>OY744552.1:53893417-53940917 GCA_963556195.1 Sepiola atlantica
CCTAATTCTAACCATAACCTTAACCCTAACCCTAACCCTAACCATAACCTTAACCCTAACCCTAACCCCTAACCTTAACCATAACCTTAACCTTAACCTTAACCCTAACCCTAACCCTAACCCTAACCCTAACCTTAACCCTAACCCTAACCCTAACCCTAACCCTAACCCTAACCATAACCCTAACCCTAACACTAACCATAACTCTAACCACTAACCATAACCCTAACCCTAACCGTAACCTTAACCCTAACCGTAACCTTAACCCTAATCCTAACCCTAACCCTAACCTTAACCCTAACCCTAACCCTAACCTTAACCCTAACCGTAACCTTAACACTAACCCTAACCCTAACTCAAGTATAATAATAATGATGAATAATGTAAAAAATTAACTTTTCTATCCGTTCTTAGATGACTGAACGAAAACAATTTGGCCTCCGTGTATTAAGTAAATTCGAAACTACGTATACATTTTCGAGTTAGACATGAATACAAGTTTGAACAAATGCAAGTGCAAAAAGATTTGAAGGTACGATCGCCTGAAACGTTGTGGAAATAACATTTGAAGTTCTAACTTTTTTTAACAAATAATAATTATAAACATTCCTCATTTAAAATTTTTGAAAAAAACTTTTTTAATTTTGAAAAAAAAAACAACCTTTTTCCAAAATTTTGAAAAAAACAACCTTTTTTTCAAAAATAAACAAAAATCTTTTCACATTTCAGATATTTTTTTTTTTTTAAGTTTTTTTCAAAATTTTGAAAAAACAACCTTTTTTCAAAAAAAATATCTTTTCACATTTAAGATATTTTTTTTTTGGAAAAAAGGTTGTTTTTTTCAAAATTTTGAAAAAAACAACTCTTTTTCAAAAAAATATCTTTTCACATTTCAGATATTTTTAAAAAAAAAGGTTGTTTTTTCCAAAATTTTGAAAAAAAACAACCTTTTTTCAAAAAAAGTATCTTTTCACATTTCAGATATTTTTTTTTTGAAAAAAAGGTTGTTTTTTTTCTAAATTTTGAAAAAAACCCAACCCTTTTTCAAAAAAATATCTTTTCACAGAAGAAAAAATTAAATGGACGTATTCCGAAGGCAAATACTCACGCGTATAATTTTTCGAAATGAAAATGTTTGAAGAACTTTTAAAGACAAAAGACTTTTGATTATTGTTTAGTCGTGCGGATCCACTGATTCTAAGCCTTGTGTAATTTCGGATGATTTGCGACTAACATCGTTCATGTCTGGAACCAAATAAAATACAGAATTTAACAAGACATTTACATCTAATTCGGCTCCTAAAATTTGGCAAAAAATGTTTCCTGTTCCAATTTTTCAATTTCTCGACTAACTTTAAATAGGTTGATTTATGTTTTTTCAATGTTTATTTAAATGTTTTTATGTTTCTTTTTTATGTTTTATTTATGTTTCTTTTCATGTTTCTTTCAATGTTTCTTTTAATGTTTCTTTTTCATGTTTTATTTATGTTTCTTTTTATGTTTCTTTCAATGTTTCTTTTTTATGTTTTATTTATGTTTCTTTTTATGTTTCTTTCAATGTTCCTTTTTTATGTTTTATTTGTGTTTCTTTTTATGTTTCTTTTAATGTTTCTTTTAATGTTTATTTTAATGTTTCTATTTTATGTTTTATTTATGTTTCTTTTTATGTTTCTTTCAATGTTTCTTTTAATGTTTCTTTTAATGTTTCTATTTTATGTTTTATTTATGTTTCTTTTAATGTTTGTATTTTATGTTTTATTAATGTTTCTTTTTATGTTTCTTTCAATGTTTCTTTTAATGTTTATTTTAATGCTTCTATTTTATGTTTTATTTATGTTTCTTTTTAGGTTTCTTTCAATGTTTCTTTTAATGTTTCTGTTAATGTTTCTATTTTATGTTTTATTTATGTTTCTTTTGGTGTTTCTTTCAATGTTTCTTTTAATGTTTCTATTTTATGTTTTATTTATGTTTCTTTCAATGTTTCTTTCAATGTTTCTTTTAATGTTTCTTTTAATGTTTCTATTTTATGTTTTATTTATGTTTCTTTTTATGTTTCTTTCAATGTTTCTTTTAATGTTTCTTTTAATGTTTCTATTTTATGTTTTATCAATGTTTCTTTTTATGTTTCTTTCAATGTTTCTTTTAATGTTTTTTTTAATGTTTCTATTTTATGTTTGATCAATGTTTCTTTTTATGTTTCTATTTTATGTTTCTTTTAATGTTTCTTTTAATGTTTCTATTTTATGTTTTATTTATGTTTCTTTTTATGTTTCTTTCAATGTTTCCTTTAATGTTTTATTTATGTTTCTTTTTAGGTTTCTTTCAATGTTTCTTTTTAGGTTTCTTTCAATGTTTCTTTTAATGTTTCTTTTAATGTTTCTATTTTATGTTTTATTTATGTTTTTTTTATGTTTCTTTTAATGTTTCTTTTAATGTACATTTTAATGTTTCTATTTTATGTTTTATTTATGTTTTATTTATGTTTCTTTTTATGTTTCTTTTAATGTTTCTTTTAATGTTTCTATTTTATGTTTTATTTATGTTTCTTTTTATGTTTCTTTCAATGTCTCTTTCAATGTTTCTTTTTAATGTTTCTTTTTATGTCTCTTTTAATGTTTTTTATGCTTCTCATTTCTCCATTATACATACCTAACTTTATATGCATCCCCTATATATATATATATATACAGGGTGTCTCAAAAAAATGTACTCACTCGTAGAATGACGAGAAAACCTTTATTTATGAACATAGAGAGAAATGAAATAGCATCGAATACATCTGTCTCATGTATTCGATGCTATTTCATTTCATAAATAAAAGTTTTCTCGTCATTCTACGAGTGAGTACATTTTTTTGAGACACCCTGTATATATATATATATATATATATATATATATATATATATATATATATATATATATATATATATATATATATATATATATATATATATATATATATATATATATATATTTGAAGGAGTAAGGCTACCAACATTTGTAAAAAAAACTTTTTTCAACCATTATTTTATTATTTAATCATTTTATAATTTTGTGATTTTATAACGCGTTTCAAGCTTTTGTGCTTGCTCTCTTCAGATATATTCTCAATTTGAAAATAATGAAATAACAAACAATGGTTGAAAAAAGTTTTTTTACAAATATTGGCAGCCCCACTTTTTTAAATATACATTTTTCTTCCGTTGGAACTGCACTACCCTCTACTTTCCCCTCTCCCCTCTCCCCTCACTCTCTCTCTCTATATATAATTTATTTAGATACTGTATATTACATATTTCAGCAATGTACCGCGGTTTCATCCAAAAGGGCAGATTTAGACATCTTTACTAAATCTCTGTGCCCAGTGGAATCATCGGCAAGCTAAAACGATTGTAGTCACGGCCCGATAGGAAATGGCGTTAACAATGACAGAAAACGGTGTATCTCTGAGGGGGTCCCCGAAAAAATCCGGTAAGTCTTAGTTAATCACTATCCCACATCGGATTTTTTCGGTGACTCCCTTAGAGATACACCGTTTTCTGTCATTGTTGACGCCATTCCCTATCGGGCCGTGACTACAATCGTTTTAGCTTGCCGATGATTCCACTGGGCACAGAGATTTAGTAAAGATGTCTAAATCTGCCCTTTTGGATGTAACCGCGGTACATTGCTGACATATGTAATATACAGTATTTAAATAAATTATATTAGCTCTCTTATATGATCGAGCACTTTATTTGATTTCTTTTCATATACAACCTGACACACTATATATATATATATATATATATATATATATATATATATATATATATAGTGAATGCTTTTATTCAAACATGTACAAGGTCTGCTACACTGGCATGTCGATGTTATCGATCTACAGCTCTCAAGATAACATCGACATGCCAGTGTAGCAGACCTTGTACGTGTTCGAATAAAAGCATTCACAATACAACTCTATATTTTTTATTGAGCACTCTTTTATAAGCCCGGTTTGATTCCCTTTGGATTTCTACCCTGTGGATTTTTACCCTACCTGGATTACTATATATATATATATATATATATATATATATATATATATATATATATATATATATATATATATATATATGTGTGTGTGTGTGTGTGTGTGTGTAGTATATATAGTGAATTGTAGGAAATAAATAACAAGAACAAATAATTTACAGATCACTACAACTCATCGTTCTCTTCATTAAATTCCTCCGTATTTTTGTTGACATGTTAAGAAGCATGGTTAATATATTGCTAATGTATATAAAATTTTTATTTTCCAATTTTAGGATTGAGAATTTTTGGTGATCCTATCACCTTTATCAATCAAATACGAAATTAACTCATGCGTGACGGTATGGAAGTACATATATTTAAATAGAAATAAAGACACGTTCATCTTTATTATAGAGCATGATATAGATTTGTGACGGTAGACTTTCAGAGGGAAACGCTTATGAGCTAAAAAAAAAAATCATGCAGGCATATGCGAAGGAACTCGGATTCATTTAGCGCTAATGGACCCATTTATATTTCGTCACGGCTCTTTTCTAGCATGTCATCACGAATTATCCATAGGAGAAACCGTGACACGATTAGAAAAAAGCCAACAAAGAAAACAACATTTCAGATTAGACGTTGATGAATGAAGGCAAAGCCGATAAATGTGAACTTTACACCCGGGAACGACACCACATTCTTTATTCTATTCCGTAATAAGTCACGTTCTCTTCACCTGTCTTGTTAACAACTTTGATTTATTTTTTAAATACTAGCTGTTCCGATCCGGCGTTGTCCGGGATGCAGGGAAGTCATTTTAGTTTGTGTTTGTTTGCTTATTTTAAAACTTACGGGAGACAACTTCTTCGTCTTTCTTGCGTAGTCCCGCGTCACATCGAAGCAGGGGCCGTAGATGTTATTTTGTCTCTTTATTTTCTTCGGTCACGTGCCTGATCCGGGTAAAAAAAAAACGGTGATTTTCAAGTCCTGGTGAAGCGTGTCGAGCCAACGCCGTGTTGGGCCGTCTTCTTGGACACTGACTCTCAATTGTCAGCTGGTACGCCACCATGGCAAGGCTGTCGTATGCTCGCAGCACATGACGGTACCATTTCGTTGCGAGTCATTTTTAAACATGGCGACCGATTTCTCTCCGTTCATCTTCGCTTAATAACCGGAAATTACCGGAGATTTTTATGCTTTGTATTTCTTTCCAATTTCTCTTTTTCTGTTTTTTTTTTGTTTGTTTTAGACTGCCGTTTTTTTAAGGTTTTCGTTAATTTTTGTTTTATTTTTATTTTGGGGAAATTGTTTTTTTTTTCTTGTTTTTTAAAAATTATTTCGTGCAAAGTGTGACATTTTTTCATTTAAAAAAATTGTTTTTGGTTAATGAAAGGAAGTTTTCTTGTTTTTGTTTATTTCTTATTTTTTTCTGATTTATTTAACACAAAGTGTGACATTTTTCTCTTTTTTTAAATTTAGTTACTGATATCGATCCTGAACCAGTTTTCGTGAGGTTCGACTCGGAAGGTTCGGCTGTCCTACGCAAACGCCCGAGAGTTGACGAGCCGATTTGTACCAGACGACAATTTTGATACGGTGCTGCGTCCTATGATAATAATGTTTTGCTTGTTTTGTTAGGGTTAGGGTTTAGGGTTTAGGGTTAGGGTTAGGGTTAGGGGTTAGGGTTAAAATATTTATTTGATAACAGTAATTTCGCTATGTTTTGCTTGTTTTTTTTTTGTTGTTGTTTCTTTTAGAAAATTTCTTGAAAATATAACTTACAATCACAGGACGCAGCACCGTATCAAAATTGTCGTCTGGTACAATTCGGCTCGTCAACACTCGGGCATTTGCGTAGACCAGCCGAACGCTTCCGAGTCGAACCTCACGAAAACTGGTTCAGGATCGATATCAGTACCAAAATTTATTTTAGGTTAATGAAAGTTGTTTTCTGTTTTTCAATTTCTCGACTTACCCCGAGATTACCGAAATCAATTTTCCAGAGTTAAATTTTTGTTTACCTGTGATAACAACTGCTTTGTGGTCGGGGTCCACGTCACCAGGTTTAGGGTTCAAAAGGCATTTCAGAAACGAAGCGGTCAACAAGAGTACAACAATGACACCGCCGACAATACCCATACAGCTATAAATGGTCAGCCTCGATTTGGCCAGAGGTTTCGGTCTCAGGTTGACGATAATTGGTTTATCTGCGATTAAACTGAACAGTAAGCTGACGGCTAATTTGATGACACGCTCCGATGGCATCATGTACCGATGCCAGAGATAAAAGAGGTTCGGGCTTAGCAAATAAGTGTTCCTGTCAGTGTAGAGGAACCAATTTGTGCTAATTTAAATCAGATATAATTTTTTTAGAAGCGAGCAATGACGCCATAATGGATGACGTCATAGAAGAAGTTTGATTCATCATTGAGAATATTTGAAGTAATCTATGCCATAGAGTATTGTTATATTTATCTACCTCCCACAAGGCAAGATGTGACACAAGGCCGGGAAAGTGGGATTAGATAAGCCAGGGCTCGAGGTGAGCATTCTGGCCATTTAAAAATTGCCTGGGCAGCCCCGTCGGCATTCCTGGTAGGGCGCCTCAGACAGTAAGCAATAAACTTACTCCTCCCCAAAGAGGGGAGGCGAAGCCTGGGAGGGTGCACCTCCTAGAACTGCACAGGACCAGACAACCCCCAATAGACCGGCGTAAATCCAGACCCAAAGGCCCGGACGATACTGGTTTATTAGGTGGGGTAAAAATACCCCTAGAGTATTGTATGGTATTGTAACACGCTCTGATTGGCAAGATTACATTTCTCGAACTTTCTGGTAGAATTATGTTCCGAGCGAAAACGAACAACAGCAGCAACTACAATTTCTGTAAATTATCTGATTCTGATTAGTTTAATACTTGATTTTAATTGGTTAACTATTTGATTTTAATTGGTTAGTACTTGATTCTGATTGGTTAAATACTTGATTCTGATTTGCAAAATACTTGATTCTGATTGATTAAATACTTGATTTTGATTGCCAAAATACTTGATTTTGATTGGTTAATACTTGATTTTGATTGGTTAATACTTGATTTTGATTGCCAAAATACTTGATTTTGATTGGTTATCAAAATCCTACTTCAGCCATATATATATATATATATATATATATATATATATATATATATATATATATATATATATATATATATATATATATATAGACAGGGTGATTCATAAGTCACTTAGCTATTTAAAATGATTACCATATGAAGCACAAACATACTATGAACTTTTGATGATTGTTATCTTACTCTCTAATTACTGCTATTTGTTATTTTAAATTTGTTCGTTTATATATTTGTTTCTATAAATATTTATTTTTATTCATTTAAATTTGTGTAAATCATCATATGTGCTTTTTTTCAGGCAGTATGTCATTTACAATTGAAGAGCGAATTTTTATTGTTATTAATATGGCCAAATTTTATGAATCTCCCACACTTGTTGAAAGGCAATGGAAACGTGATGTGAACATAAAGTCTCCTTCGCACAACACCATAATCAATCAAATATGCTACAAAGAGTCGTAAATTCCTTACAAAAAAGAATGGAGCTATGCATGCAGAACGAAGGTGGAAATTTTGAAAATTTGCTATAATTTTAAACTCCTATAAATGAATTTGTTGAATAAACTTTCTGTTTTGTACCGTATTTTTTAACTTTAGAATTTCAAAAATAAATAGCTAAGTGACTTATGAATCACCCTGTATATATATATATATATATATATATATATATATATATATATATATATATATATATATATATATATATCCGACCTGCTTCGTTAAGTTAATATGTCTTGTTTTTGATTTCTACATCTGAAGAAGATGTCGACCACCTGCTTCCCGGAGGCTTTCATCCGAAAACATCCGCATTCTTAGACAAAAGTATCTATTTTCGTTTCTGTGAAACCGACACGGGAAAAGTATTCCGAAAGGAAAAAAAATAATCCGCCGGAGAAATCGTTCATCAGAAGGCGATGTACACAGCAAAACAACAACAACAACAACAACAAAAATCAAGGTAATTATTTCGTTTTAACTTCTTTTTCTTCAATCAGTCACCACTTATCAAGGCCAAACGCCACTCGAGGATAGGGATCAATGAGATGGAATGAGTGTCAGTTTTATTTCTTTTTCTTTTTTAAAAATGTTGTTTACCCCAAACAAGGTACATTGAAACTGAACGGTAAGGGACTACTCGAATAGGGGTCAGATTGATAGGGGTGCCACCAGAGTAGGGAGTTGAACAGTAAGATGTTTGGTCACATTAGATTTAAATTTCTTTTATGTTACGGTCGGGGAAAATAGGGAGCAGGAAAGGGAATTCAATAGTGATTTCGAAGAATGAAACCTTCAGAGTAGAAAATCTTGCAGCATTTAGGAACCTCTACAGTGAAGAGGTGGGATTTTGCTGCTAGTCGGGTGTATCTGGGGCATTTTAGTTGAGGGTGTACTAGTGCATCAAGTTGAAAAGTGAAGAATATTATGAGAGGATTTAAAATGATTAATGAGATGGCCCAATTTTAAGTACTTATAAGTATGGTTTATGGCAAATATTTGTTGATATTGGATTTTAAGAAGCCCATGTTGTAGTCAAGGGGGAGCAGTTCCGTGGTAATGTGTTCCACGATTGAGAAGCCCTTGCAAAAAGGCTCTCTGAAGTTAAATTTGATTATTACGCCATCGCTCGGTCACTAAATCAACAATTGAATCAGCTATGGGTTAAATAGCATTACTTACTGTGGTGATATTTCCTTTTGCTTATCATAGAATATACAGCATAATCACATTGACCCGCCGGTTCTCGTTAGATCACCGAAGTAAAGCTATGTTGAGACTGGTCAGTATCAGATGGGTGACAAAGGGTCAGTTTACAGTTGGAACTCAGATCCCTAAAAACCGGAACTCTTATCCGGTCGCCAAAATATACTAATTGGGTCCGTCAAAATTACCCCCAAAGACAAGGGCGCCCCATGTAATTAACCTATCTCCCCTCGAAACATAAAGTTGTCCTTGTGGGTAATAAGCCACAAATATGAAGAATGAATTGGATGAAAACGCAATTTAACTAGCAACGAGTTAAATAGTATTACTTACTTGTGGTGATATTTCCTTTTGCTTATAATAGACTAATAATAATCACGTTGATACACCGGTTTCGTTAGATCACCGAAGTTGAGCGACGTTGAGCCTGGCCAGTACCATATGAGTGACACAAGGTCAGTTTACAGTCGCAACCGAGATCCCTAAAAACGGGAATTCGCAAAAAAAGACTAGTTGATTCCGTCAAAATTCTCCCCAAGTACAAGGGCGCTCCGTGTAATTAACCTACCTCCCCTCGAAACATAAAGTTGTCTTTGTGGGTAGTAAGACACAAATATGAAGAATAAATTGGATGAAAACGCAATTGAACCAGCTGCAAGTTAAATAGTATTACTTACTTGTGGTGATACTTCCTTTTGCTTATAATGGACTATACGGCATAATCACGTTGATACGCCGATACTCGTTAGATCACCGAAGTTAAGCAACGTTGAGCCTGGCCAATATCAGATGGGTGACCATTTTGGAAATGTCGGAGAACGATGACACTACCCGGCAAATGAAAACTAACGTTATCAAAATGGACTACTAGATTGTTAACAGATTGTTAACAGATTGTTAACAGATCGTTAACAGCATGATGTTAACGATGTGCAGGAATTATTTAACTACTATAAGTAATTGTTGTAAGTAATTTTTATAGGTAATTGTTGTTAAGGTATTGTTGTAAAGTAGTCCAACAGTAAAAAGAAGAAGTCAAGTCGAGGTTGGGTTAAGATAACAAGTGTATTAACATAAAAAGGTACAAAGGTAAGGAAACTGACTGGCACTCGGCTAGACAGTTACAATACTGTCCTTTTCTCCCTCTGGTGATTGTCTACTCGCACTATTTATAGTGAGAACCGGTGTAGTTTCTCTTCTGTTAGAACGGCCGGTGTAACAGGTATAAATGTTGTTTCGACTTCCGTTTACAAAATCAAAGGATTCAAATAATTTTCAAACCCTTCAAACCTCCGATGATTTACTAAGAAATAATTAAGTTGGTGACCATTTGAAACAAAACAAGTGCTTTATGCAATAAATATCCTCAACTATTCAAATGAATCTACATATGAGTCTTGTACAACATATGGACGATTTCGGCATAAAATGGCCCAACGATGGTTGATATGCCGTAACAACCCTAACCCCCCCTAAAAGTCTAACATTTCCTCATCGTGGTAGAAGTGGTGGCAACGCGGTCATGTCAGAGCTATCCGGATAACACGGCTGTGATGAAAATCCAGGAGTAGTCAGCATCAGGATCCTTCGTCCTCTGGTCGTCTCTTCCGCCTCTGCGTGTGGCAAGCAAAGACGTGTCTGGTGCGAAACCGCAAATCAATGGAGTGAGATTGATACATTTTGCTTGCTCGCTATTGCTTTGTGTGTTCTGGGACAAACCTTCCCCAACTTCGCATGCAACCGCTGTGCCTCGCTGCTACCAGTGTCGGGGGTAAAAGAAAACCTGCAATTATGCAACTTAACGAAGATGACTTCATGCAGACCAGATGGCAATCCTGAGGCACGATCTTCGTGAGCTCTATGTAGAAGGCTGACTCGCTCATCATCATCATCAGCATCATCATCAGCAGCAGCTACAGCAGCAGCAGTAGCAGCAGACGCAGCAGCATCATCATCGTCATCATCATCATCAGCAGCAGCAGCAGCGTCGACGTCGTCGTCGTAGTCGTCGTCATCATCATCATCATCATCATCATCATCATCATCATCATCATCATCATCAGCATCAGCAGTAGCAGCAGCAGCAGCGTCGTCGTCGTCGTCGTCATCATCATCATCATCATCATCAGCAGCAGCAGCAGCAGCAGCGTCGTCGTCGTCATCATCAGCAGCAGCAGCAGCAACAGCAGCAGCAGCAGACGCAGCAGTAGCAGCAGACGCAGCAGCAGCAGCATCATCGTCGTCATCGTCGTCGTCGTCATCATCATCATCATCATCATCATCATCATCATCATCATCATCATCATCATCGTCATCGTCATCATCATCATCATCATCATCATCATCATCATCATCATCATCATCATCATCGTCATCATCATCAGCAGCAGCAGCAGTAACAGCAACAACGGCATCAAAAACCAACAACAACGAACAGTCCATAATATATAAACATATACGCATACATAACTTTATATAGGTTGATGAAATTTAATTTTATTAAAATCTGAACGAATTTTGCCACCGTATTTTCTTTGGATCGAACCGTTTCGAGCAATAGCGCTACATCGACCCGTTTCGTGTTGAAAAACAAATTCTGTGCGGTTTCTGTAACCGGAAAATATTGTTTGAACATTGAATAAGTCTTATATGCCTTAAAATCGGTTTGAACTAAACGACGCGCTTCTAATAAGTGTCTCTTTTTGTCCCTCTCACTTTGACTCCCCCCCCCAACTCCACCCTTGTTGTCTTCCAGCAAATACAGACTCGGCTGAATAAAGCCATCTTCTTCCATTAACCTAACCCTAACCCTAAACCCTAAACTTTACCCTAAAACCTAAACCTAACCCTAACCCTAAACCCGACACCTAAACCCTAACCCTAATCCTAATCCTAACCTTACCTAACCCTAACCCGAAGCCTAAACCCTAACCTAACCCTAACCCTAAACCTTAACCTTACCTAACCCTGACCCAACCCTAACCCTAACCTAACACCCTAACACTAAACCCTAAACCTTAACCCTAACCCTAACCTAACCCTAAACCCTAAACCCTAAACCCTAACCCTAACCCTAACCCTAAACCCTAACCTAACCCTAAACCGAATCTAAACCCTAACCTAACCCTAATCTAAACCCTAACCTAACCCTAACCCTAACCTTAACCTAACCTAACCCTAAACCTTAACCCTAAACCTATCAAACAGGGTTATCTTAACCCTAACCCTGTGTGATGTATTCACGCATCATCTTATGCGGTTTCCGTGATTTGTGATCTCATTTACGAAACGTGATCTCACGTGACTTGGCAATCCCCAACCGTTTGTGGGTGGCATAGGCTTTTGCTATTCACCTTCACCATCGGCCTTTTCCGGTCGTTTCCGTTTCTGCACGAGAGCAACATCAATTTGGGTTGGGATGTTTGTCATTTTGTATCGTCCGATAACAAGGAAATGGGGAACACGCGAAACTAGTTAGTAAATGGTCGTAATTAACTATTACAAAACTGGTTTGACGTCGTTTATTTTCTGTACGACAATCAGAGGATTGGTGGTGGCGGGGTGCATACCAATGCTGACTGGCGATTTCGCGTGCAGTGTTCGGGTGGCACCACTTTTATTGCAGACGTGGCCAATCTTATATATATATATGTATATATATATATATATATATATATATATATATATATATATATATATATGTATATATATATATATATATATATGTATATATATATATATATATATTAATTTATAAATAAATTTTAGTATACATATTTTTTAATTAATTTATTAATTAATGTTTGCCTGCACAAAAGATAACGTTCCGAACTTTATTTGGGCACACCCTAATCTAAATATTGTTACACCGGGTCATCTGGTGTATGCTCTATTTTATTCACCCCAAACAAGGGGATACTGTGATTATGGATCAGATTTATAGGGGGGGGGGGCAACCTGGGTGGGGAGTTGTGTAGCAAGATGTTTCTTTACATTACATTTAAATAGTAAGAGACCTATTAGATTAGCGACTCTTTTTTGGACTTTGTCTAAGAGGGAGAGACCGGTGGATGGTGAACCAGCCCAGATGTGACTACAAGACTCCATGCATGGTCGGATGGTGGCTGTGTAGGGATACAGGATAATGTCAAGCGTGAGAAGTTTTCTAGCACGGTAGAGAGAGCCCACTTTCTTTGCAGCAGCCTTGGCAATGTCTTCTATGTATTTGTTCCAATTCATGTTACCTGTGAAGGTTAGGTCAAATAATTTGAACGTTGAACTCTCAGGTAGGATGCCTTTAGCCATGGCAATCGGTAGGTTGGAATTATTCCAAAGGAAATACAGTTGGGAAATCAGTGAAAAATAATCAATGTTGCTTTCCTTACTTATTTGTGACCTATTTGCGTTGGCAGGTGCGAGAAGTTTTTCTAGCCCGGTAAAGGGAGCCCACCTTCTTTGCAGTAGACTTGGCAATGTCTTCTATGTATTTGTTTTAATTCATGTTAGCTGTAAATGTTAGGTCAAGGAGTTTGAACGTTGGACTCTCAGGTAGGATGCTCTTAGCCACTATTTGTGACCTATTTGCGTTGGCAGGTGCGAGAAGTTTTTCTAGCCCGGTAAAGGGAGGTTACCTTCTTTGCAGCAGACTTGGCAATGTCTTCTATGTATTTGTTTTAATTCATGTTAGCTGTAAATGTTAGGTCAAGGAGTTTGAACGCTGGACTCTCAGGTAGGATGCTCTTAGCCACTATTTGTGACCTATTTGCGTTGGCAGGTGCGAGAAGTTTTTCTAGCCCGGTAAAGGGAGGTTACCTTCTTTGCAGCAGGCTTGGCAGTATCTTCTATGTATTTGCTCGAATTAATAGTCTGTTTGTTTTTTTTAAATAAAACTAATGTGAAAATCCCCATTGACGTATCCGTACGGTGCGGATCCGCCTTCAATTGGCGTCGTAATTATTGGTCACGTGGGCCTGGAAAAGAGGTCGAATAAATTAATGCCAATTCAACCCAAAGGAGTGGAAACACACACAGAGTTATGCAATTGATCTCAAGAGAAATAAATGAACGCGTTTGAAATAGTTGAGATGAGCTCGGAATTCGTATAGTAGGTTACATTCCAGGGACACATGACTGATTTGTAGGGTGAGTTTGGGAGAGGGGGAGAGAAGAGGGGGAGAAAAAAGGGGGAGAGAGAAGAGATATGGAAGGAGAGAGAGAAAGAGAGGGTAAAGAGAGGAGAGAGGGGGAAGAACAAAGAGAGAGGGGAGAGACAGAGAGAGAGGGAGAAGGGGAGATGGGGAGAGAAAAGGGGGAGAGAGAAAAGATATGGAAGGAGAGAGAGAAAGAGAGGGTAAAGAGAGGAGAGAGGGGGAAGAACAAAGAGAGAGGGGAGAGACAGAGAGAGATGGAGAAGGGTAGAGAAAAGGGGAAGAAAAAAGGGGGAGAGAGAAGAGATATAGAAGGAGAGAGAGAAGAGAGGGTAAAGAGAGGAGAGGGGGGAACAAAGAGAGAGGGGGAGAGACAGAGAGAGAGAGAGAGAGATGGAGACGGGGAGAGGGGGAGAGAAAAGGGGAAGAAAAAAGGGGAGAGAGAAGAGATATGGAAGGAGAGAGAGAAAGAGTGGTTAAAGAGAGGAGTGAGGGGGAAGAACAAAGAGAGAGGGGGAGATACAGAGAGAGGGAGACGGGGAGAGAGGGGGAGGGAGTGTTTTCAAAGTGATCTGAAATAGAAACACATGACTGATTTCTAGGGTGAGTTTGGAAGAGAGAGACAGGGGGAGTGAGGAGGGAGAAAGGGTAGAGGGAGAAAGTGTTAGAGAGGGAGTGGAGAAGGGGGAGAGAAGGAGAGAGAGATAGGAAGAGGAAAGGAAGAGGGAAAAAGAGGAAAAAAGGAAAAGAGGGAGAGGGTGAAGATGGGGAAGGGAGAGAGAAGAAGAAGAGGGTGAAAAAAGAAGAGAAAGAAGGGAAAAGGAAGATAGGGGAGTGAGAGAAAGGGGGCAGGAGAAAGAGAGAGGGGGAAAGAGAGAGAGACAGAGAAGGGGAGATAGGGAAGAAAAGAGAGAAAGGTGGAGAGAGCGGGGGAGAGATCAGGTAGAAAATGAGAAGGGTAGGGGAGAGAGTAAGAGAGAGAGAGAGGGAGATGGAGGTGGAAAAAAGATAGGAAAAAAGAGATAGAGGGAGGAGAAGGGAAGAGGGAGAAAAAAAGATGGAGAGATAGAGAGAGAGAGGGGAGATAGGAACAGGAAGAGAAAGAAATGAGGGAGAGAGTGAGAGAGAAACAAAGGAGGGAGAGCTGAGGGGAGAAAGAAAGAGAGGGGAGATGGGGTGGAGACAAAGAATGAGATCGTCATTAGCCAAACGTTCTTCTTTCAAGACTAAAGTAATAAACTGATTTCAACCAATACATCGCTCCCCCTCCCCTCTCTCCCCCTTCTCCCCACAACTCTATAAACTGCTACTACTGTTTTGATTTTTCTTTACTCACAAACCTGTCGAAGCTCGTAGATTGCAGGCAAATCAAATTCATGCTTGTATGATTTTTCTTCACCCTGAAGAAGTCTTACAATAAAGACGAAACGTTGATGAATATATAAATGATATATTGTCAATTCATATTCTATTCAAGTCTATAGTTTTTAACTTTAATTATATATATATATATATATATATATATATATATATATATAATAAAGTAATACGGAATCACATAATCACCGGTGCGATAATTTATTTCGACCCTCTCGGCCCTTTCAAGCACCCAAAACGAGGCGATTACATTCCGTTTTTTCGGTGACGACTGCAAATGAAGTAATCGCCTCGTCTTGAGTGCTTTAAAAGGTCAGAGGGTTGAAATAAATTATTGCACCGATGATTATGTGATTCCGTGTTACTTTATTTTATTTTATTCTTGCTCTGTTTATTACTCGGATTTCCTTCTGGAATTTATTTCACTCTAACACACGCGCGCACACACACACACACACACACACACACACACACATATATATATATATATATATATATATATATATATATATATATATAATTAAAATTTTAAATTGGTGCAATTTTAAAATGAATAAAATAATTTATTTATTATTTATTTAGGCTGAGACTTTCGATAGAATATATATATATATATATATATATATATATATATATATATACATATATATATATGTGTGTGTGTATGTGTGTGTGTGTGTTCTCTCTTCATTTTTCTTTTTCTTATCTTTCCGTTTTTGCTGGAGATGGGGCATCCTACCGGATGCCAGGCATTCACCGGCTATTTCAGACACTCCAGCCTAAAGATCTTTTAAAGATTCTAACCGTCCCTTTAAGTGCAATTGTTTGTATTTCTCTTGCACTCGGTTCACCGGGTATACTCGCCAGATAGCTTTTTAAATTATTTTTCATTAGTCCTGTTGCTCTAATAATTACTGGTATGATGAAGATTTTCCTAAGATTACAATTTCTTTTCATGTCGTACATAAGACCTTGATATTTCGTAATCTTTTCCCTTTCAGCTCTGTTCAATCCTGCATCATTAGGGACACTGACTTCAACTAGGGTTGCTACTTTTGTCCTATATTACGATGTCAGGTTTAACAGCTCCGATTTCTAGATATGTAGCTGTAAGGATTGCATAGTTATAGTGGATGGTGTATAAATTATTTCCAACTGTTCTTTCTGGTATATGCTCCCAGGATTTGCTGCTACACTGGATATTCAACTTTTTACAAATAGTCCAGTGAAGATATTTCCACACTCCGTTGTGTCACATAATAGCCATCCCCCCAGGAGTGTATGCACGTATGTATATATAAGTGCAAATTAATGGCGTATGTGTTCGCCACATGAGAGAATGATTTTCGATCTTTTGTAAGATTTACCTGGAACTGAAAAGCGAAAAAAGAAAGAAATAAAAACGATATGCACTTAAAACGTTAACGAACATGATTTATTATGTAAATCCATGAGTCACAATATTTGCCTTTTGTTTAAGAGAACGTATAAGCAATAAAGTTTTGAAGAAAAAATGATTCACACAAACGCATAAGAATCAATCAACTAGAAAGTACTCAGAGATGGCATACTTCCGCCAACAATGTGTAGCTAAAAAGATAATTTTATCAAATTACTCCAATCACAAATATACCTACTCCCTCCACACACACACAAAAAGCACCGGAAACTTACCACTGACCCTAACCCTAACCGTAATCCTAACCCTAAACCCTAACACTAACCCTAACCCACCCCTCTACACACACAAAAAGCACCGGAAAATTACCACTGCCCCTAACCCTAACCCTAATCCTAACTACTGAACCTAATCCTAACCTAAACCATAACCCTAACCCAAATCCTAACCCTAAACCTAACCCAAAACCTAACCTCTAACCCTAACCCTAACCCATAACCCTAATCCTAACCCTAACCCTAACCTATAACCCTAATCCTAACCCTTACCCTAACCCTGAACCCCACCACCACCAACAACAAAAGAGAAATGATCTCTGAAATGTTCAATGTTTTTGGTCGAAATACTCACTCTTGATTGGTTGCCTATATCGGACTTCAACCAATAAGAAATAGTTTGCTGTAGGAGCCGGACACCTGACCCTAACCCTAACACTAACCCATAACCCTAACCCTAACCCTAACCCTATCGGACTTCAACAAATAAGAAATAGTTTGCTGTAGGAGCCGGACACCTGACCCTAACCCTAACCCTAACCCTATCTGACTTCAACCAATAAGAAATAGTTTGCTGTAGGAGCAATTTAGAAAGAAAAAAAATCATTATCTGGGGGATCAACTAAGTCAAGTTTCGTTAGGAAAGAGGGCGTTTTTTTTCAGTCATTTCCAATGTTATCTATTATCTAAAGAACAGGTGAATGACTTAAATTATTATTATTTTCAATACATTAAAACAAGAGCGAGGAATAAGCTGGGCGAAGGTTAAAGAGGGATGGGGGAGATGAATGTAGAAAAAACGGGGAAGGGTGGAAGAGAGAAAGATAGAGAGACGGATTGAGAGGGTTAGAAAGGTAGGAGTTTTAATATAAAGATGTTACACACACTTTTGAACATCAACGCTAGTTATATATATATATATATATATATATATATATATATATAACGTAAAATATAATAACACGAAATTACATGATTGTCGATGCAATAATTTATTTCAACCTTGCGGTTTTATTCAAGCATCCAACTTAACAATTACATTTTTGATACTGATAGAAAATTGAGTTATCCTCGGCACTTCAAATACAATCAGAGGGAGTAGTGGTAGCAGCCAGTCTGAACACCCAACACAGAGCGAGTAGGAATTAACATCTTATATTTAACTAAATTAATCTAAGGGAATCTTATGTTTTTTTTTGTTTATTTTTATTAAATAATAACGTCTGAGTTAAGCGCACATATTCTTTCTACATATCCGAACTGGTGACATACGCCTCCTTCGAGCTTGCCAAAAATTGTGTGTGTGTGATGTTAAGAATAGGTATATGTGTGCGTATGTATGGAGGCGTATGTCACCAGTTCGGATATGTAGAAAGAATATGTGCGCTTAACTCAGACGTTATTATTTAATAAAAATAAACAAAAAAAAACATAAGATTCCCTTAGATTAATTTAGTTAAATATAAGATGTTAATTCCTACTCGCTCTGTGTTGGGTGTTCAGACTGGCTGCTACCACTACTCCCTCTGATTGTATTTGAAGTGCCGAGGATAACTCAATTTTCTATCAGTATCAAAAATGTAATTGTTAAGTTGGATGCTTGAATAAACCCGCAAGGTTGAAATAAATTATTGCATCGACAATCATGTAATTTCGTGTTATTATATTTTACGTTATTATTGCTCTGTTTACCACATTGAGCTCTCTTACCCGGATTTCTTCCTGGAATTATTCCATTATAACACTATATATATATATATATATATATATATATATATATATATATATATATATATGTGTGTGTGTGTGTGTGTGTGTGGGTGTGGGTGTGTGTGTGTGTGTGTGTGTGTGTCCGTCCAGTCAAAACAACAAAAATAAACCCCACAACGTTGGTATATTCTTGATCAGCATTGCCCGGAATGAATAATATCTTTTAAAAAAATTCTTTGAGGGTCAACTGAGCTAGGTTTCATTAGGGGGCTTGTTTTTTCAGTCATTTTATCCAGTCATTTTATTTACTAAAGGGAAGTAACTCTGATTTTTATCAAAGAGTTAATTCCCTTATGCCGCCCCATTCCTTGCAGAATCTATATAAAGGAGAGTTGTCTGTGTGTATGTGTGTGTATGTCAGGCTAGAATCAAATGGGCTGGGCAGAGGAGATATACGAGGTTGGGGAGAGGGAAGGGGAAAACATGGGAGGAGAAAGAGAGCAAGATAGAAAGGTAGATAGAGAGAGGTAGAGAGATAGAAGTTTTTATAAACTAGACCACCCGTGACCCGTTGGGTCAGTTTGTTATATTAGCTATGGAATTCATGTATGAGCGTGACACTTGTGGCATAAAGAAAATAGGTTTTTTTACATAACAGAAGCATTTCTATGAAAGTATATTAAAATGAAAAAAGAATATAGATTGATTTCTATGAGTCGTTCTGTTTATTATAATTGTTTTCTTTTTAAATTACAGTTACTGAATTATAAGTGGTTGGTTAGGGCGATTTGAGAAAGGAAGGGGGTACAGCAGGCTTTCTCGCGTACGTAACGAAAACAGAGGGAGTAGGAGTGGTGAAATCTATGAGATGGAAAGTGGGAGGTGGTTTCGTTCACCGACCGCTAGTATGGCTGATATTAATAATGAGTGTTGTTTTTTTGTTTGTTTGTTTTTGTTTTTTAAAAGGGAGGAGTTTTTTTGAAACTGCGACAGACTTTACGAAGTCCTCCCGTTGAATGTTTTTAGCCGTGAAGAAAACAAATAAACTATTTGATGAAATTAAATGAAATTGTTTAAAAATTTCCAGAATGAAAAATTTCATGCGTTCGTTAATCATAATAGAGAATAACGGAATTGGAATAACAGATTGAAGACGATGCTATTTACGCATGCGCAACCGGATGTTGAAAACCGGAAAGCTGAAAGCTGATTGCAAACATACAAGAACAATAGACTTTTAGTATTATATAGATATGTTATACTTTGGCTCCCGAGGCTACGCCGGTTAGCCGTGCTAGTCTTCAATAATATAAAATTGGGAAGTCGACAAACAAACACGTTGCGCGCGAGAGAAAGGAAAGGAAGGAAGAGGCGGACAAATTGGAGGCGACATTCTTTGAGGGTTTCTCTGAGCTAGGTTTCATTAGGGGGCTTGTTTTTTCAGTCATTTTATCCAGTCATTTTATTTACTAAAGGGAAGTAACTCTGATTTTTATCAAAGAGTTAATTCCCTTATGCCGCCCAATTCCTAGCGGAATCTATATAAAGGAGAGTTGTCTGTGTGTATGTGTGTGTATGTCAGGCTAGAATCGAATGGGCTGGGCAGAGGAGATAGACGAGGCTGGGGAGAGGGAAGGGGAAAACATGGGAGGAGAAAGAGAGAAAGATAGAAAGGTAGATAGAGAGAGGTAGAGAGATAGAAGTTTTAATAGAAATATGTTATACTTTGGCTCCCGAGGCTACGCCGGGTAGCCGTGCTTGTCTTCTATAATATAGAATATAAATTGGGAAGTCGACAAACAAACACGTTGCGCGCGAGAGAAAGGAAAGGAAGGAAGAGGCAGACAAATTGGAGGCGACATTAGCATTGGCTAATGTCTCAAAGTCAACGAGCACTTGACTGGTGTTATCGGCTTACAGAATAATTACACGAATAACACGAGAAAGAATAAACAAACAGAAAATGAAGAAACGCCATTTTTATTTTTTTTAGGAACAAATTCTGTCTGGAAAAGTTATGTCATCTGATTATTTTGAAGTAAACTCGTGACAACCTCCATCGCGACGGATCATGAGGATGTCTTCCACTAAAAAAAAACAAAAAACACTTGAAAACAAGCCTCGCGTGCGTGGTCCCCCTCTGTATGTGACTCGATGTGGCGAGTGTAAAATGCAATCAATTTGTGCAAATTGGGGCATTTTTTTACCTCCCCCCCTTTAACCCCCTGGGGGCGCGAACCAGAATTGTTCTGAGGTCAAGGATGCTCATCTTATATCCAGAACAATTGCCTCTACATTTTGGCCAAGTTTAAAAAAAAATTGAATGGATGGATCAAACATTATGGGAGAAAAGGGTCACTTTTTGACATTTTGGGGGCTTTTGACCCCCGTGGGGCGCGAACCAGATTTTTTCCAAGGTCAGCGATACTTATTTTCTGTTAGGAACAATTGCTTTCACATTTTGGCCACGTTTCAGAGAAATTGAATGGATAGATGAAAAGTGGTGGGGCAAAAATGTAATTTTTTGCCATTTCGGGGCCTTTTGACCCCCGGGGGGAGGGCTAACCAGATTTTTTTCAAAAATCGGAGAATGTCACTTTCTAAGCTGACCAAAGTTACAACTTCATGCAAAATTTCAGAAAAATTCAATGGAAGGTTGCGGAGAAAAATCCGGACGGACGGACGGACAGACGGACATGCCTCAAAACAATAAGTTATATATACTAGCAAATATATGCTCTCTACGGTCGCATATTTTTGCTAGTTGTTTTATTTAATTGCCATCTCTCTCTCTCTCTCTCTTTCTTGAAATAGAACGTTCTGTGCGTTTGAATAATCAGAGGGCGGATAACCAAATGTTGGAATGGCCGCCGGCTGTTCCATCATATTCCATTAAAATCTAATTTAATTACGTAACTCAATTATATAGATTAAAAAAAAAAGAATGTCTTTAATTAATTTTATTTATAATTTTTATTAAGATTATTATTATCAAGGAAATATTTTAAATAGATCTGGAAATCTGATTTAAAAAACAATCATGAGTGTATATTTGCGAATATTAATTTATTAGAAGCTTTAAAACAAATTAATTATGTAAATTTGAAAAGCGTGTGATGTTTGGGGAAGTTTTGAAACGGGTATATATAGGAGCTGATAAGTAGATATAAACAGAGAATACTACGTTATTTTGAATATTTGGTCAGGGTTTATTTGTAGGGTGAAGTATCCTCGTGTCAGGTTGTCCTGACAACCTCTTGTACAGAGAGACCGAAGACACTCGAGGATGTTGTCTAGTAGGTAATTCAAACTCCCCTGTAGGTAATTCAAACTTCCCAGAAGGTAATTCAAACTGCCTAGTAGGTAATTCAAACTGTGTGTGTGTGTCCGGCTAAAAGTCGAAGACTACTAAACAAAGACCCACAGAATCAGCGTTGCCCGGAATCAATAATATCTAACATTTACAGAAATATTCATTCTTTAGGGGTTAACTGACCAAGTTTTTATCAGGGGGCTATGTTTCCGTTCATTATTGAAACTTTTTTTACTATTTTTAAAATGAATACTTACCAAACTTATTTGCAAGTGTCCGTTCCTATGAAATAACTTATTTGCAAGCGTCAGTTACTATGAAATAACTTATTTGTAGGTGTCTGTTCCTATGAGATAACTTATTTGTATGTGTCTGTTCCTATGAAATGACTTATTTGTATGTGTCTGTTCCTATGATATAACTTATTTGTATGTGTCTGTTCCTATGATATAACTTATTTGCAAGTGTCTGCTTCTATGAAATGACTTATTTGTATGTGTCTGTTCCTATGATATAACTTATTTGTATGTGTCTGTTCCTATGATATAACTTATTTGTATGTGTCTGTTCCTATGATATAACTTATTTGTATGTGTCTGTTCCTATGATATAACTTATTTGTATGTGTCTGTTCCTATGAAATAACTTATTTGTATGTGTCTGTTCCTATGAAATAACTTATTTGTATGTGTCTGTTCCTATGATATAACTTATTTGTATGTGTCTGTTCCTATGATATAACTTATTTGCAAGTGTCTGCTTCTATGAAATGACTTATTTGTATGTGTCTGTTCCTATGAAATAACTTATTTGTAAGTGTCTGTTCCTATGAAATAACTTATTTGCAGGCGTCCGTTCCTATGATATAACTTTTTTGCGGAAAGAACTGAGTTTTTATTAGGGGGCTATGTTTCCGTTCATTATTGAAACTTTTTTTACTATTTTTAAAATGAATACTTACCAAACTTATTTGCAAGTGTCCGTTCCTATGAAATAACTTATTTGCAAGCGTCAGTTACTATGAAATAACTTATTTGTAGGTGCTGTTCCTATTAAATAACTTATTTGTATGTGTCTGTTCCTATGATATAACTTATTTGTATGTGTCTGTTCCTATGATATAACTTATTTGCAAGTGTCTGCTTCTATGAAATGACTTATTTGCAGGCGTCCGTTCCTATGATATAACTTTTTTGCGGAAAGAACTGAGTCTGGAAGGACAACAGAAAGAGCGTGTACATGTCGAAGCAGCTAACAAGAAATGATTATGAACTTTCATGTGTGGCACAAGGTTGAAATGAGTTTAGTTGGATATTTTTTCTTTTTTTTGCTCAAAGATTTATTGTATATTTTACTTCAAATTTCGGAATGAAGAATATCCCAAATTCTTGAATTTACATTGATTTCAAAAGTTCTCCAAAGTAAACAAATGTTAGTCAACTGTTTTTATTTAAATTACGACTTTTATCATCAGAATTTATGTTGTGTAATATGAATATAATTGAATGCAATTTCGGCATAAAATGACTCACCGACGGTTGACAGGCTGTAAAACCTTCCAATCAACCGACAAACCCGACGTAAATATGGGTTGATTTATTCACACACAAAAAAAAAGCCTAGGAAACACATTTATCTCGAAACATTTGCAGATATTAAGAAGCATAAACAAACTGTTCCCAACAATTCAGCATTAAAGGACTCAAAAAGTTGTTGACGTGCAATAAAACAAAACAACGAAACAAAACTGTAACAGCTTGGCTCTCGAATGGAGCGACAAACATTTACGGAGGAGGTGGAAGCGGAGAGGGGAGTTCTGAATCTAATATCAACTTTTCTCTTCATTATACATGGTGGCCCCAAAAGATTACGCCTCATGGAATCAGTAACACTTTCCACAATCCTTTCTACGGCACAACCATATATATATATATATATATAAACTAGCAAATATATGCTCCCTCCGGGCACGTATTTTTGCTAGGCTGGAAGGATGTCATGATGAACGAAATGCATACACTGACCCTCAAAGGAGGAGGAAATGCGTTGTAGGATGGTATTATTACAACAGAACATATACTATCATACTCCTCTAAAGGAGGTAAAACCTGGGAAGATCTGCCCAATAAAAGGAGAAGGAACAACAGAAAAAATACTACACTATTCCCCCCCCCTCCCACCAAAAAAAAGGAGGACGTAATACCTGGGAAGATTGTCTCATAACAACCGAACTACATTAACTCTCCTTCAAATGAGGATGTAATCCCTGAAAGGATTACCCCCACCCCTTAAAAAAGGAGTAGGTAATTCCTGGGAGGACGATCTTATGATAACAGAACCGATACTACACTACCCTCCACCATTAAAAGATAATACAATAATAGATTATATTATTTTTTTAAATTCATTTAAAAATACATAGGCCTTTTGGCTAAGATCAAAGTGTAGTATCTGTTCCGATGGATACTGCGCCCCATAAACTGGTATCGTCTTGGCCTTCGGGGCTTGATTTACGCCTGTCTATGGGTTTGTCCTGTGCAGTTCTAGGAGGTCCACCCTCCCAGGCTTTGCCTCCCCTCTTTGGGGAGGAGTAAGTTTATTGCTTACTGCCTGAGGCGCCCTTACCGGGGAATGCCGACGGGGCTGCCCAGGCAATTTTTAATGGCCAGAGTGCTCACGTTCTCGGGCGCTGGTTTTTCAAGTCCCACTTTCCCGATCCGACCTTGGGTCACATCTTACCTTGTGGGAGTAAGATAAAAATGGCCTTGTGCCTAACCTCTTGAAGAGGAGTAAATAATACATAGGCCTTGGCAAAGATCAAAGTGTAGTATCTGTTCTCTGCATCACAGCGACACCAGACGTGAATTTAAAAGGAATAAAAAATATAATACAGTATCGTTTACTGGAGAGAGGACGGGTGGAGGGGAGGCGGGACAGACACACAGCGAGAGAGAGAGAGAGAGAGAGAGATAGAGAGAGAGAGGGGGAGAGAGAGGGGGAGAGAGAGAGAGAGAGAGAGAGAGGAAGTCAGTCAATAGCAAGCTAGCCACCATCTTCTTTCTTTTTTCTTTCTCACTTATACCGGGTCGATAAGAATTCTTGCGAGCATTTTTAAGAATAGTTTTTCTTAAGTAATCCATTTTTTATTAAATTATTTTAATAAATTACTGTTAATATCGATAAAATAATTGCACATATATAGACAAAATAGTACAATCAAATTAGAAATAAATTACAAAAAATATTAATTAATTAGGAACTGTTTAAAAATATTAATTAATTAGGAACTGTTTAAAAATATTAATTAATTATTAACGGTTTAAAAATAGATATGCAAATTAGTCATTCCAATGAATATCCTTAGATCGTTCATCTCTATATAAAGAGTATTTAAAATTTCAATGTTGTATTATTGATTTAAATAACAGCACCCCGTTTTGATGGTGCTATAGGAATGATAAATTAAAATACTTTAAATAAACTTCAGTCTGTACCTGACTTGTCCACCAAGTTTCAGTCATGAATGTCCAACAGTCTTTGTTTTATTGCTGTTCAATGGCTTGTTATAATTTAGATGTCACTAGAGATGAATAAGCAAAATGAATTGCCTCCCTTGACGTAAGGTTGTCAATATTGTTAAAACGCAAATCCTGAGTTAATGTAAGATTATTTCTGTTTAAAATGGATAATGGGGTATCAATTTAAAATAAAATCACGGATTCTGAGAGGAGACAGATAAAATTCTCAGAGGAGACAGAGGGAGTGTTACATTTAAGATAAAATTGTTAGTCATTTATTATGTAAAAAGGCAGTTGTCTGTGTGTATGTGTGTTTGTATGTACAGCTAAAACTTGAAAAATACAGAATTAACCCCCACAAAGTTGGTATTTCCTTGATCGGCATTTCCCCGGGTGTATAATATCTAAAATTTAGTAAAAAAATATTTATTCTTTCGGGGTAAACTGACTCATATTTCTTTACGGGGGTGGGAGTGGGGGGTTCAGTCATATCATTCGGCCATTTTATTATGTATTGGAGGGAAGTAACTCTGTTTTTTATCAAAGAGTTACTTCCCTTATTGTTACACCGGCCGTTCTTACACAGGAGAAACTGCACTGGTTGTCACTATAAATAGTGCGAGTCACCAGAGACACAGAGAAGACAAAGCACAGTCTTGTAACTGTCTAGCCAAGTGCTAGTCACTTTCTTACTTTGTTAATACACTTGTTAACCCAACCCTCGACTTGACTTCCTTTATTTATTATTTACTGTTGGACAACTTCACAACACTTATACTGACTAATTTCTCGATGAATCTATATAAAGGAGAGTTGTCAGTGTGTGTGTATGTATGTATGTGTTTAGAGAGAGAAATGGACTGGGCGGACGACAAAGAGGGGGTGGAAAACGGGAGGGGGAAGGGGGAGGGGGTGAGAGAAAGAGAGAGACGGATAGAAGGAGAGAGTGGTAAAGATATGGAAGTTTTAATAGAAATATGTTACACTTTTTCCCGGGCAACGCCGGATAGCCATGTTAGTCATTATATAAGTCACTGGAGAACACTATGGAAGTGGTTCAGGATCTCTATTTTATCCTCTATATATCCTCTATATATTCATCTACGCTAAGTACCCTTATGTAAAATTTATTGGGAAGACAATGGAAGTGTTCCCGAATCTTTAAGTGCACCCCTAAAGGGGGTGTGAGGGCATAACCTTCTGAAAACTTCAAATATATCCTATTTTTATGAAGTTTAAATCATATGCATAACATTTTCTGGGGAAGACAATGGAAGTGATCCCAAATCGCTAAGTACCCTTCTAACCTAAGAGAGATACAGGGGCTGAATCTCCTTTGAAGCTTCAATAATATCCTATTTTGATGAAGTTTATATCATATGTATAAAATACTCCAAGGAAGACAATGGAAGTGGTCATGAATCTCTATTTTATCCTCTGTGTGCCGAATATGTATGTGGCCCCACCTCTTAGTGACCCATGGGAACAGAATCCCCTTACAACTTCAAATACGCATATCCGATTTTAATGAAATGTAAAACATATGTATAAGACACTAATTCAGAGATTTTAAAAGCATTTCAACTTCTTCCGACTATATTAGGGGGCGAAACAGGAGGAGGGAATTAGCACAAACAAAGAAAGTAATATGACGTCATTAGCATAGTAGTGACCCTCATTCAGTCCCGGACAACGTCGAGTCACCCTGCTAGTCTAATGTAAACGTTTTAGTCATCAATATGCAGAGTGCACCCCTCCCACATGCCCCCATTAAAATCGTTAATACCATTCAAAATCCTTCCCGCAATTCAACCATATTTGATACAACTAAACTTCAATCTATGCCTGACTTGCCCCTCTAGTTCTAGTCATGGATGTCCAACAGTCTTTGTTTTATCACCTGGATTCAACGTGTAAAATTCACAATGACTCAGACACACTCCTCTCTTGAATAAAAATATGGGAGGTTAAGATCCAGTGAGTGTGAAGCCCTTCCTACCGACGAGACGATCTACAAAGTGTCCGCGCACATACCTCCATTCCCACCATCAAATGCCACAGATTGAATCGTAAATAAAATTTACAATCCTGTCTGCAAGTTGGTCTGCATAGTGCTACAGCAGTACCCCATCGACACGCACACTATAACACTAATGGTGTATAATTGGTAACGAATTCAGAAGTCTATGACTAGATTTCAAACGTTTAACAAACAAACAAAAAAACTCAGTTCGGTTCAATTCCTGTAGAAGCACAAAAACCCTCTGTGTAACTTCGAGCTCCAATGAACGAAAACAATTCGGCTCACCACAGAATCTCACTCGACACTCACGTTTCTCGTTTTCCCTTTTCTTCTTATTTTCTTGTCTTTTTATTAGCAGATTTTCCCTCAGTTAATTCCGCTTAACCAATCAGAAAAAACAAACATAATCCGCTGGCTGACTATTTGTCATGATAATTAAATCTATTATTATTGTGCAGCAACCAGTAGATTTGTTACTTCGGGGTTGTGAGTTCAATCCTCACTAGAAAACTAGTAAGCCAAAACTTATTTCCCTTTCCATCTGCAAGCCAGGCAAAGGCGGACCCTCTTACTGCGGGGATGAAGTAAGTCCGGGCCACCTCCACCGCTCGATTCTGGCTCAAGATCATCAATTCCGCCACATGGTGTTAGTGCACCAGAGTGCATAACAGATCCGGATTGACTTGGATGCAAATTGCAGCAGTAACTGCAATAGCCTTAATGCACCATGTTCTTTTTTTTTTCGGAATTATTTCTTATCAGCAAAACACATTTTTGAACCGAGACTAAATGATTAGTTTTTCTATCTTATACAAAACACAAGTGACGACACGTTACACGAGAGTATTGATTTACTCCTCTCCAGGAGTTAGGCACAAGGCCAGTTTTTATCTTACTCCCACAAGTAAGATGTGACCCAAGGTCGGGTCGGGAAAGTGGGGTTTAAAAATTGCCTGGGCAGCCCCGTCGGCATTCCCCGGTAAGGACGCCTCAGGCAGTAGCAATAAACTTACTCCTCCCCAAAGAGGGGAGGTGAAGCCTGGGAGGGTGGACCTCCTAGAAATGCACAGGACAGACCCATAGACCGGCGTAAATCAAGCCCCGAAGGCCAAGACAATACCAGTTTATGGGGTGCAGTATCCATCGGAACAGATACTACACTTTGATCTTAGCCAAAAGGCCAAGATTAAATATCAAAGAATATATTGTATTGTGCAATAAAAATACGTTTTTATGGTAAATTAGGATTAGTGCTCCTGCTATTGTTGGTACTACCTTAGTTTTCTTGTTCCATAGCTCTTTCAGCAAACTGGCAAGTTCGATGTTCTCTGCCTTTTTTCAGCTTCACTATGGGATATGCTGGGACGACGAAATCGAATATTTCGCAAGGTTTTGTTTTCTTCTTATTAACTATTATTATTATTATTATGTCTGGCCTTTTAGCTTGGATGACTTTGTAAGTTATTTCTCTTACGTTTTTATTTTTAACAATGAAACTGGTGTTCCTTTTTGTCTTTCGACCGATTTCTTCATCGGATTTCTATTATTATCGATTCTGCTTTTGCATGAGATGATTGTTACATTCTCTGCTGACCAGCACCGGAATCATCACAACGTGGAAGAAAATTTTACCTATGATCGAAGACGCTTCAACATCAAGATAGCAGTGAATGCAGAGTTCACTATATATATGTAAAAGGGGTTGTAGGATATTCTATTACAACAATCATCAAAATGTTGAATTATAAGTGTGTAGATTTGTTAGTATAAATGTTAGCACATGTGAATGAGTACGTTCACAATGACCTTGCCCGTGCATAAACAATAAGTTCTCAGTGCATTCTGGAGTGATCTGACACCAGAGTGAGATTTGACAGGTGGGGTCAGAAAAGGGCAAAGCTGAGATCGATATGCGAACGAGGGTCCACGGATGTGATGTCACGTGGGACGAAAGCGAGGAAGAATGGTTAGGTTTTGGGGAAGACCGGCCTGGGTGTTTGAAAAGAACGATAACTGAAAAATGTCTTAACAACGACAAAACTGTTGAGAATCGCATGCGGCGGTGGGCCCTGATCTCTTTGTCTATCTGGTTATCACACTATCCATCTATCTGTCTATCTAACTAGCTAATAGCTACTTTGGTTAATATAACTGTCTCCCTTCTTCACTATTAAGTATACATTGTACTTGTGATTACTTAATATTTTTCTCTCAATAAATCTCCATTACCAGAATCTGTCTTATCTAAATTATTCCTACTATTATTCAATGAAGACGTTATACACACAACAACGAACGGACAACGGGTCCTAGCCACAGAGACCACATGGAAAGCGAGGGAACAGGACGGCGAGAAGAAGCTGACGAGGAGAACACATGAAGGGTTTTGGCAACCTTCACGTGGTCCTCCCTGTAAATACCTGATGTATTTCTAGAAAGATATCGTGGAAACCAATGCTAACAATAGAACTGTTTGATTCATACGAAATGAATGATTGACTATGACTCAACGAGGTTGAGAATATCAGGAGATAAAAGTTCAGTCGGGGTCAACTAGTTGTAGTAAAGGTTAGGATGGCAAGATTGTGGGTATTGATAGAAACAGATATGGCGTCACATGGCTAAAAGAGAGAGTGAGAGAGGGAAACAGTTAGTTCCTTCGAGGGAGGTGACGGTGGCTAAGTAGTTACCATACGAAAAAAGAAAAACTCTCGTTCCTGTCTGATAACTGAAAAATGTCTTAACAATGACAAAACTGTTGAGAACAGCATGCGGAGGTGGGCGCTGATCCGTTTCTTTATCTGTCTATCACACTATCTATATATCTGTCTATCTAATTAATATAACTGTCTCTCTCCTTCACCATTAAGTGTAAATTGTACTTCTGATTACTTAATACTTCTCTCTCAATAAACCTTCGTTTCCAGAATCTGTCTTATCTTAATTCTTCTTACTATAATTCGGAGGGTGGCGGTGGCAAAGTGGTTAACAACATGTCCTGACACCCTAGGTGTGCAAATTTGGAATCCAGTTCGTTCTACAAAAAAACTTTCACTTAGGATGTTGGCAACCTTCACGTGACCCGTTATGCAAGTACCCGATGTCTTTCTAGAAAGAATTGAAACTAGAAATATATCGGGAAACCAATGCCAACAATAGACTCATCTGATTCATACGAAATTAATGAATGAATGACTAGAACTCAACGAGGTTATACGCACAACGACGTAATAACGACGTAATAACGACGTAATAACAACGTAACAACGACGTAATAACGACGTAACAACGACGTAATAACGATGTAATAACGATGTAATAACGACGTAACAACGATGTAATAACGACGTAATAACGATGTAATAACGACGTAATAACGATGTAATAACGACGTAATAACGATGTAATAACGACGTAATAACAACGTAACAACGACGTAATAACGACGTAACAACGACGTAATAACGATGTAACAACGACGTAATAACGACGTAATAACGACGTAACAACGACGTAATAACGACGTAACAACGATGTAATAACGATGTAACAACGACGTAATAACGACGTAACAACGACGTAACAACGACGTAATAACGATGTAACAACGACGTAATAACGATGTAATAACGACGTAACAACGACGTAATAACGATGTAATAACGACGTAACAACGATGTAATAACGATGTAACAACGACGTAATAACGACGTAACAACGACGTAACAACGACGTAATAACGACGTAACAACGACGTAACAACGACGTACTAACGACGTAATAACGATGTAACAACGACGTAATAACGACGTAATAACCATGTAACAACGACGTAATAACGACGTAATAACGACGTAACAACGACGTACTAACGACGTAATAACGACGTAACAACGACGTAACAACGACGTAATAACGACGTAATAACGACGTAATAACGATGTAACAACGACGTAATAACGACGTAATAACGATGTAACAACGACGTAATAACGACGTAATAACCATGTAACAACGACGTAATAACGACGTAATAACGACGTAACAACGACGTACTAACGACGTAATAACGACGTAACAACGACGTAACAACGACGTAATAACGACGTAATAACGACGTAATAACGATGTAACAACGACGTAATAACGACGTAATAACGATGTAATAACGACGTAACGATGTAACAACGACGTAATAACGACGTAATAACAACGTAACAACGACGTAATAACGATGTGACAACGACGTAATAACGACGTAATAACAATGTAACAACGACGTAATAAGGACGTAACAACGACGTAATAACGACGTAGCAACGGCGTAATAACGACGTAATAACGATGTAACAACGACGTAAAAACGATGTAACAACGACGTAATAACGACGTAATAACAACGTAACAACGACGTAATAACGATGTGACAACGACGTAATAACGACGTAACAACGACGTAATAACGACGTAATAACGATGTAACAACGACGTAGTAACGACGTAATAACGATGTGACAACGACGTAACAACGACGTAACAACGACGTAACAACGACGTAACAACGATGTAACAACGACACGGCACCGAGGAACAAAGAAATTATGAAGAATTAACTTGGCTACGAAAAGGAAAAAACGAGGAAAAATGCAACATACATTTAATTGCGATTTCAATGAAGAAAAAATGGCTATCCAACAAAAATAATTTATATGTTGGTTGCTGAGGGTCATCATGTGGTAGTTGTACCTAGCTTTAAATGTGTACGTGTTGCTCCTATATACACGGCATCGCGAAATCCCGTCTCCCCCTTTCTCCCTCTCATTATAAAACATTCTTATTGTATCCTTTAGATGTGTTACAATATACAAGGCTGTTACTCGAGTGAAAAGAACAACTGTTATTTAGTAGCAGACATATTAACGGAAAGGCTAGGGGTCGGAGGAGATTGTACCGAACGGAAGTTACACAAACTACGTAATTTCTGGGGGTGATCCCTCTCTCTTTTCCTTCTTCCGTTTTCTCGCCCTTAGCCGGAAAGAATTTAACGAGAGAGGATGTGTTTTTGTGCATGCTGCCAAAATGGGGACAGCGTGCGTGGAGCGATCAATGTAGTGGAAACTATAAATAAGCATCCATTGTCTCCCTCTTTCTTTATTTCTATTTTTAGTCTCTCTTTCCCCCTCTAATTCTTTCTCTCTCTCTGTCTCTCTCTCTCTTCCCCCTCTCATTCTTTCTCTCTCTCTCTGTCTTTTTCTCCCCCCCCTCTCTCTCTCTCTTTGTCTTTCTCTCTCTCTTCCCCCTCCCATTCTTTCTCTCTCTCTGTCTTTATTTCTTATTTAGTCTCTCTTTCTGTCTCTCTTTCCCCCTCTCTCTGTCTTTCTCTCTCTCTTCCCCCTCTCATTCTTTCTCTCTCTGTGTCTTTCTCTCTCCCCCTCTCTCTCTGTCTTTCTCTTTCTCTTCCCCCTCTCATTCTTTCTCTCTCTCTGTCTTTCTCTCTCCCCCTCTCTCTCTCTCTCTGTCTTTCTATCTCTCTTCCCCCTCCCATTCTTTCTCTCTCTCTGTCTTTATTTCTTATTTAGTCTCTCTTTCTGTCTCTCTTTCCCCCTCTCTCTGTCTTTCTCTCTCTCTTCCCCCTCTCATTCTTTCTCTCTCTGTGTCTTTCTCTCTCCCCCTCTCTCTCTGTCTTTCTCTTTCTCTTCCCCCTCTCATTCTTTCTCTCTCTGTGTCTTTCTCTCTCCCCTCTCTCTCTCTTTCTGTCTTTCTCTTTCTCTTTCACCCTCTCATTCTTTCTCTCTCTCTGTCTTTCTCTCTCCCCCCTCTCTCTCTCTCTGTCTTTCTCTCTCTCTTCCCCCTCTCATTCTTTCTCTCTCTGTCTTTCTCTCTATCTCTCTCTCTCTTTCTCTCTGTCTCGCTCCCATCTCTGTCTTTCTCTAACTGTCTTTTTCTCTCTCTCTTTCTCTCTTCCTCTCTCTCTCTCTCTCTCTCTCTCTCTCAGAGAGACGCATGTAAGTTTATGTTCTGCCCGTTTTGAATAAACCTTTGTTTACAAACTGCCCAAAAAGTGTAGGGGTTTTGTTGGGTCCAACTTTAATTCCAGCTAGAATTCACCTCTAAAGACGATTTTGGGTTAAATAATTCGAAATTCCGTAAGATTCCCGAGTTAGTCATGAAGATTCCCGAGTTGGATAAGGCGCACCTAAAGAAGGTCGGAGGTTAAATCGACCGAAACGTTGTGAAAATAACTCCCAAGAAGAGAATAGTATTCCGAATAGATATTATCAATCCTCATCTAAAAAATTCTGAAACAGAAAAATTTGTTTAATCACAATGTGCGCATTTGTCTCTACGGGAATTTTATTTTATAATTTTAATGGCGTCAATACAAAATCTTTCACGTATTTCCTAGGCGGCGTTTTTTCGTTTCTGATTTAAAAGCGTTTTTTCTTTTCTGATTTAAAAGCGTTTTTTCTTTTCTGATTTAAAAGTGTTTGGCTAAAAAAAAGAAACAAAGTCGAGCATTTTGATCTTTGCCAAGATTTTTGCACAATCAACGAAAATCCGTTTTTTAATTTCTTTTTTATGTTTTTTGCTGTTATATTTTTATTTTGTTTTCTTTTCTTTAAAAGCCGTAAATTCCAGAGAAGATGGCAGATGATTCCGAAAAGATTTGCGGATAGGGTTAGGGTTAGGGTAAAGATTTGCGGATACCTAACATTTCTGACATAAATTGCAAACGTAACGACGCAATGTTTAATAAATGGGTATCGCTTGCAAACTCTTACGCAGTTCAGAAAATAAAGTCACTACAACGTCATATACAATGTGCGTAGAAAGTTTGTGTGAGAATGAAAGTGTAGTATCTGTTTTGTCCCAAGATTCTACAATAATAGCGTGGGGTCTGTATTCGCGCCGGACGTCCATAGAATGGAAATGGTTTCAAGCACCAGAACATTATACAACAGATGAAGGATGCAACAGTGGAATCTTTGCGAGTCTCGTGAGTCTACAAAGGCATTTCGTGTTCGTACGTACGTTATCACCTTTTACACACATTTAAAAAAAGACAGCGATCGGCTGATCAGCAACAGAAAACGTTGATTAATCTGATGTGGCTAAGGTAAAAAAAAAACGCCGACTTTACCCATTTTAAAATGAATTGTTCTGAAATCACATAACTCTTTTCTGTCCGCGGTCAGTGAAGGAGCAAACCCTTCTAGACTGAAGCAATTTTTATTTTTGTTCCAATCCAGACTGCTTCTTTTTGGGGTAGCTGGATTTTTCCTCACTATAAAACCGACCTTTTTTCTAACTCTGCCCTCGTGGGGAGGAAAGTAAATCATACCTCCTTATCATTAAGTGCTCGTAATTTACGACTGAATTATAATTCTTACAAGATATGGATATTATAAGAAAATGTTAGGGTTAGGGTAAGGGTAAGGGTTAGGGTAAGGGTTAGGGTTAGGGTTAGCATAGGGTTAGGGTTAGGGTTAGCATAGAGTAAGGGTTAGGGTAAGGGTTAGGGTTAGGGTAAGGGTTATGGTTAGGGTTAGGGTTAGGGTCAGCATAGGGTTAGGGTTAGCATAGAGTAAGGGTTAGGGTAAGGGTTAGGGTTAGGGTAAGGGTTATGGTTAGGGTTAGGGTTAGGGTCAGCATAGGGTTAGGGTTAGCATAGAGTAAGGGTTAGGGTAAGGGTTAGGGTTAGGGTAAGGGTTATGGTTAGGGTTAGGGTTAGGGTCAGCATAGGGTTAGGGTTAGGGTTAGCATAGAGTAAGGGTTAGGGTAAGGGTTAGGGTTAGGGTAAGGGTTATGGTTAGGGTTAGGGTTAGGGTCAGCATAGGGTTAGGGTTAGGGTTAGCATAGAGTAAGGGTTAGGGTAAGGGTTAGGGTTAGGGTAAGGGTTATGGTTAGGGTTAGGGTTAGGGTCAGCATAGGGTTAGGGTTAGGGTTAGCATAGAGTAAGGGTTAGGGTAAGGGTTAGGGTTAGGGTAAGGGTTAGGGTTAGGGTTAGGGTTAGGGTCAGCATAGGGTTAGGGTTAGCATAGGGTTAGGGTTAGGGTAAGGGTTAGGGTAAGGGTTAGAGTAAGGGTTAGCATAGGGTTAGGGTTAGCATAGGGTTAGGGTTAGGGTTAGGGCTAGGGTTAGCATAGGGTAAGGGTTAGGGTAGGGGATAGGGCTAGGGTTAAGGTTAGCATAGGGTAAGGGTTAGGGTAGGGGTTAGGGCTAGGGTTAGCATAGGGTAAGGGTTAGGGTAGGGGTTAGGGCTAGGGTTAGCATAGGGTAAGGGTAAGGTAAGGGTAAGGTAAGGGTTAGGGCTAGGGTTAGCATGGGATTTTATTTAGAAGTCTTGGAACCGCATCGACTGATTTTACAAGTAACTTTTTTTTGTTTCTTTTAGCAGTTGAATGATAGGATGCACACAATATACGTTTAATTTTTACAAACAAGTTACCGCATATCAAGGCCATAAGGCCACTCGAGGATAAGGGTTAATTAAGTTTGTGGAACATCAAGGGGAATTAGTAACGATGGTTGTAATTGATCGGAAATTGATTATTTAAGAGGACGGCTCAACAAGAATTTGTTTACATTGAACTTGAAAACGGTAATGTTGTAGTCAGTCGAGAAGCAGCCCCGTGGTACTGTGTTCCACAGACGGGCAGTTCAAGGAAATAAACTTTGCTCACGCAAGTTCCGCTTGGTTCTAGGTATACAGAGTGAGAAAGGGAATTTATTTACAGTGGTTGTAGCTAGACGAGTTCTTGTTGTGGATGTTTTAGAGGGGGGATCATAGATTGGAGCTCAGTCGAGCACCTGCCACGAAAATAGCGACAGAGTAGAGGAAGACTAGCAAACTCTCTTCCATGAGAAAGAGGATGTAGGGTGGAAAATAGGACATCACTCACTAGATTTCGGAGTCGGTTTTGTACTCTGTCAAGGCAGGAAAGGGGAGCTCTGAGCGGCACCTCCCCAGATGTGGCAACAGTACCTCCCCATTTTAGGACGTATTCGACTCTTATACAGGTAGAGGATTGCGTCAGGAGTGAGATACCTTCTTGAGCAGTAGAATGATCCAACCATTTTCCCAACGACCTTAACAACGGATTTGACGTAAGTCTTCCAGGTACTCTTGTAGCTGACGCACCATGTTTCCGTGACTTCGCGTCGTCAACGTTCGGGTCTAGAGTGAAGGTCAGTCCCAGAAGCTTATCAAAGCTTTCTAATGAAGAGCGCCATTCATTTCAATTGGGGCAAAGTGAAGAGTCAGAGCGATGGTGGTGAAAGGAGAGAAGCTTGGTTTTAGACGTATTAAAAGTTACCAGCCACCTTTTCCCCCATTGCACCACGTGCATACTTGTAAAGAATGGGTGCTCAGAGGGTTTCAGTATTTGCGGAGTACGTTCCGAGTATTGACGGAGAACGGAGTACGTTCCGAGTATTGACGGAGAATCTCGAGTCGGAAGAAAGAGAATCATAAAAATCTTGATCATTAATGCCCAATCCCTAATTGCAGTTCCCCTGATCTAGCATTGCACATTCGCTTATCCTGAAGCAGTGCTGGGATAAGCAGAGATCGACTGGATTTATAGGGTTTATAGGCACAAGAGGGCAATCTACCCAATTATTTAATCCAGGGGAAGAAAATAAAATTGTAGTCACGTTCACGTTCAAACTTACGGCATCTCCTATTTCCAAAATGGTCACCCATGTAAATACTGATCCGATGAAACGTTGCTTAACTTTCGTCATAACAGGTTTTCAAACGTGATACCGCTGTTATCTATCGACGCAGACCAGGGGCGGGTAACCTTTTCAGAGTGAGGGCCAGATGAGACTTTTGGAAGGAGATCGCGGACCAAAGTGAAAAACGAAATCTCAGAATTACTATATTTTGTTTACATGAATAAATTGTACAAAAATTGCATTGAACACTCTACAAATCTGATATTTTTTTCTCAAGAGACTCTGTATGTGATGTTATAAAAGGCGCCGACGAAGAGCCATTTTGGAATCATAAAAAATAATGACGGGGGAAGTAGCAAGTTGATCCAGCATTCGTTTTGACACACCTCACATAAGTTCTATGTTTCATTCCCTTTCCTCGTCTCTCGTTTCCTCTTTGCCTCTCTTTTTCTATTTTTCTATTTTTATCTCAGGCCAACGATTTGAAATTAATAGTTAAAGAAAAATTAGATATACATGCATCATCGCTCGTTGATGTTTATACATTTTTATCCCACTGTAAATCTTAATTGAAACCTACTTTTACGTCTATGTCACAAAATGATATGAGTTTTACTGGGAGGTCCGCGGGCCGGATTGCAATAATAAAGCATAGAAGGGTGGCGGGCCGGACGCTAAGCCTTTGCGGGCCGGATGTGGCCAGCGGGCCGGAGGTTGCCCGCCCCTGACGTAGACGGATGACTGTTTGGGCATTTCCCCCTGCAAGCATGGCTTGTTTATTTTCCGGAAGTGACGTACCGGAAGTCCACGCAGGAAACCAAGTTTTATTATTTATTGCAACGATGACAAACTACTTCCGGTTAATTTTCGCCATTATGTTGATATTTGTTAATTTTGAAAAGAAAAAAGTCAGTTGCACTGAAATAACTTCACCCCATCTTCAGCTATCAGACAGAAATGTCTATGATTCCTTCTTTTATATTTTTGTCGATTTGTAAATAAATCATTATATACTTTTCGCTAACATGAGTTGTCGGCTATTCATTATTAATACCGGCATCAATTATTTTAGAAGAAATATAGTTAGGAAATTTATATAATGGCAAAACGCCCGAGAATTGCAACTTCCGGTTAGGGATATGTTCAGCAGTCAGCGGTGAACTGCGGAAATAAGTTCCCTGTGTAGTTTACACATACGAAAATCGGGTATATGTTACGACGCTCAGCAGAGGCGCGAACGGGGTCCAAAAAAAGAACGAGAAAGAATTTAAAAACATAAATTTGCAACAAGTAAAGTTGACTTATGTCTAGAATAGACATTTTTCTACTTACCTATGTAATTTGTTTGTATTTTTACGTAGTATAAATGGCTTTTTATTAGATGTTAAAAAAAAAATTTCTTGTTTTTTAAAACATCTAGTTTCTCAAAGAAAATGCCGGCCAGTCCCTCTATATTATTACGTAGAGCTGCCATTTTGAATTCTTCGAAAACCGTGTGTTGAACTTAAATTTCTAATAAATAGCACTGCAAACGGGTTTAAAATACAAACAAATAGCACATGCAAGTTTGAAACTAACTTTTACAGCTTACAGTTACTTTTATTTGTTGTATATTTGTTTTTTTAGCGTTTTTACTCTGCTGATGTAAAAGATGCCCCGAAAATCTAAAGTGATTTCTTTCATTGGAAATTTTATTACAAATTTACTTATAATTAGAATGGTTTCTTTTTTACAAATGCTCAAGGGAAATATTTTAAAGAATCCCCCCCCCCCTCCATATTAAGAATGGCTTTCTAAATAATAACTGTAAACTTGTATTTATCTCTCTGAAATACAAGCGAAGAAACAAACAGAACAAAGGTTAGCATCAAAAGCCAAAACAGCGAAGCACATTCATTTATATCACAAAATCTATGCAAAGGACATCACTCTGACCGTTCTAATCGCCAAATGATGGCTGCCATGCAAGGGGGGATAATTCTGATCGCTTAAAACACTACAATAAAGTTATTATTAAAAAAAGCCATTCTTAACATGGGGAAAGGGTTTTGTTTACTATACTGTCTTTTCACCTAAAAAAAATTTTTTTTGTTCAAAAAATAAGAATAGTTTACAAGACCCCTGGCAGAAACGTAATATAGCGGGAACTGATTTTCGCAGTTCACCGCTGATTGCTGGACACATTCTTAACCAGAGGTGGCAAATCTCGGACGTTATGCCATGATACGAGGAAATTAGTCAGAAACTATTTATTTTTATCATGAACATTGCGGGAAACCTATCTAACCCTAACCCTGACACTCATCCTAACTCTAACCCTAACACTTACCCTAACCCTATACCAGCAAATTAGTCAGAAACTATTTATTTTTATCATGAACATGGCGGGAAACCCATTTAACCCTAATCATTAACTCTAACACCCACCTTAACCCTAACCCTAACACTTACCCTAACACTCATCCTAACCCTAACCCTCACTTACCCCTAACCAGGAAATTAGTCACAAACTATTTATTTTTATCCTTTGTGCCCTATTTCCGTTTACTATTAAAAATAATTCTTAAGTCAATTGACTTTACCGTAAATACGAAATGGACTAAAATCGTCCGTGTTGACCCGAACTAAATACATAACCGGAGCGCCAGCGAGTAAGGGCAGAATACTTGACTTCTGCATTTTCGTCCTTTACTCGCTTCCGTTCTGATCATGTACTTAGTTCCTGTTAAGACACAAAATGTCAGATTGCATTAAATTTGATCCATAGCCATTAGACACCAATTACGCAAGATTCCTTGAGTTTCAAGACACTTTAGGCATAGACAGGGGTTCAGAAAAGAGTCGCTAATCTGACATGTCCCTCACTATCCACCAAGCTTCGGCCCCTGTCCCATCGCCACAATAGTTCATCCTTGTGCCTGTTTTACAAGTACTTCAATAGATTGTGCTCCGACGAACTTGCTGCTCTGGTGCACCCCTCGACGTAAATACACTCGACCAACCCGACAATCAACTAAATCCCATCCATTCACTGTGAAGGTCCCCAGATGTCGGAGAGCCTTCTATCCCAATAGCTTATTTCCATCGTGCTGCCGGCCATCTGGAACTCCCTCCCTGCCCCTGTTTCCCCGACTGTACCGACATGCAGAGGTTTAAAACTAATGTAAACAGACATCTCGCTGCACAGCTCCCAATTTAGGATGACCCTTAAAACTTTCACCCTAATTCTCAGTAGCCCCTTACGTCTGCAGTGGCGGCCTGCCTTGTTTGGGGTGAACTCAGTTAAACCGTTTTTCTTCTTTAAGCTATGAATGTTTATCTGACGTACTCCTATTTCAAAAAAAAGAAGAAAAAGACCTCACAGATCGCGATATAAAAGCCGTTAACTAAATAGAAACTTAAGGAATTCATCTTTTTTTTTTCCTAACTTCTTTCAGAAGTTTCTGCTTTCATCTAAACGGTTTTAGAATTTGTGTCATCGAAAGAACGTGTTCGTCTTTCGAGGAATTTTGCTGCTTCCAAAGTTCTTTGAAGATTTAGACATGGGAATTGTGCAACACGTAGCATTAATGAGTATTGATTTACTCCTCTCCAGGAGTTAGGCACAAGGCCAGTTTTTATCTTACTCCCACAAGTAAGATGTGACCCAAGGTCGGGTCGGGAAAGTGGGGTTTATAAATTGCCTGGGCAGCCCCGTTGGCATTCTCCGGTAAGGGCGTCTCAGGCAGTAAGCAATAAACTTACTCCTTCCCCTAAAGAGGGGAGGCGAAGCCTGGGAGGGTGGACCTCGCAGTATTAATGAGTATTGATTTACTCCTCTCCAGGAGTTAGGCACAAGGCCAGTTTTTATCTTACTCCCACAAGTAAGATGTGACCCACGGTCGGGTCGGGAAAGTGGGGTTTATAAATTGCCTGGGCAGCCCCGTTGGCATTCCCCGGTAAGGGCGTCTCAGGCAGTAAGCAATAAACTTACTCCTCCCCAAAGAGGGGAGGCGAAGCCTGGGAGGGTGGACCTCCTAGAACTGCACAGGACAGACCCATAGACCGGCGTAAATCAAGACCCGAAGGCCAAGACAATACCAGTCTATGGGATGCAGTATCCATCGGAACAGATACTACACTTTGATCTTATGAGTAAACAAATTTCAAATGAACTTCTCCGGTATCAGTACTGAGCTTGAAGCGTAAAATGTTGAACTTGTTAAATAATAAACAATAAATTCGTGTGAATCAACATCGTACAACTTTGATGACAGTCTTGATTCTGGTGTTAGCATTCTTGCAGGAGGGAACACATAATGGTTGCCAACATTCTTAAATAAAAGTGATGTTATGGAACCGACTGGATTCGAACTTGGCACACCCAGGTCATCAGTCCGTGTTGTTATCCACTTTAAATAGAATATACAGACGAAGGCAGAATCATGATTATCGGGTGTTCGAGACAAATTTGACACTTTTTGTAAAGCTAAGAAAAAAGAAAGGGCATATCCTGGCCAATAATTGACGTTTTCTAAAAATTCAAAGTGCATCTCTTAGAGGAATTTTTGCCAGTGTGTCTGTATTATTATTGTGTAGAAAATACATTTTCAGCTTTAATTTAAAAGAGTGAGTTGAAAGGGGAGATAATTTAATTTTTTTTGTTAAATCTAATTTATCCAAAACTAGATCAGCGCTATTATTTTTATTTATTATAACAATACTTTTGGACCACCCTGTACAATTTAATAGTCGTAGCAACACTTTCGGACTACCCTGTACAATTTGGAAGTGTAACAGGACTTTTGGATCACCCTGTAAAATTTGGTAGGCTAACAAGACTTTTGGAGCACCCTGTACGTTTAGATAGGGGTACAATACTTTCGGACCATCTTGTACATTTTGCTAGGGGTGAAAAGACTTTCTGACCACCCTGCACAATTTTGTAGGGTAACACGACTTTTGGACTACCCTGTATAATTTGATAGTGGTAACAAGACTTTTGGACTACCCTGTACGTTTTGATAGTGTAACACGACTTTTGGACTACCTTCTATAATTTGATAGTGTAACACGACTTTTGGACTACCCTGTATAATTTGATAGTGGTAACAAGACTTTCGGACCACCCTGTACAATTTGATCGTGTAACAGGACTTTTGGACAACCCTGTACGTTTTGATAGGGCTGACAAGACATTCGGACCACCCCGTGCATTTTGATAGGTGTAACAAAACTTTCAGCCCACTTCGTGCATTTTGATAATCACCTAGTATGGGTACGATAACTTAGAAGAAATGACATCGGACCGCAGATGTAAGAGAATGAAGACAGTGTGTCTGTATGGGATAAGCGCTGTCTTGAAATCGGTTGGAACGAAGCTATGCGCTTCTAATAAGGTCCTCATTCTGCCACCTCCTCTCCATCTTTTTTTGCTGCCGACTAGTTGTTTTGTGTCAAATCTTAACTCTGCTGAACAGACCTAACTTCTTCTATTAATGCTGGCCCTCGCCCGGAAGGCACGTTAGTTAGTTAAATGTTTCGATTTGTACACATTTGTTAATAGAATTCGAAGTTTGTTATAAATAATGTTCCGTTTGTTTTGACTGATATAGTGGTGAAGCTTGGATGATTCTATTGTGTTCCACTGTTCCCCCCATCTTGTCTTGACCCAGGAAGCCTTGCTGTGGCAGCTGGTGTTGTGCGGAGAAGTTCCTGGGCTTGCAGGGCGAAGAGGCGTTTGGACTTAAGGCGCTTGCGCTGAGGTCTTTCCATGACGATTTTGTGGAGAAGATGGGATTCCCTTGTCCACGACCCGTTTTTCCAGACTTTTTACTGACCAAATCTTATTCTTTTTTTTTCGGTGTACAATTACCTATCAACTCACTAATGAATTCAGTGTTTTTTGGAAAAGAACTTCAAATATTTTAGATTTTAGGAGAGGGGGTTCAGTTTCCTATATAAATATAGCTAGGATAAATATAGCTAGGGTTTTTTTTTTGTTGGAAAATATCTCAATTTATCACTGCTCTAGAATGAACAATAAGTACCGGACGCTTGTTCGTAATTGTCCCCAACCCATTTTTCTCAACTTTTTACGGACTATTTTTTTTCTTTTTTCGGTGGACAATTTCCTATCACGAATATTTAAAATGTGAGGAGAGGGGATCAATGTCCTACATAAATATAACGTAAACTGATCCCCAACTTTTTGACCATCACAAATTTTTCCTATCAACTCACTAATGAATTCCGTGTTTTGGGGAAAAGAATTTCAAATATTTTAGATTTAAAGAGAGGGGGTTCAGTTTCCTATATAAATATAGCTAGGGTTTTTTTTGTTGGAAAATATCTCAATTTATCACTGCTCTAGAATGAACAATATGTGACGGACGCTTGTTCGTAATTATCCCCAACCCATTTTTCCCAACTTTTTACGGACTATTTTTTTTCTTTTTTCGGTGGACAATTTCCTATCACGAATATTTGAAATTTGAGGAGAGGGGATCAATGTCCTATATAAATTTAACGTAAACTGATCCCCCACTTTTTGACCATCACAAATTTTTCCAAATATTTCCTAACAGCCCGGAATTCTCTAGCGGCAAGCAGAAAAATTAGTCCGTAAAAAAAGATGAACAAAATTGGTGAATAAACAACACCATGCAACATGGCCATAAAGCGGGTGATAAGGTTACGTTAAATTTATATAGGAAACTGGACCCCTCTCCTAAAATCTAAAATATTTGAAGTTTTTTTCCAAAAAACACGGAATTCATTAGTGACTTGATAGGTAATTGTACACCGAAAAAAAGAATAAGATTTGGTCAGTAAAAAAGTGTGGAAAAACGGGTCGTGGACAAGGGAATCCTATATTCTCCACAAAATCGTCATGGAAAGACCTCAGCGCAAGCGGCTTAAATCCAGGCGCCTCTTCGCCCTGCAAGCCCAGGAACTTCTCCGCACAACACCAACTGCCACCAGCAAGGCTTCCTGGGTAAAGACAAGATGGGGGGAACAGTGGAAGACAATAGAACCCTCCAAGTTTCACCACTATATCAGAGACCCCACAGATGTCCCTGGCCAGCACCTGTCGCGAAAGCAGTGACAACGCTCAATCGCCTGAGGACAGGCGTAGGACGCTTTGGCGAGTCGATGAAGAGGCGGGACCTCACTGATGGTGCCCAATGCGAATGTGTAGACACCCTGCATACCGTGGAACACGTCATCACCAGTTGCCCCAAATACCGGCCACCAAATGGCGATCTGGGCCTTATTGACCTGGACGATGAAACTCTGGACTGGCTTGCAAAATGTTGGGATTTTTTCCGTTAAAATGAAGAACGAAGACTGTAGTCCGCTGGAAGATAAGTAGGTGGCATATAAACGTGACCAGACAAGAACAGAGATAACAAACAACGTGGGTAGATAAAGGATATTTATAAGGATAAAAAAGAGAAGAAAGAAAGAGAATGTTGCTTGCAAAAGAAGTGCCTTTGCGGACTCACTGAAAATACAAGTTGTCTTGTAACAGGATTCCTTCTGGCGACAAGGCTGTGAAGAGTAATTGAGAACATCAAGAGGGATTCGTGCGTATTATATACGCTAAAAAAGCATGTGTCCGCTCGTACCTGCCGCAGCAGAGGAGAACGATGTTGACGACAGCGAGGCTGGAGAGAAGAGGCCGATATTTTGAAAAAAGGCGCTCTCCTGGGTTTTCTGCAGAGATTGAAGCAGTGGTCTGTGATTGGCTGATTTTAATCCAATCACAGGGCACTTAGAATTCACTGCGTTTAATAATAATTCCAATACTGCAATTGAGCTGAAGATCTAAAAAGACATACGCAAAAAAGAGAAGAATGTCTTCTTTGATCACCATTAGTTCTTTGTTGATGTGACGTCAGTTGATTCCAGTGTCCTCAGTCGGGCAAGATCGCTTCGAGACCATCGCGATGTCGAGGGAGAGCTAGGTATGATTTTCAATACAATGATTTTAACAGTCGGTTACCAGGCTGGAAACGTACCAGAACCTCTTTGACTCATCATGATACATAACACAACGAAGGGCACCATCTGTATGACATCATTTTTGGAAACTTATTCAAACGAAACTGTTTTCATGTATTTTTTAGAAATATAATCATGTTTTTGTTTTGTTTTAGAAACTTTTGTTTTTTTTATATGCATTAAAAATGGGCGATGTGGAATGGAGGATGGGGGGGGGGGATCGGGGTGCCCCACCCTGCAAAGTGTGCGGATTAAGATAAACAGCTGTACACGTGAGTAGTTTTTCACATAACTTTTGATAAATATTGATTCAATGGACATGATTCAAACGTATCGTTTTCCAAAAACCCATTTCGCCAATTATTCATCATCTTATTTCCTATATTCATGTTACGGCTTTAAATCGCATAAACTTTTTCCAGATAGTTGTAAATATTACAAAAATGTATAGAATGGTCCGAAAGTTTTGTACTCCCTATCAAATGTACAAAGTGTTCCGAACGTATTTTTACCCCTACTAAAATGCAGGGAGTGGTCCGAAAGTATTGTTATCCCTATCAAAACGTGCAGGATGGTTCAAAAGTCTTGTTACCCTATCAAAATGTATAACGTGATCCGAAAGTATTGTTACATCTACTAAAATGCACGGGGTGGTCCTAAAGTATTGTTATCCCTACCAAAACGTAAAGGGTGGTTCAAAAGTCTTGTTACCCTATCAAATGTACAAAGTGGTCCGAAAGTATTGTTACCCCTACTAAAATGCATGGGGTGGCCCGAAAGTCTTGTGAACCCTTATCAAAACGTGCAGGATGGTCCAAAAGTCTTGTTACCCTATCTAAATGTACAAAGTGCTCCGAAAGCATTGTTACCCCTACTAAAATGCATGGGGTGGCCCGAAAGTCTTGTGAACCCTTATCAAAACGTGCAGGATGGTCCGAAAGTCTTGTTATCCCTACCAAAACGTAAAGGGTGGTTCAAAAGTCTTGTTACCCTATCAAATGTACAAAGTGGTCCGAACGTATTGTTACCCCTACTAAAATGCACGGGGTGGCCCGAAAGTCTTGTGAACCCTTATCAAAACATGCAGGATGGTCCAAAAGTCTTGTTACCCTATCTAAATGTACAAAGTGGTCCGAACGTATTGTTACCCCTACTAAAATGCATGGGGTGGCCCGAAAGTCTTGTGAACCCTTATCAAAACGTGCAGGGTGGTCCAAAAGTCTTGTTACCCTATCTAAATGTACAAGGTGGCCCGAACGTATTGTTACCCCTACTAAATGTACGGGGTGGTCTGAAAGTCTTGTTATCCCTACCAAAACGTAAAGGGTGGTCCAAAAGTCTTGTTACCCTATCAAAATGTACAAGGTGATCCAAAAGTTTTCTTTTTTCCCCTTATCAAAATTTACAGAGTTGTCCGAAAGTATTGTTACTTCTTTCAAAATTTACGGGATGGTTCGAATGTCTTATTACCCCTACAAAAACGTACAGGGTTGTACAAAAGCTTTGTTACCCCTATAAAAATGTACAGAGTGGTCCGAATGTCTTGCCACCCCTATCCAAATGTAAAGGCTGGTCTAAAAGACTTGTTACCATACCAAATTGTATAGGGTGGTATGAAAGTCTTGTTACATTTATCAAAATGTATAAAGTGGTCCGAAAATCTTTAGCTCTATCAAATGGTAAAAGGTGGTTCGAAAGTATTGTTATCCCTATCAAAATGCACGAGGTGGTCCGAATGTCGTGTTACCTGTACCAAAACGTATTGTTATCCCTATCAAAATGCACGAGGTGGTCCGAATGTCTTGTTACCCTTATCAAAACGTATTGTTATCCCTATCAAAATGGACGAGGTGGTCCGAATGTCTTGTTACCCTTATCAAAACGTATTGTTATCCCTATCAAAATGGACGAGGTGGTCCGAATGTCTTGGTACCTCTACCAAAACGTATTGTTATCCCTATCAAAATGCACGAGATGGTCCGAATGTCTTGTTACCCTTATCAAAACGTATTGTTATCCCTATCAAAATGGACGAGGTGGTCCGAATGTCTTGGTACCTCTACCAAAACGTATTGTTATCCCTATCAAAATGCACGAGGTGGTCCGAATGTTACCTGTACAAAAACGTATTGTTATCCCTATCAAAATGGACGAGGTAGTCCGAATGTCCTGTTACCCTTATCAAGACGTATTGTTATCCCTATTAAAATGCACGAGGTGGTC
>OY744552.1:53948417-53950917 GCA_963556195.1 Sepiola atlantica
CCGGAAGTAAACTCCATATTAGTGACTAACGGTAACTTTACATGCGTAGATTTTCTATTAGATATTAACGACTAGCAGGGTGACTCGACGTTGCTCGGGATTGAATGAACATCAATACTATGTAATTTTGGGGTATCTTTTACAATAATCCGCAGAGTGAAAACGCTAAAAACAAACAACAAATATACAACAAATAAAAGTAACTGTAGCCGGTAAAAGTTATTTTCCAACTTATCTGTGACATTTGTTTGTATTTTTAAGCCGTTCCAACTGCTATTTATTAGAAATCAATATTTTTGTCACACGAACATTGGACAAGACAAAAAATGGCGATGGGGGGCAGTATCGTCACGAGGTAAGGCTGGGACGCCATTTTTTTTTTAGTAAAAATCCGTGCCCAAAAAAACAAGAATTTTTTTTGTTGCATCTAATAAAACCCCATTTATACTACGTAGAAATACAAACAAATGTCATAGGTAAGTAGGAAAATATCTATTCTCGACGTAGGTCACCTTCACTTGTTGCATATTTTTTTTTTTTTTACACAGTTCTCGTTCGTTTTTTGGACCCCGTTCGCGACTCTGCGGATTATTGTAAAAGATACCCTAATTTTTTTCACTATGCTCATAGCACCATATTACTTTCGTTGGTTTTACTGCACCCTCCTCCCTAACCCTAACCCTAACCCTAACTCCCTAACCTAACCCTAACCCTAACCCTAACTCCCTAACCCTAACCTCCCTAACCCTAACCCTACCCCTAACCTCCTCCTGTTTCGCCCCCTAATATAGTCGGAAGAAGCTGAAATGTTGGAATTGGTTTACTGCCCTAAAACGGTAGCACAGTACAGAAATTGTGGACTATTTTAAATTAACTTTATATATGAAAATGATCCCCCACTCTAAATTCTAAAATAATTATTGTTTTTTTTTGTCGTTTTCTTCTTTCCGCCAAGTGTTCACATATAATCTCTTAAAAAAGTAGAATCTCATTTATTTTTATTTTTTTTTGGGGGGGGGTATTTACCGGAGGGTGTTACCCGACCATAATGCATTCAAAACTTTCACTCTTTTAATATGTGTTAAGAATTGTAAATCCAGAAATCAATTTCTATTCGACAGTTTAAAGGCTTTTAAATTCCATTAAAATTTCGAAGGGTTTACGAAGTAATACATTCATTTTTTTTATATCAACTATTAACAAATAATTGAAATGGCTGACTTGTTTACGAAGAAACCGAAATGCATTCTGGTGGATATAATTTTGCAAATTACATTATCTTTAAAACAGGATTTTTTAAAAAGTTATTTTTGGTACTTCACAATATTGCATTTAAGATTTCTATATATTTAAAAAAATATAAACGTAAGTTACGAAGAGACGAGAAACACGCACATGAACACAAAAGAAGTGGTTACGCACTTTTAAAAAAAATGTGTGTTGATCAAAGTTTGTTTGCTTAAGGCTTTTTTTAATATATACTTTAATAACACAGACTACATGCTAAAATATACCTTAGTTCTGGGATTGAGTTATGGTTTAAAACAAATTTTGATTGAATCGTTCTAATTAGCTGTAAGTTATACCTAACTGAATCAGTCACCCATGCCCCTCGTGATCTATGTATTCCTCTCGCCCTCCCCCCCCCCACTCTAATATTTCGTAATGTCTCTCTGGGGATTTAGAGAAAGAGTGACTCTCTTTTCTCAACGTGCCCATCCAATTTACACACGTGTGTATGTACACCACAAATACCTATGTAAATTAGATGGCAAAATAAAAAAGTTATTTTACTTCTATATAAGAATAAAAAATAATAATAATAATACTCATCCTCCACTCGATAACAAAGGCTCCTGTGTATTTATGGGTATCTATATAAATATCCATCCCGTCACACAAAAGTTAGCGAGTAAAAATCAACTGCCCGGCGAAACAATTTCAAGTGTTTAAAGAAAAGGAAGAAATCAAAAAGCAAGTCAGACACCCCCCCCCCGCGGTCTTAAATGGATTCGAAAATAAATTCATCACTCTATTTCCATGATGAGACGTTTCGTTCTTTTTTTTGTCCTTTTTTCTTTCTATACCGATTTATTTGTTTTTTTTTCTTTGATTTTTTAAAAACTTTCCAGATTGAGACGTTGTATTTCTTTGTTATTATTTTAATTGCACTGATTGAGACGTTTTTTTAAAAATGAATATGAATATTAGCGCGAACACTGGCGAAGCATATTTTTTCAGTCGTTTTTCACAGAGGCTTACAGTCGTACAATAATAAGAATAATGTTAGCGTAAAGAGACTCATTATTTTTAGTTGTGCAAAAAGAATACCTGAAGAGATATGTCGGTAATCATTACTTTTACCGACATAAATTATTTTGAAAGGAAATAATTAGTCAAAAACAATTAATGTTGTTTTGCCTATTAATTTGTGACCTATTTGCGCTTTACAAATTAATAGTTATTAGAAGTTATAAGCCTTTAAAGTTACGTAAATATC
>OY744552.1:53955917-53963417 GCA_963556195.1 Sepiola atlantica
ATATATAAAGTGGTGTACTAAAAGCGAACTTTTAGGAAAGGTAAAACCTATTGTGAAAAGTATACAGCTCAATATCCAGGATAGAGCAGGTAGATATGAAGAAGAATGGAAAGGAATTAGAGAAGCAAAAGCCAAATCAAATTTCAATTCAATTGCTCAGAGCAAGGTATATTCCGCAAAAAGGCAATTTATTTGAAAAGCCTGGCTTAAGGAAAATTTAACTTGAATAAATTGCCTTTTTTGCGGAATATACCTTGCTCTGAGCAATTGAATTGAAATTTGATTTGGTTTTTGCTTCTCTAATTCCGTTCCATTCTTCTTCATATATATATATATATATATATATATATATATATATATATATATATATATATATATATATATATATATATATATATATATATATATAGGCTTCATTGAAGACCACGGAGCTCTCTCTTTTTTTGCAATCTTTCGTGTCAATCTCTCGACGCGGCGAGCAATTCTGCGGTTATTTATTTTATATTTTAAATTTTTTATATTGAGCATTTATTTGGCATTATATTTTAAATGATTATTGCCTTCTTAGTTCTTACTCCTTCCAAAAATCATCTTATTTACTAGTTACCATTTCTTCACTAATTAGTACAGATGAAAACTAAAATGAAAAAATTTCTGCTGACGCTCTCATGATCTGGTCCTTCTACCATTTCTTATAGGCTAGGTTTAAGCTTAGTCGCTCCGGTCATTTTTGTTGTGAGTGATGTGTTCTATATTTAAATGTTTTATATTGGGGTATTAGTACTCCATCATCTACTATTAGGTTTATGGTTTATATTGCCAAGATAGTCCTATAATATTCCTATACCTTAGATACTTTCATATTTATGTTGATGAAAGGGTTACTGCCAAAGGTATTTTGATATGGGTCTTTAACGGGATAGGATATATGCTAATCTATGTTGACAGTTCTGAACCACTTCCTGTCTTTTATTTAATAAATTTTCTTTAGACATAACTATATTGTAGGATTCCAGCATACAGAGGTTACATCTCTTAGATTTGTTAGGTTTATATTTCCCTGCTCTAATTAGTATAGACCATTTTAGGCTGTATTGTACATTTTTACTGTTTAGTTCTCTTACATGTTTAGCTAAAGTCGTAGGGAGCTTCTTTGAAAGAGTATATATGGTTTCTAAATCTGTCCTTGAAACTACAGCCTGTCGACCCAATGTATGTTCTAATTCTGTTTTCTTCTATGACGTTACACTTATACACTACATCTGAAGTTAAACATCTCCCATCTAAAGGGCACTCATTAACATTTCTACAGTTACATTGGGAGCTGTTATTCTGGTTCTGGCCTGTACTAGTATCTAAGTTACTATTTTATTTTTTATTTTTGTGTTATTTGAACTTACTATAGTTGATGTTAAGTTTATCGATGTTGAAAAGGATAGCTTTACTGTATTTTTATTTATAACTTTGCCTCATCTACTATCCCTAGGAAAAATTTTCTCGATAATCTGGTAAAACTGTTTAGGTATGTTAGTGAGAATGTTTAAGCCATAAGGAGGATTGAACCAGAGTGAATTTCTACGTCTGTTTTTCTTCTTAGTGATATTTTCTACGGATGGTGGGGTTGTTGATCCCCTAGTGCTAAGTGTAGTATTAGGTGCAGTATCCCGCGTATTATTAGTATTCATTCTCCTATTGATTTGTCTGGAATTTCCCATAGCCATGTTGTATGATATTATGTGAGGAGCATTGCTATTTGTCTTAGAATTCTCATTGTGCTTCACCGAGCTTACTTTTATGTAGTTTATTTTCCCAGTATATCCAGATCTGGCTAATGCTTGATTATAATATTGTTTATTCTTATTGAATAGTGACTCGTTAGATGATAGTTTTGATATTCTCTTAGAGATACTAGGGATTATAGCTTTCTTAATGCGTCCCGGGCGGTTAGAGTTAAAATCTACATAATAGAGAGTTTGGTTGGGTTTATGATATAGTTCATATGTTCTATTGTTTAGGTCTAAGCTGATGTCTATATATATATATATATATATATATATATATATATATATATATATATATATATATATATATATATATATATTGCATTCTCGCGTACCTTCTGCTTACCTTCGCCGTGCGTACCTGGAGTTGGTCTAGATTTAGTGGTTTGTTTGCACGGAAGAGGGGGAAGGAAGAAAGACTAGAGAAAATATTCAGGCCATTAAGATGGATATTTTTCTTTAGTCTTTCTGTACCCCCAGTCCCTCCCTGTCTGGCACGGAAGGCCCCATTTTCAAAACTGCCATCTGTCGATGTGTCAGGAACAAAGAGATCGAAAAAGCCTCCCACCGTCATGACGTCATTTCCGACTGTGCGTATGTTTGGGTGTTCCTTATAGAAAGAAATGTTCGAAAATCTGCATAAAATCTAAAAGTGTATTCTTATGTAAAATTTACCGGGGAAGATAATGGAAGTGTTCCAGAATCTTCTAGTGTCCGGCTATGAGTAAATACCCATCTTAAATAATATGAATAACATTTCATTGGGATGACAATATATCTCTAAGTGCCCTCCGAACCTAAGGGAGTTCTCGGGGCCGATAATGAAACTTATATACCATGTATAAAATTACACGGGGAAGACAATGGAAGTTGTCCTGAATCTCTATATTACACTCTATGTGACGAATATCTATATGCCCCACTACTAAGTGACCAATGGGGGGGGGGGGCAGAACCCCATTAAAACTTCAAATACGGATATCCGATTTTCATAAAAATTTTTATCAAATGTATAAGATTTTTATAAATTTTTTTATCAAATGTATAAGATTTTTATAAATTCTTTTATCAAATGTATAAGATTTTTATAAATTTTTTTATCAAATGTATAAGATTTTTATAAATTCTTTTATAAAATGTATAAGATTTTTATAAATTTTTTTATCAAATGTATAAGATTTTTATAAATTTTTTTATCAAATGTATAAGATTTTTATAAATTCTTTTATCAAATGTATAAGATTTTTATAAATTTTTGTTATCAAATATATAAGATTTTTATAAATTCTTTTATCAAATGTATAAGATTTTTATAATTTTTTTTATCAAATGTATAAGACACGAATTCGGGGGATTTTCCAACATTCCGAGGAATTGTTTTGCTGGTGTTAAAAAAACTCATTAAGAAACGAATATTTTGGGAGAAATGGAAAAATACCATATTTACCGGAAAAATACTAGATTACTGTGATGATACATGAATTCTGGTTTCAGGAAAGCGCGATTATTTGATTTCGTAGATTTAATTAAGTTCGGGGTTCAAATTTTAAAGGTCACGGTGTCTGTTGGTTTTTTTTTCAAAACAAATATGCTTTAAATTTCAATTCACTGCTTCTAAAAACGCAGGTGGGGTGAGTAATGTTTGGGTCGAATCACTAAATAAATTAGTCCGTCTGACCTTATCACATTTGAAAGGTCACTGCGCCAGCTAAAGTTTGAATCTCGAAAACAAAATGTTTTGAAATTATAAATCATTTCTGTAAACAAAAAAAAGGTGAAAAGAAAAAATTCACATACACATTGTAACTGTCAGCATTTATAATTTATTTCGACCTCCTAGTCTCTTCAGAATGCTAACGGGACAGCTACATATTGGAAAGCTGTTCCATTAGCATTCTGAACAGACTAGGAGATCGAAATAAATTATAAATGCTGACAGTTACAATGTGTATGTGAATTTTTTCTTTCTATATTCTCTCTCTCTCTCTCTCTCTCTCTCTCTCTCTCTATATATATATATATATATATATATATATATATATATATATATATATATATATATATATATATATATATATATATAAGTAATCCATGCATAGTAAACATCCACAGGATAAAAATCCAAAGAATTTCAACCGGGCTGACAAAGAGTGCTCAATATCAAATATATGATTATTTTTATTTATACAGACATGTGCATAACATAGTTTTTTTTTTTCAAATATGACCTTATGGAAAGATCAGATTATTATTCTACCTGAGTAGATCTCAGCTTTCAACAGCTGTTGATCGATAACATCGACATGCCAGTGTCGCAGATTATATACACGTATATATAAATGAAAATAATCATATATATATATATATATATTATGAAAATAATCATATATATATATAGAGAGAGAGATAGAGAGAGAGAGAGAAGTATTTATGAATAAATATTATTTTTAAATAGACCCATATACACATGCGTTTCATGCTACCCTGCAATAATCAGTATTAGAGGAGACTATCACTGCCGGTCACACGATCACAAAAGAATCCTTGACTCGGTAGTCGGAGCGTTAACCGATGTGGCCAACCCGCATTGCCGTGGAAATGGGAGAGTAAATTAACGTCTAAATACCTAATTCAGCGGGCATATTAGCAACCTGTCAACAGAACTCGATAAGCGGGGCCTAGAGTATTGCATTGATATATATATATATATATATATATATATATATATATATATATATTATGGAAATCGCTCCACACAAGACATGAAGCCACTTGATATAAAAAGCTAACAACAACTAAATATGATTATAGCAAAGACAGGAGATGCCTATTTGCCTTAGTCTTGAAAAGACCAAGATCATAGGTAGGAGGAAAACAGTCAGTAAGAAGAAGCTACTGGAATAGGAAGCTGTATTACAATAAGGTATGAAAACAGCGAATTGATAGAGACCACTAGACCAACGAGTCAAACGAGCTGGAACAAAAGAAGCAACGAATAGTCTGAAGAACAATTAGACTTCTACCCTATCATGAGTGACAGAACGAAAGCATGCTACCCCCGTGGATTAAATACAGGGTATCGTTTGAAATACCGTACAAATGTCCGAGTTCGAAATAAATATCTCTGAGTTCGACACGATGCACCTGAAGAAGGTCGGAGTTTATATCGGTCGAAACGTTGTGAGAACAGTAGTCCGAATAATCCCAAAAATACAAATCATCAACTTTCATCACAAATATCCAGAAGCATATGTTAATTGTTTGTTTACTTTCTTTTTTAATTAGTGATGGAACGATTGCAATATTTCAAAATTTACAAACAAAAATTTCAAAACAAAAGTTTCGAAACTAAAATTTCAAAACAAAAGTTTTAAAACAAAAATTTCAAAACAAAAATTTCAAAACAAAAATTTCAAAACATAAGTTTCAAAACAAAAATTTCAAAACAAAATTTTAAACAAAAATTTCAAAAATAAAATTTTAAACAAAAGTTTCAAAACAAAAGTTTTAAAACAAAAGTTTTAAAACAAAAGTTTCAAAGCATAAGTTTCAAAACAAAAATTTCAAAACAAAAATTTCAAAACAAAAATTTCAAAACAAAAGTTTCAAAACAAAAATTTCAAAACAAAATTTTAAACAAAAATTTCAAAAATAAAATTTTAAACAAAAGTTTCAAAACAAAAGTTTTAAAACAAAAGTTTTAAAACAAAAGTTTCAAAGCATAAGTTTCAAAACAAAAGTTTCAAAACAAAAGTTTCAAAACAAAAATTTCAAAGCAAAAGTTTCAAAACAAAAGTTTCAAAACAAAAGTTTCAGAACAAAAATTTCAAAATTAAAGTTTCAAAACAAAAGTTTCAAAACAAAAATTTAAAACAATAAATTTCAAAACAAAAGTTTCAAAACAAAAGTTTCACAACAAAAATTCCAAAACAAAAGTTTCAAAGCAAAAATTTCAAAACAAAAGTTTTAAAACAAAAATTTCAAAACAAAAATTTCAAAACAAAAGTTTCAAAACATAAGTTTCAAAGCAAAAGTTTTAAAACAAAAGTTTCAAAACAAAAGTTTAAAAAAGGGTTAAAAGAAAAGTTTAAGAACAAAGATTTCAAAACAAAAATTTAATACCAAAAGTTTTAAAACAATAAATTTCAAAACAAAAGTTTTAAAACAAAAATTTCAAAACAAAAGTTTCAAAACAAAAGTTTAAAAACAAAAGTCTAAAAACAAAAATTTCAAACAAAAAGTTTCAAAACAAAAGTTTCAAAACAAAAGTTTCAAAACAAAAATTTCAAAACAAAAATTTTAAAGCAAAAATTTCAAACCAAAAGTTTCAAAACAATAAATTTCAAAACAAAAATTTAAAAACAAAATTTCAAACCAAAAGTTTCAAAAAAAAATTTCAAAACAAAAGTTTCAAAACAAAAGTTTCAAAACAATAAATTTCAAAACAAAAGTTTCAAAACAGAAGTTTCAAACCAAAAATTTTAAAACAAAAATTTCAAATCAAAAGTTTCAAAACAATAAATTTCAAAACAAAAGTTTCAAAACAAAAAATTTAAAACAAAAGTTTTCAAAACAAAAGTTTCAAAACAAAAGCCCAACACAAGAAAACAAGAAGAAATGCTGATCCGTAATTCGTCCCAAGTTAATCATTATTCAGCAGTCAACTTAAACGTTTCTACTTCTTCTCCTATCAACATGTAAGCGTATCTTATCAACAAAAACAATGGTGATTCTAGACGTCTTAATTGCGCCACGAATTGCATGTTTCAACAGATTAAATTAAAAGTAGAAATTAATTACAGCAGATAAAGACTCATGAAACCAGTGGAAATATAAAACACGCACACATCCATATATAAGGGAGTTTGAATTACATACTGGGGAGTTTGAATTACCTACTGGGGAGTTTGAATTACCTACTGAGGAGTTTGAATTACCTACTAGAAACCATCCTCGAGTGTCATCCGTATCTCTATAAAAGGGTTTGTCAGGACAACCTGACATGAGGATACTTCCCCTACAAGTAAAGTCTGACCAAATATTCAAAATAACATAGTATTCGAAGCCAAATTAATATCCTCTCGATACGGCTATACATTGGCTCATACGAGGAATGGTGCACCTTCTCCAAGTAATGTTACCTCAAGTAACAGCACTTAGCTGGATACTCCACCAGACTAGATGAATTCTTGTCATGGAATCCGGTAAGACCAAGAGACGACAAGAAATATATACTATAAAATAGTTAACTGGTCAATTGGGGAGAGGAAAATTAATGTTCTTCACTTCTTTTCTAACTCAACGCAACATTTAAGAAGTGGAGGAGAATCTTGATTGAACACTCGGATATCTATGTATCTCATATAGAAATCTAAGTGTTAGCCACAGGAAAGGGGCACCTTGATTTCTGAGAACTTCGACTGAAGCAAAAGGAAAACAAAACTATATATAATTAATAAAATTGAAATATAAGCCATATTAGCAATACAAGATTTTTTTTTTTTTTTACATTAATCCTATCGATTTTGGAATAAAATTCTTTCTTCAGGGGTGACCAGTATTGAGTCATTTCTTTTTTTTTTATCAAAAAACAAGAATAAAACAAACTTATTTCTTTGTTACTTGATAAACGTCTTTGGTACGATGTCTCCGCAGTGTTGTTATCGGCGGTTATGATTCAAATCCGGTGTCGAACGAAACAAGCGTTGGCTCGCTGTCT
>OY744552.1:53968417-54000917 GCA_963556195.1 Sepiola atlantica
ATATATATATATATATATATATGTTTTTGGGTTCATATATTTGATGCTATATAATTTTATGTATTTGTGTATATATTTTTATGTATTTTCAAAGTGTAATTGTATTACCTGCAGTAATATCACTGCGGTAATGGTCCTCTGAGGAGAAGAATTATCTTTGAAAACTTATGAGTTAAGGACGTTGAGATACTTTGCTTGAACTTTGAATTATAATAAAATTTGAATGGCACCTTATTTTATTGTTTCATTTTGTATATATATATATATATATATATATATATATATATATATATATATATATTTATATATATATATATATATATATATATATATTTATATATATATATATATATATATATATATATATATATATATATATATACAAAAGAAAATGTGTTCTCGGTTAGAAAGCATTGTTTATATTTATACTGATAATTTAATTATTAAAAATAATAAACCGTTGAAACGCCATACAATGCAATTTAGTTTTAAATTTACATTTACAAACAAATTTATGAAGATACTCTTCAATAATATACTAAAATATATATATATATATTCAACTATATACATATATATTATTTTTCTTAATGTTATTTTAATGTTAAAATGTATGAAAATAAATTTGGTGGGAACATATATACTCTGCGAAATAGATAAACTATTACCTGAGTTAGAAGGAGTGTTTGTATTTACAACCTATTAAACTGTAGAAGTAAAAATATCATACAACTGCTTACATAGAATAACATTTACTTTAGGATAACAATACATAAAAATAAACTAAAAACCTAAAAATAGAAATACAAGCACGCACGGGTTAAAATAACAAAACAGAACAAAAGAATAGGAAGTAAAATCAGCCGAGCGTTTGTTTGTGAGAAACTCTATTATTGGCTAATGGAAACGCTAACCCGTGGGAGGTCATAACAAAGAAACTGACTGGTTAGCTATCTAAACTAAACACCACGTATATATATATATATATATATATATATATATATATATATATATATATATATATATATATATATATATATATATATATATATATATATATATATATATATATATATATATATATATATCAAAACCCCCGGTAACACAAATTCTATGCATTTTAACCTGACGGTTCCCTACGCTGATGAAACGTGGAAGCCTCTGTGTAGCTGAATTGCCATAGATATAGTTTCATACCTTACTATTTTGCTCTACTCACGTATTGGCACTGTTGAGGTAAATACTGTAAATCAATACATAAAAGATTATATCATTTTATGTGGATACATGAAATAGTTGATGACTTTGAAACCGGGTTCGTGCCCTCCGACCGTCAATAATTAACATTTCCTTACACTGAAGATTGCAGCAGCATGAAACATCGATGTCTTCTTCTTCTTCATCCGATTTATTTTTGAACAGGCGTTTGATTACTCCTCTATAAGAGGGTGGGGCCTGCATGTCAGTCTTGATCGATGTCTTCCACTCCAGGCTCGGCGGTCGCGAGGATCTAAGTTTGTAATCCCTAGGTCTGCACGGTCACGTTTACACAGCTCATCTCAAGAAAGCCTCGGTCTTCCAGCCTGCCGACCTGATGCGATCGACATATTTCATGACCCGGGAGATCCATATATATATATATATATATATATATATATATATATATATATATATATACATATATATATATATATATATATATATATATATATATATATATATATGCTTTTAAAGAAGGCAATATATCTTGGTACCAAAGGTCTCGCGACTACCACATGACCCGGGAGATCCGTATATATATATATATATATATATATATATATATATATATATATATATATATATATATATATATATATATATATATATATATATATATGTTTTTACAGAAGGCAAGATCTCATGGTACCAAAGGTCTCGCGACTAAAACAGAGTCTCACAAACACGACACGCATAGTTTCCATAAACGTCGACAGCAGAGCTACAACTTCTAATAGGGCTAGTAAGTTCATAAACCAGATGGATAGTACACTTAGCAAGGTTAGACATGCTACTCAAAGTAGAGAGACACTCTGGATGGGTAGAAATTTTACCGTGATCGTACCCGCCTGAATTCGCCGGTAGAGGCGCCTCGGATGAACCAATACTCCTCCTTGTAGGAGTGGATTAATGCCCGGGAGGATGGCCTTCTATCGGAGTTGCGTATTGTTCTTTCCGATCCTTCCCATCTGTGCAACGTATTACAGCGGGAAAATGCTTCTCTGCAGACAACAGCATGGTCGTCTCAAAGTCCAGTATGAAGAAACACTTGTTGAGCGGTCTTCTTAGGCAAGCAATTTTTTCTATTTTATTCATCGTTCTCAATCCTCTCATTGTATTGTTCATTATCCAACTGACAATCTCATTGATCCTTGTCCTCGGGTGGCTTTTGGCATTAATAAGTAGTGACACATTCGTATTTTTAAAATCTAAGGGTCGAACCCTGAGCAACCCAGAATGTGCCAGGTTTACTTTTGTACTAGGCAGACTAGATGTCTGTGCATGCATTGAATGATTGTGACAGCCAAACAATATCTTTAATTCACTTGTACTTAAGGAAAAACCACTCTTGCAATAACCCTAACCTTAACCCTAACCCTAAACCTTGCAACTTGGTTTAGATAATAAACATACGTTTTCAATTAAATAAGCTCACTCCTCTACGCTGACATGACACATTTTAATCAAACACAGCCATGAATGTTTAGTTTGGAGGCGTTTGAAAGAATAACACGAAAAAAGCGATGGCAGCCTCGACCCAGCCGGGTTTACAAGATGTGAAGTGAAACTAGTACAATTCAATATATATATATATATATATATATAATCTATGTAAACCCAATTACATAAAGCATGAATGGCATCGACGTTAGTATATATATATATATATATATATATATATATATATATATATATATATATATATATATATATATATATATGTCAAGTTCATTTTATATTCCAATAACCATGTTTTTATTTATTTTTTTATTTTTTCACATTTAAAAAGAAATAACATTTCTGTGAGATATATTTTTACGGTCCGTTTCATTTGTCGTGAGCCAAACAACATTTTTATGTCAATATCATCTCTGCAACACTACAAAATCATCCGAAAAATTCACACACACACACACACATATATATATATATATATATATATATATATATATATATATATATATATATATATATATATATATATATATATATATATGTGTGTGTGTGTGTGTATGTTTTTATATATATATATATATATATATATGGGAAGAGAAGGATGAAGGTAATCCGACGTGATGGGAAAATGAAAAAGGAAAACCAAAAAATGGATGTTTTTTTATGTGTACATCAACGTTTCGTCTTTATTTATAAGACTTCATCAGGATGATAATATAGAGAAAAATGTCATGCAAGTACAAACACATGTAGGGTTGACATATTGGGAAAAGGGAAGAAAATAATGGCCACTACTGGGTGGACGTCCGTACTTGGTGAGAATTGAAAAATGAATGTTGATGGAAATGAGTGGGGAAGAAGTGGAAAGATGGGGGTGAGCAAGGACTACTGTGGCTGGTAGTAAGAGAAAGAGGTGGGGGGATGAGCAGGAATAATGTGGATGGCAGAGAGGGAGTGGAGGAGAGGGAGGAAGGAGGAACAAAACCTTATATCCTCATTTAAATATAAATTGCCTTAAGTGTGTAGTGTGTTAGGTATTGTATTGCATAGACATTTATCGACTGAATCTATGAATTAATTCTCAGATAAAATCTAATTAAGTATCAGTCAAAGTTTTTCCCCTTCCACTTTTATTGTTTTACGGTTAAAATTTAAATGTAATTAGCTTCACCGAGGCCTAAGTAAAACTTCGATGTGGGCTATAAATGCCTTTAATCACTAACAAATTTCATTAATTCTATGATCCAATTTAAGAAAACCCACAATTAATATTATTACTTGAATAACCAAAGAAAATTTAATTAATTAAAAATATATAAATAAGATTTTATATTAAAAAACAATAAAAAATAATAATACATGAACAAATAAAATTATATAATTGCAACAAACAGTTGATTACTAACCATGCAACACCCAGTTTATTAATTTAATATTACACACTTATTTTTGAACACCATATTTATATGTAGGATGTAATTTTGAAGAAATTTTAAAAATTATTGATTTATGATTTTCTGCAGCATCTACTTTCTGGCATCCATTTTAGTGAATTCCACGGCACTTCTGCATTCTTTATGAAGCCGCAGCCGATTAAGAAATCGAAATTGAAGAGTTCCGTTTTTTTTTCTCCAAGTCCCATTCATTCAGAATTCACTGGAAGTTGAATTTACCGGGAGTTGAAGTAGAAAATGGAGTTAAATGAGTTGAATCTTCGCGACATTGGTAATTTAATGAACCAGACGCAAAAAACAATCGATTTTTTACAGGCACATCGCCTGATTTCTTGCAGTCGGACATGCCCGTCATGTCAAAGACAGATGCAGATGGCAAGGCACAATGGAAGTGATGGATTTATTTGGAAATGCGCACGGAAAGAAAAAAATCTCACCAAACAAAACTTTTCAACTACAATATATTTAAAAAAAAATAAAAGCAAAATCAATGTTGACCAAAAAATTCATTCCCCCCCCCCAATCAAAACTTTACATTTTTATTTATAAAATTTTTAATTCATATAATAAAAAAAAGAAATTGTTAATTGTTTCTTGTTACCCAAAAACAAATCAGTCTTGCATTTTTTTTTAGGTTGTAAATAAGTCACTTCCGGTTGAATTACTTCCCTTTATTTTCAGTAGAAGGACAGAAAATCTGCGGCTTCATAAAGAATGCAGAAGTGCCAATTCCACATAGTCGGACTTTTCTTTTGTATCCATTTTTGATAACTTTAGTAGAACTAAGGTATTTATCTTAAACTTCCGTGGTTCGGCTCTTTCATCCAACCTTTGGTAGATAAGATATCTTCCTCAGTGACACATTGCTTTAATGCTGCCAATATGCGCATTATTTTTTCCACTCGATCCGCTTTCCCCTCCTTTCGCAAGGAAGTCTTGCCTACCAATGAGCAAAGTTGCGTTATTTATCATTTTCAATGTCAGTGTGACGCTGACTATGTAGGCAAGACCATTCAGCGATTATCGGTTAGAATGGCTCAACATGTACCCGGATGTGTTCGCCGACATGAACCGGTAACGTTATCCGGGTGTTCACAAGCTCAGGAGTCTGCCATAGGCGACCAACTACTGGACAAAAGAAGCTGTCGTGATCATTATTCTGATAATACATTCTCCATTGTGCACAGAGCACGACACCGCTTCCATCTGGACATATTGGAAGCCATCATCAAAAATTCACGACGTCCTTCTCTCTTTAGACAAAGACAATTAAAGCATTCTCTACAGATATTTGGCGATTAGTGGTCGTCCGCAGGTTGATTTAAAAGTGTTTCATTTTACTTGCGTTTTTTTATTTATATATACAATTTCGCACGTATATCACCTGTAGCCATCTGCTTGCAACTGGATTTTACACCAATTTATGGTTTTCGTGTATTTTATTCATTTTACCGACGATTCCCCTGACGAGAGTCGGTTGAAAGGCGCCTTGGGAACATTAAGCTGTTTTTTTTTTAAATTGCGAATGTGTGAACTTTAGTTTTTATTCGTGAATTCCGACATCATACATAACGGTTTATATATATATATATATATATATATATATATATATATATATATATATATATATATATATATATATTTTCTTTTCTATTTAATATTATATAGTATGTTCCACATACAATTCATTATTTATATATATATATATATATATATATATATATATATAATTAATCTTTCCCTCGACTTTTGATGCTACATTCTCTTCTGACATTAACCCTAACCCTAACCCTAACCCCAACCCTAACCCTTACCCTAACCCTAACCCTTTATACGTTTCTTCCACTTTGAATCCTATTGTACATCCCTAGATATTGTTTTATCACTTTCGAATCCTCGTCGCCAATGTTGTTTATTTTATTTTTTTGCTTTCGTAATGTTTGCTTTGTGTTTTTTTCTTGAACCAATTCTAGCGCCGGTACTAATGTAAACAAATTGAATTTAGATTATTAGATAAAATGGGTGATTTGGATACTGAAGCAGGGGATGTTATCATTTTGTACCTATAGGCTGTATAATATATCCATAAGATAATGGAATCACGGCACACGGAAAAGTATAAAAGTAGAATGACAGGTATGAGCGTGTTTATAAATAAATTTACAGGATTAATATCGGTAGATGTATTCCTTAATTGATAGACCCTGTATTTAGTAAGAACGGCATGTATACGTTAAGAAATGCGGGGAATGATAAAATGTGTGTGGGTGTATAGTATATGTGGTGATATGTATGTAGATATGTACATGTATGTATAGGAAATATGGAACCTTTAATAGAGATTCATTTTTCGATAGAAGTATATACATATTGACCAGTATATATCATGTTGTATGAATGGGTGTGTATAAAGTTGCAGGTTTGTTTTAGTAACGTAATTCTAGGCTAACGTACTTATTTGATTGTATGTTTATATACGTATAAATGTGAATAAATGCGGTTTGTATTCGTATGTGGGTTTAATTATGATGTTTACGGATATAGGTGTGTTTGGATATGAATGCATATATTTGTATATATATGAATATATATATGTATATATATATATGTATATGTATATATGTGTGTATGCCTGTTTATATATATATATGTATATATATATATATGTATGTGTGTATACGTATAGCAGTGTGTATTTATGTTGAAATATGTGTATATGTATATGTATGTGTATTTAAGTATATACATATATATATATATATATATATATATATATATATATATATATATATATATATATATATATATATATATTTATATGCATATGTGTATGTATATGCGAGTACACGGGTTTTTATATATGTGAGCGTACGAATAAAGTTTATATATATATGCCCGTTAAAATATTAAGCTTCACACGAGTATGATTATACTGAGGCGACGGTGGCGACTGAGGACCTGGCTGTGCAGGGTTCGAATCCAGTTCGTTCCACAGAAACGCTTTCATCAAAACCCACACATGACCCTGTGTCTCACTTCCTGGAGAGAAGGTATATAAAATACTAAAGCGACATTTAAGATATTCTCAAGTGGGTAATAAAATGTATAAAATGGATTTGAAAGCAGTCAGATCAAATATCAATGACCTTAAATAATAAAAACCAAAAGAAAATGTGTAATTGGATATTAATCTTTCCCGTTTAATTACGTACTCAATCCCTTCCCAACCAGGGTAATACACTGAATTAGGAAATTTCTCATTTAATTTTTTTATTGTCTCTCAAAAGAGGGCACAGCTGAAATATATTTATGCACATATGTAACCAATAATGTTTGTATAAATAAAAATTATACTGAAAAGCAGCTCTACTTGTTATTGAGCACTTTTTATAAACACTGGAGTTTGGTTGGAACATGTAGGAAACAAAAATAATACATGTACTATATATATATATATATATATATATATATATATATATATATATATATATATGTGTGTGTGTGTGTGTGTGTGTGTGTGTGTGTGTGTGTGTGTGTGATTTTATGAAGGCTTACCAAAACATTCCTTTCAGGACACCAATGATCACTATTAAAGATATTTTTTCTTACAAATATTATTTATTCAAATTAAATGTTTTTTCCTACACGTGTTTCACTACCAAGCAGGTACTTGCTTGGCAGATCAAGGAAATTAAATGTCTGGAATACGGGTTTCAACTGCCGACAATACACAATGTGGTGTTGCAATAGTTGAGGTCACTTAAGAAGAGAAGAGGAAAAAAATAAAAATAAAAGTTAAAATTAAAAGACAAGGAAGAACAAAGATAAAAAAGAAAGGCCTAGAAAATGTTTTATATATATATATATATATATATATATATATATATATATATATATATATATAAATATATCCCTCTTTTTTCTCCCTGTGTCTATCTATCTAACCTCCAGTTCTATCTTTGCATTTACCCTTCTCCCCCTCTCTCGCTCTCTCTCTCTCTCTCTCTCTCTCTCTCTCTCTCTCTATATATATATATATATATATATATATATATATTATATATATATACATATATATACACACACACACACACACATATATATATATATATATATATATATATATATATATATATATAAGTATATATAAGTATGTTTATTTTTACAGACATGTAAACAAGCCGCTACACTGGCATGTCGATGTTATTGATCAGGAGTTATTCAAAACTAAGATCTCATCAGGAGAGAAATAAGTCTGATCTTTCACTTAGATATTGATATTAGGAAAACATATATACATATATATATTTACCATCTTTCTTTCTCTTTGTCTCTCTCTCTCTCTCTCTCTCTATATATATATATATATATATATATATATATATATATATATATATATATATATCTGTTTTACTCTCTCTCTCTTTTCTGTCTCTCTTTCTTAGTATATATATATACAACTTCTTCTAACGAATTAATTGTATACAGTAATTATTGTGTTCAGTCTTAAACAACGCTAACATATTCCATATAACGTAGTTCACCAATGAAGTATCCATGATAGTTATTGTGTAACCCTTGCTTCAGTATAAATTATCCAACGAGCATATACCCTTTAAGAAAGCATTCGTTTTCTCTCGAAAGCAAATTTCGAAAAGCAGGTTGCGGATATTTCTTGCTGATATATGGACTTACCTTTTTCATTAAAAATGAGATCGTGAACAGTTTCACATCACAAGGAAGTTATTAATCTGCTGAGGTTAAAGTTCAGGTCACTATGGAGGCGCCCATTTGCTAAATGAGCGTCATTTTGTGCGACGCAAACATTTTAAATCTTAATGGCGCTCCTAAAGCACGAGTGTTGCATCAGTTGGGAGTGCGCATGCGTCGATGGTCAGCGATGTTCATTGGCTGTTCGCTTCAGAACGCTGTCGAAACAAGGACTTGATGGACGAACTAATACAATTAACAAATTGTTCTTTTCTTATTTCGCTTCTGATCGGAGATTCATTTATTTTATTTAGGAGTCAATTAACATCTCACTAAAACACACACTCCACCCACACACCCACATAAAATAATAATAATAATGATAAAAAAAAAAAAATAATAATAATAAAAAAATAATAATAATAATAAAATAATAATAATATTAATAAACAATAATAAAAATAATAATAATAAAAATAATAATAATCATAATAATAATAATATAAAAAATAATGAAAAAAAAATTATAATAAAAAATAATAATTAAAAATAAATTTAAAAAATTAATGATACTGAAATTAAAAAATAATAATACTAAAAATAATTGAAAAATAATAATAAAAGAAATTAATAATAATAAAAAAATAACAATAATAATAAAAAAAAATGATTAATAATGATAAAAAATTTCAAAATAATGAAAATAACAATAAAAAATAATAATAATAAATAAAATAAAAAATAATAATAATAAATAATAATAAAAAATAATAATAACAAATAATAATAAAAATAAAATAAAAAATAATAATAAAAAATAATAATATAAAAAATAATGATTAAAAAAAAAAATAATAATATAAAAATAATAATCAAAATAATAATTTTAAAAAAAATAAAAAAATTAATAATAATAACAATAATAATAATAATAATAATAAAGATCAAAACAGCTACAATCCTGAGAATCAAAACAGCTACAATCCTGAGAAATGTCCTCGAATGCGGAAACCAACCCACATAAGCAACGAATGGAGAACAAACACATGGAAGCACAAGACAGAAGAACCGGGGAAAATACAACCGCACGAGAGAGGCGCAAGCATAGGCTGACGCCACAAAATTATGGACAGAGGGTCGAGGAGGGAAAGCGCAAACCAGACCTCCACTGGAAGAGCGCGGACAGCTCTGGGACCTTGGGAAGGCTTGTTGCCACTCGGGCCCCAGAGGGGACCAATGCCCCTTATCAGCGGGAAATCGTTGGTAGGTGGCTGTTGCGATTACCGCAAGGTCATCAGCGGTGATGAACGAAAAGAGGTGGAGCATACTGGAAGTCTGAGGAGACTTGTTGTCACTCGGACTCCAGGGAATACCACAGGTTGTCGGCAGTGGGTGACCACTGACGATGACCAGTGTGATAACTCCTAGTGAGTAAATAATAATAATAATAATAATAATAATAATAATAATAATAATAATAATAATAATAATAATAATAATAATAATAGCCATGCCTACCTGGTACACTTAAACCATGGCGATGACGATGAGAAGCAGCAGCCTTTTGAATTCCCTCCCAACTCACTGTTTCTCTGACTGTACTAACATACAGAAGTTTAAATGTAATGTGAACAAACATCTTGCTGCACAACTCCCCACTTAGGATGCCCCTATAAATATGACCCTTTACGTCTCAGTTCCAATTTGTCCCCTTGTTTGAAGTGAATAAAAATAAAAACAAGTTAATGTAGAATTATCGTCAGTACAAGGTGTTTGGTTTGTTTGATTTTGATTATTCGAACTACTGTTCTTACAACGTTTCGGCCGCTGTAACCTCCGACCGCCTTCAGGCGTATCTTTTCGAACACGGGAATATTTCGGTCGAACTCGGGAATCTGGAAATAATTTTTTTAAAGCAGTCCTTTGCATTATTGTTGTACTCTGCAAGATCTTTCAAGCTGCACAGGTTGGGCAGTATGGAGAAGACAGGGCAGTGTTGCATCGCATGGCCCTCCTCTCCACATTCACAGATGGTTGGGTCCGTTTTGTTCGTCCATTTCCGTTCTCAGGCGGTTGAGTGTTTTCCAATGGAGCCAGGGTGCCTGTGAACTTGGAGGGAGGGCCTAAGAAGGGGAGATTCCCATGTCAGTAAGAGGGGGGGGGGCATTCTCTAGCCGTCTGGTCTACAGCTGTAGTCTGGTCTCTTCCTGAAATGTTGTTAGGGATTCGACATGGCTGAAGAAGCTTCTCCTTGACTTCAGTCGTTTGACTGTTGGTTCACGTCTATGAAGGAGATGGCGTTCATCACTGGTTGGCTAATTGAGGTGGCATACGAACGCTGCTACGAGAAATCGCCATCATCCACTGCAGCAGCTCTGTTCCTGTCGCAACGTCAACACCGACTCGATGACAACAGTAGCAGTAAACCCGATTACCTTAGTAATACCAGGCGACAGGCGACAGGCGACAGATCAACACTGCTAGAAGAAATCATCATCATCATCATCATCATCATCATCATCATCATCATCATCATCATCATCATCATCATCATCATCATCCACTGCAGTAGACCAAACTTCTGGCGAGTCATGAAGCACAATCTAAGTAGAATTATACGAAATAGAAATAACAAGCACAATAGTTTTCCCAACTAATATGGAACGTTTTTTAACAGGATTCAAAACAATGGGCGGAATGGAAAGAATTTGATTACGTAAGAGGACGGATAGACAAGTATTTCTTGATATTGGACTTGAAGACGACTATGTTGTAGTCTGCAGGGAAGCAGTTCTGAGTATTGTGTTCCGCAGATGGAAAGAAACTCTGTTCATGGCAGTAACATTTAGCATTAGGTGCACGGAGGAAGAAAAGAGAGTTATTTGCAGTGGTGGTAGCTAGCCGAGTTTTTTTAGGTGATAGCAGAAATCATCATCATCCACTGCAGCAGCTCTGTTCCTGCCCACAACGTCAATATCGTCTCGATGACAACAGTAGCAGTACATCCGTTTGTTGATATCAGGCTATAGGCGACATATAAACACTACTAGAAGAAATCATTACCATCCACTTCAGTAGACCTAACTACAGGCGAGTCATGAAACACAAGCAACGTATGATTATACAAAATTGAAATAAAAAGCACAATAGCTTTCCCAACTCATATGGAACGTTTTTTAACAAGATTGGAAACAATGGACGGCTCGACAAGTATTTCTTGACACTTGACTTGAAGACGACCATGTTGCAGTCTGCAGGGAGCAGTTCTGATTATTGTGTTCCACAGATAGAAAGTTCTTAGAAAGAAACTCTGTTTATGGCAGTAACATTTAGCATTAGGTGCACGGAGGAAGAAAATAGAGTTCTTTGCAGAGTTGTGGTAGCTAGCCGAGTTCTTACTGTGAATGTTTTAATGGCAAAAAACAGAGATTTAGATAACACGTCCATTTTGTTTTTATTTTTGCGAAAGAAAATAGGACCTCTCGATTTCATCGCACTGTTTTGTTCCTTGAACGAATCGTGCGAGTCCACCATTGGTTGTTTAATGAATTGACATTCAGAGTTGTCTGCCCTTCTCATTAATCATTGTCTTATCTGTCCCGCAAAGGTCGCTGTCGGTAATGTTTATTGTTCCACTAACAAAGATTTCTCTAGGGTATTATCAATTACCTTATCCACAAAGGGGATCTTTTGCAGACACATCCCCGCCTAAAACATACCCCCTTATCGACAAGATTTCTTGCAGTAACCCAAAAATAATCCATTCCCCGGCCGACTTTTTAATCTAGCTTCTTATGTCAAACTCTGCCCTCGTAAGGAGGCAAGTAAATAGGGACTTCTAGTTGGATCTTATTTTAGAAACATATATTGGTACTGATATCGATCCTGAACCAGTTTTCGTGAGGTTCGACTCGGACGCGTTCGCCTGTCCTACGCAAACGCCCGAGAGTTGACGAGCCGATTTGTACTAGACGACAATTTTGATACTCCCTTTATATATAACAATATTATGATAAATAAATATTAATTATGTTTTACTTACAGACACTAGTGTTCCTTGCTTTTCGCAGTTATCAGCGTACGAGAGATGATAATTACTGCTGGTAGAAGGATTCGATCCCGATCACAACGGCATCGTTCCCCACGGCCACCAACGATCACCACAAGAAATGAAAAAGAAGGGTTTTTTACCCCCGCCTTATAGACCGGTATTGTCTGGGCCTTCGGGTCTGGATTTACGCCGGTCTATCAGTTGTCCGTCCTGTGCAGTTCTAGGAGGCCCACTCTCCCAGGCTTTGCCTTCTCACCCTTTGACAAGGGGTTAGTTTATTGCTAATCGCCTGAGGCGTAACTACCGGGAAATGCCATCGGGGCTGCCCAGGCAATTTTTAAATGGCCAGAGTGCTCAAATTCTCGAGCGCTTTTTCCCCCACTTTCCCGACCTTGTGTCACATCTTAACTTGTGAGAGGAAGATAAATAAAAGAATTAAGATGTAGATTGTCAAGAAGGCGGACGGATGTAGAAAGCACGCTATAAAGTGTTCAACTCATAACGAAAGAACATTGCTAAAGTTTACGGCTTTTTAAAATTCTTCTTAAAGAAGCCCAAATCCTATTTTTTATTAAAAGAGGCTTATAACCAGATTTTAATATATATGCGTATCCGTTCGCGTTTCTTCCTCTAAAAATGGTATTCATGAATCAGATGAGTCGAGGAACATTCCGCGGAAGTTTCTAAGGAAATGTGACAAGAAGATAAAACCGGGTTGTTTTTTATGGAGTGTCCGTAACGGAAATTACTATCGTTCATTATTCAGGAAACGAGTTCAATGTTTCCCCAAGACGAGTCTCAGACAATGACATATTTCCTAACCGGAAAAATATGCCAACCATCTGACAATTCCGATGCCCGATTTTTCTTTCATTCCCAAATATTAATAACTAAATATTAATAACTAAATATAAATAACTAAATATTAATAACTAAATATTAATAACTAAATATAAATAACTAAATATTAATAACTAAATATTAATAACTAAATATTAATAACTAAATAGAAATAACTAAATATAAATAACTAAATATTAATAACTAAATATTAATAACTAAATATAAATAACTAAATATTAATAACTAAATATTAATAACTAAATATTAATAACTAAATATAAATAACTAAATATTAATAAGTAAATATTAATAACTAAATATTAATAACTAAATAGAAATAACTAAATATAAGTAACTAAATATTAATAACTAAATATTAATAACTAAATATAAATAACTAAATATTAATAACTAAATATTAATAACTAAATATAAATAACTATATATATATATATATATATATATATATATATATATATATATATATATATATATATATATATAATATTTGTTATTGTTTATTATTATTAATTTAAGTCTCGGAAGTTTTTCAACCATATAGAAAACATAACATAAAAATAAAAAATAAAAAATAAAAAACACTTTTGCCCGAAGTCCTTCGGTGGAAAATTATATATATATATATATATATATATATATATATATATATATATATATATATATATATATATATATATATATATATATATATATAAATGGAAAAATGAAAAAAGGAAAACCAAAAATATTATTTATTTCAAGCCTTCGTCCGGGTGATTGATTTGAAGAAATAGTCGTCAGAATTTTAAATAATGCGGTGCGACATATGCCGTGAAAGGAATGTTCTTTTTCTGTTTTTCGAATAAAACGTTAGAAATGTGTAAAATGTTTATAAAATGAAATGGCTGTTTTTCTTTATTTATTTTTATTTGTTTTTTGTTTTTATTTATTTTATCATCGATATTATGTGCACAGTTTCATTTGAAGAAATCCACCAGGACTGTGTCTATTTTTTTAATCTTTGGTCCTAGTAAGTATATATACTAGAAAACAAATATGACCCACTGTGTCACCCACTGAGCTCGGGTTAAATTATTTTAATCAGCAAATAGTGAGTTTGCAAAGCCAGTTTAATATAGGAAAATAAAAAGACAAAATACAAAATTAGTCTCTTTCTGCTATCTATGTATATCCGCCTGTCTCTCTCTACCCCCTCTCTCTTTTCCTCTTCAACTACAGATTAAATAGTATTACTGCCGGCTGTGATATTCCCTTTTTTATTGGACTATAATAATCGTGTTTTCTTTTTTTATATATTTATTACCCTCGACTGTTGATTAACGGAGAGAAAGAGTTACGGAAGCGAAAGTAATAGACGATGTCTAGAACAAAGAGTGGGTTAGGGTTAGGGTTCCGGTTGGGGTCATAGATTGAGAGACGGTGAAAGTGACCGATCGGAACTTAGTAAGAGATAGGTCATTTGCTAAGTTAATTACTAATAATATCTAATTAGAACAATTAAAAATAGAAGTTTTTCAAACATAACCCAGTCTGAGAATTGAGGAATATTTTAGTAGGTATTTTGTGTGATTAAAATATATTGAAAACATCTTAGCGAAACAAACGTTGATTGACTCAGCTTTAGCGTAAGAATAGAAAGTGTATACTTTAATAAGGTAAAGTACAGATTAGTTAACAGTTGGGAATTCGTGAAGGAAAAAAGAAAGAGCAAATATAATGTATAGCAAACGCACTAGATTTAAATTCCCTACGGGCATGTGTACTTTCAACGTGTGGAAACTGCTTAAAATAATTTATTTCGATGAAAACTGTCTTATCGACACACGAAACACAATAATGGCCGCCAAGATGATGGTTTAACTTCGCTAAACTTAGTCTATTACGTGTGGTTTTACGATAGTTTTTTTTTTTGGGGGGGGGGATTGCCACTCTGACTTAGGGTTTGTAGTAAGGTAAATCTTTTTTAAAGCTATTTTTCAGCATTAAATAAACCGAAATTAAGCGATCATCTCGGCTGCCATTTTGTTTTTCGTGTGTCGATAAGACAGCTTTAATCGAAATAAAATTTTGAATTAAAAAAAACATCTTGTACACAGTTTCCGCACGTTAAAAGTATACGGATCGGTGGAGAATTCAAGCCTTCTGCGTTTGTTATAAATTAATTGTTGAGGAAAACAGTCAGCAGAAAAATAGTTCCACAAGCCTGCGGTTCTTTGAAAGAAGCTACTGGAATAGGAAGCTGTATTATAATGAGGTATCAAAACAGCGAATTGGTGAAGACCACTAGACCAACGAGTCAAACGAGCTGGAACAAAGGAAGCAAGGAATAGATCGCATAATTCTGAAGAACACATGTCATAATAGTATTTATAGAAAAGACTGAGACTAGCGACATCACGTCTGTTTGTGAGAGAGGGTGTAGAGAAGAAAGGGTGTGGCCAATCAAATTGCAGATACGTTTCTGCACCTTATCAAGAACCCTCAAATGGGACAGAGATTCACCAGCCCAAATATGACAACAGAACTCTATCCATGGTCTGATTGTGGCGTTGTGGAGATAGAGAATAGCCTAACGCGTGAGAAGGTGTTTAGAGCGATAGAGAGAATCGACTTTACGATTACAGAAGATCAGAACAACATTGGTACCGTCGGTTCTAAATCCAAACAAAGGGGATCTATAAGGAAATCGATAATGGGCGACAATTGTTTAAGCCTACGATAAACTGTGGAAAAAAAACTCTCATCTTCGTTGCTGTATCTAAACAAAAAAGAATTACTGATTATAGATCCCCTTGTGTTTGGATTTGAAACCGACGGTACCGATATTGTTCTGATCTTCCGTAATACGTAAAATAATAAATAAATAGTGCGCTCTTATTGTTGAATGTACGTTTCTGCACCTTATCAAGAACCCTCAAATGGGACAGAGATTCACCAGGCCAAATAACGTTTCTTTTTCAGATTCGAGTGGGTGGTGCGTATAGCCGTTTACAGTCGGCGTCGCCAGCGGACGCAGTAGATAGAACTAGATTGTGCACGTGCGCTCGCAGATACCGTTCAAAGCTCCGATGACTTCGTGTTGGGATTCTGGCAGCGTTTCCGCGGAAAAAAAACTTAATGGCGCCGCTCGTACGCGCCGCGACCGGAAATGCCGCCATTATGACTCGTCGAAAGATAAAACGCTTAACGCTGCGTTAATGTTTCCGCTGCGTTTCTTCTTTAGCGGGGAGGAAGGGGTTGGGGGGGGACATGCAAGCCATTCAGACAGGAATGCTAGCGATGATTAATAGATACAAGTTAATGTTATTGGCCTTTTGGCTAAGATCAAAGTGTAGTATCTGTTCCGATGGATACTACACCCCATAGACTGTTATTGTCTTGGCCTTCGGGGATTGATTTACGCCGGTCTATGGGTCTGTCCTGTGCAGTTCTAGGAGGTCCACCCTCCCAGGCTTCGCCTCCCCTCTTTGAGGAGGAGTAAGTTTATTGCTTACTGCCTGAGGCGCCCCTACCGTGCAATGCCGGCTTGGTTTTTCTTGAAGTGATTCTACTTTCTTCTGTCTTTTTAGTATCATTTTGATTTTCTCTTTACATCAAGTGGCTTCGTGCCCTGTCTGGAGTTACTTCCATAAAACAACAACAAAAATAATACCTGCACAAGGTAGGGGCGAATTTCTTAGGAGCATCGAAAATTCAACGACATTTGCACAACATGAAATACTTTTGAAAAAAAACATCAGCCTTGTTGACAAATACTTGACATTTGTTGACTCTACCCTGAAAGGATAAACGTTGCACTTTAAACCGGTTTATCTAACAAATATTTTTGGTGTGATAAGAAAAAAACAAACAGGATTATTCTTGAGATGCGTCCATTTAGCGATGAATATGTTACGTGACAGACCAATGGAACACGTGACAGACCAATGGAACACGTGACAGATCAACGGAACACGTGACAGACTAATGGAACACGTGACAGACCAATGGAACTCGTGACAGACCAATGGAACACGTGACAGATCAACGGAACACGTGACAGACCAATGGAACACGTAACAGACCAACAGAACACGTGACAGACCAACGGAACACGTGACAGATCAACAGAACACGTGACAGACCAACGGAACACGTGACAGATCAACGGAACACGTGACAGATCAACGGAACACGTGACAGATCAACGGAACACATGACAGACCAACGGAACATGTGACAGACTAACGGAACACGTGACAGATCAACGGAACACGTGACAGATCAACGGAACACGTGACAGACCAACGGAACACGTGACAGATCAACGGAACACGTGATAGAACAACGGAACATGTGACAGATCAACGGAACACGTGACAGACCAACGGAACACGTGACAGATCAACGGAACACGTGACAGACCAACGGAACACGTGACAGATCAACGGAACACGTGATAGACCAACGGAACATGTGACAGATCAACGGAACACGTGACAGACCAACGGAACACGTGACAGACCAACGGAACGCGTGACAGATCAACAGAACACGTGACAGATCAACAGAACACGTGACAGACCAACGGAACACGTGACAGATCAATGGAACACAGGACAGACAAACGGAACACGTGACAGATCAACGGAACACGTGACAGACCAACGGAACACGTGATAGAACAACGGAACACGTGACAGACCAACGGATGGACAAAAACCTCTTCTCTTATATAGATCCACAGAGAATCTAAATATGCTATTTAAAACTTACAGGTGACAGACTTGCGTGAAGGCTATTTTAAACTGAAGCGTGACAGACCAACAAAAATTGTATGCGTGACAGACCAAAGAAATATTATTTAAAATGTAAGAAAAACAGACCAGAGAAATTGCTATTTTAAACCTAAGCGTGACAGACCAAAGAAAATGCTATTTCTAACTTAAGCGTGACAGACCAAAGAAATATTATTTAAAATGTAAGAATAACAGACCAAAGAAATTGCTATTTTAAACCTAAGCGTGACAGAGCCAAAAAATGCTTTTTCAAACTTAATCGTGACAGAGCAAAAAAAATGCCATTTAAAACTTAAGCGTGACAATCAAAATAACATTTTTTTAAACTTGAAGCGCGACAGACAAACGGACGAAGATGGCGTCCGATCGAGACATCGAAAATGCTTATTTAACCTACATTTCATTTTGTGTTGTTTCCTTTGTGAAAAGGGCGAATATGGCAGACAATAACAGCGCGTTGGTTTTCTTGATCCAAGGCCACGGAATTGAACAACAGACATTAAAAAAGGTAGGACAATGGTTTCAAATGGAATGTTCAAATATCGACTCGCCCGAATAGTATCTCCACCCGTCCATCAAGCCGCACCCCACACGAAGGTAAGCCGTGGGACTAGATCGTTTTCTTTAATTGTTTGAGTGCCGAGTACTTTTTGTCGCCAAGGACAGTTGTTTGCTGATACTATCTCGTCTCCAACGCACTTTTTCGCGAATGAAGGCGACACTAAAATCAAACGCAGATATTTATTCTCGTTGATTATAAAACTCGACTTAAATGCTATTTTGCACACACACACACACACACACACACACACACACACACACACACACACACACACACACACACACACACACACACACACACACACACACACACACGTACACACACACACACGTACACACACACACACACGTACACACACACACACACACACACACACACACACACACACACACACACACACACACATGGGAGAGTTGAATTACCTACGTGACACCATCCTCAAGTGTCTTCCGTCTCTCTGTACAAGGGTTTGTCAGGACAACCTGACATGAGGATACTTCACTCTACAAATAAACCCTGACCGAATATTAAAAAATAGCATAATATTCGACACGGCTATACACTGGCTCAGTAGTGTAGTATCTGTTCCGATGGGATACTGCACCCCATAGACTGTTATTGTCTTGTCCTTCGGGACTTGATTTACGTCGGTCTATGGGATTGTCCTGTGCAGTTCTAGGAGGTCCACCCTCCCAGGCTTTGCCTCCCCTCTTTGGGGGAGGAGTAAGTTAATTGCTTACTGCTTGAGGCGCCCCTACCGGGGAATGCCGACGGGGCTGCCCAGGCAATTTTTGATGGTCAGAGTGCTCACCTCTCGGGCGCTGGCTTTTCAACCCCCACTTTCCGACCCGACCTTGGGTCACATCTTACTTGTGGGAGTAGGATAAAACTGGCCTTGTGCCTAACTCCTGGGGAGGAGTAAATAATACACTGGCTCATACGAGAAATAGTGCACCTTCTCTGAGTTATGTTTACTCAGGTAACAGCACTTAACTGGATACTCCACCAGACTAGATGAATTCTTGCCCTGCATTCCGGTAAGACCAAGAGATCAAAAGAAAGATATAGATAGTTAACTGTTCAATTGGGGGGGGGGGGATGGAAAATTAATATTCTTAACTTCTTTACTAACTAAACGTTTGACAAGTAAAGAAGAACTTTAATGGAATATTCGAATATCTATTTATCTCATATAAAGATTAAGTGTTAGCCCCAGGAAGGGACCCCTTTATTTATGAGAACTTCGACTGAAGTAAAATGAAACAAATATAAATATATATATATAAATATATATATATATATATATATTTATATATATATATAGATTTAGATTTTTCACTTATAAAATAGATCATTCAGTGAAGACCGGGGTTGTTCCAATAAAAACCAGCTCGATGATACTCGATTACAGAGTACAGAGCATTTATATGTGATTTTATGAAGGCTTACCAAAGCATTCCTTTCAGGACACCAATGATCACCATTAAAGATATTTTTTATTCCAATTAAATTAATTAAATCATTTTAATATCTTTAATGGTGATCATTGGTGTCCTGAAAGGAATGCTTTGGTAAGCCTTCATAAAATCACAGACACACACACACACACACATATATATATATATATATATATATATATATATATATATATATATATATATATATATATATATAAAAGCAATTGTAGTAGCTCAAGTCGGTTAGAGCTATGGTATCACAATATTTTAATTCATTTCAAACTACATCAAATGGTTTTATTTCTAGTATACAATTGTTTCGGCCTACCACCAAGATAGATTTGATATAAAATACATATATAAATAAATATAAAAATATAATACTATATATATATATATATATATATATATATATATATATATATATATTTATTTATTTATTTATATATGTATTTATATTTATTTATTTATATATGTATTATATATATATATATAGTATTATATTTCTTTTGAAAAAAACATAAACAATGTGTGGTGTTAAAATAAATAAAAGTTATTTTTTATTTAATTTTATGAATTTTATATAAATTTTAAATAAATTTTATTTATTTTAACATCACACATTGTTATGTTTTTTTCAAAAAAATATAATACTATTACGAAACAATGGTTTAAAAAATATGTCTAAATACCCTTTCTAATATATATATATATATATATATATATATATATATATATATATATATATATATATATGTATATATATATATATATATATATGTATATATATATATATATATATATATATATATATATATATATATATATATATATATATATATATATCCCGTTAAGGTGAAGTTAAAACGTATGCCATTTGAATTCCATCGCTAGCCCGATGAGTTGGTCGCTATTTGCGCCAATGAAACAAAACTTGTTTTGTCGCAACTAATGGAATAAAATCAAAAAATATATATTTTGCTCTGAATTTTCATTGAGCACTCTCATAAACCCGGTTTCAACTTCCTTCGGATTTATACCCCCTGGATATTTGTAACAAGTTAATTATATATATGTATATATATATATATATATATATATATATATATATATATATATATATATATATATATATATATATATATATATAAATATAGAGGCAAACAAGCCTTCAAAAACCATGTATTAGATGCGAGTAATTAAATCAAAATAAAAATAAAAATATTTCGAAACATTTAATAAAATATTTCAAAATACCTTCCTTTTTTTTTTTTCTCTTCATCTTGATTTTTTTTAGCTAATATTTCGCTTGACAAAAACAAGCTTCATCAGAGCCAATGTATAAAATGAACTTTCCTAATTTATAACTCGCAGCGCCATGCGCATTCAAGTTCTATTCTATTTAAAACAGACATTTTCAACAATAGTCCACAACACCGGACGTGACACTTCACCAACACCAGGAAGTAAATTATGGAAAAAAAAAGGTTATACCTTTATTTGTCTTGGCTCTGATGAAGCTTGTTTTTGTCAAGCGAAATATTAGCTAAAAAAAAAATCAAGATGAAGAAAAAAAAACGGAAGGTATTTTGAAATATTTTATTAAATGTTTCGAAATATTTTTATTTTTATTTTGATTTAATTACTCGCATCTAATACATGGTTTTTGAAGGCTTGTTTGCCTCTATATTTATATTAACTTACAAAAGATGCTTTATAAAATGAACTTTCCTAATTTATATATATATATATATATATATATATATATATATATATATATATGGGGGGCGTGTATGTATGTGTGTGCGTGTGTGTGTGCAAGAAATAGTTATGAATTGTTAGGAATATATTGGTACATGTATGTCAAAAGACAAAGCAGGTCAAGTGGTCAGTTTTATCAAATAGACAAACAGGGGCGATTTTCCCTTATCTTGAGATTAACGACTTCATTTGAACTTTTTGTAATATCTTCGTAACTAAGTACACATCAAAGTTTAAAAGAAATGCCAAATACCATAAATGTTATCAGCCCAAAGTTGACCGAGAAAGAATAAAGACATTGGTAATACGATTAAATTGATCCCCCCACACACAGCCAGGACCACCGGGAGATATTAGCTAGGAAGTAAATAATAATAATAATAATAAACTAATTGATCCATTGAAATTCACAGTCAAACGACGCCATTACAATTACTGTTGACTTTTTGAGTTGCCAGATAAGGATGAGGAAAAAATAGACACTGCCAGTTTCTAGCTGAAGAAAAAACCGGACGTATCTGTGGAAAATAGATATATTCAAGACACACTGTGTGTTGGGGGGAACATCGAAAGAGCCTGACAGAGAAGTTTCGCGGCAAAATATATCATAATCAGTCTTAGCTGAGATATTGAATTTTGAGGATAGGAGGCTTAGCTTAGATGTAAAGACAAGATGTAGCGACAAGGCCTCAACAACACACAAACACGCACACACACCCGTATCCAAGTAGTATTATCACAAACTCTAATAGCAAACATCCAAATAGAAATAAGAAAGTTAATAATGAAATGAAAACTGTAAGTGCAGAAATCGTGCACTTTGTCCACTACAAAATAACTGCCTAACCAAAGGCATTGTTTACCACGCCACAATATTTGCTACAGATAACCCACACAACAAACTACTTCGTAGGTATAATCTCCCTCGATTAAAAATCTAGTTATAACAATGATAAAAGCACATTCAAGAACAAAACATGACGATTCAATTCATTACTAACGAACCATTACTGAGAACTCAAAATACATGATTCTCGCCAATAATTGAGCGTGAAAATAGTACAATGAGCCAGTACATGTAGATATTTAGACAACCTGCGTAGATTTTGTTTGAACGAGAATTTTGAAATTTTAAACTTTAAAGATCCGGAAAAACTTACTAAACTATAGAACTGAAATAGCAATTAACTGTAGACATAAGATAAACTTTAATGTAAGATAACTATACAGGGTCGGGCAGCTAAATTGGTACTTTTTTGTTTTACAAAATTCATAATTTAAAGGATAAAATATGGAAAGATATCATTTTAACATTGATTTATTTAAGGTGTGTTAGAAGGCGATTACAATGTGAGAAATGGAAAAAATGGCGTTGAAGAATACGACAAACCAAGTATTATCTATTTACTTATTTTTTTCTCCTTTTTTATTTTATTTTATAAATAAAGCTTACTTGATCAGAAGAAACTTCTACACACTGATTTAATATGTGTGGCCGTGTTCCATAATATATTTCGAGGGAAACCCTCTTTATCAAATAGATTGTGTATCAAATCCTCAAAAGTCCGTGCGTGAAATGGGTTAAAATAGGAATAGCAGGAACGCACAAAATACATTCTAGTTCTGCAGCAATGGGTCCAGTTAATTATAATAGTATTATTATAGCTGTTTTGTTTAGGTATTTATATATATATTTGTTTTTGTTTTTTAAAATTTTATATAATATCCTTTTTTTTTCTTTTTTTTTAAATTTAATATTTGTTTTTAAATTAGTTGTTTTTTTCATTTCGACCGTTGTAGCTATTTTGAATTTTAAATTTAAATTTGAATTATGTAAGGGAAGCAACTCATGGGAGATTAATTTTGAATTATCTCTCTTATAATGGTGACGTTGAAAAGACAATTATTATTAGATTTGTTATTTCATATATATATATATATATATTTCTCCATCTCTCTTCCTGTATCGTATTTCTTTATTCTTTTATTTATTATTATTTGTGTATATTTATAATCTATAGTTCTAATATATGCAGTGGATGTGACTGTAATTCGTAAGCTGTAAGCTGTAAGTTAAGTGTGAAAGTCTAACAATGATTCTAATAAATTACTTTAGGATGACTCAAAATCTACTAATAGATGTGTTGATGTAATGTGGGTGGACTAAGATTAGGGCGTAAAGTACTAAATTGTATGTTATGTTATGAAAGATGAACTTAATTCCGCTCGGTTATTAATAGTGGGACGGAGTTTATATATGAGAAGGGCTTCTTTGATCCTAAGATTACCGGTGTCTCTCTCCGTGGCCAAGATGTTAATTTCGATAAGTTTGCTAGAGTTCCTACAAGTGCTGAGGTGTTTGAAAAATGACGACGCCTGTGTCTGTATATGCTCTTTGATCCTGATATGGAGCGGTCTCGCGGAGCTTCCGATGTAAAATTGGTTACAGATCGCGCATTCCAACCTGTAATCCGTATAAGTGCGGTGGCAAATGCCCGTGGTGTTCATAGGGCAGTTAGCCAGGTAATTTATTTAATTATTACAGTCTAGTATTGAACAAAATTATTCAATATGAGCACCCTTTGCATCAATTGTTTTGGAGATTCTTTGACGAAACCGTGAACAGCTCCTCTTGATTTTATTGGGATCGAGATTGCGAAATGCTCATTGAATGGCTGTGTTCAATGACTTTGTATTTGGGTGTGGATTGACATTAGTCTGTCCCTCGACGACGCCGAATAGATAATAGTCGCAAAAATTTAGATCTGGAGAGCTGCTGGGCCAAATATCCTTCGGAACAAACAAGGGAAGATTCTCCTTCATGAAATCTTGGACTTTCTTTGAGCATGACTGTCGTAGGGTCGTAGTTTCTACGGATCCAAGGCAATAAAACATTAGTAAGAATGTTCAAATCACCTTTCCATCACTTGCCACGGCTGAAAAAAACATCACAGAAGCAGGATGTTTGCTCTGCATCACAGGAGGAACTTCCGAAGGGTCACATGCAATAACTCGAGTGTTCTGGCGATTTGGAACCTCATCCACGACGAACTTTTTCTCATCAACAAAAATGCGCACATGTCCTCCTTTGTGTTTCAGATGGTTGATAAGCTTGGGGCATCTTTCAACTCTGATAGCTTTTTTCAACGGGCAGTGAGGCGATTACGGCGTCTCCTGACGTAGGACTTCATCTCAAGGTCTTCGTTGATTGCTCTGCTGATAGTTCTGCGACTCACATTGCGCTTTTTTGCCAGTTTCGACATCGACTGACTTGGGTCTGCCTTTATCGACCTTTTTAGTCCCACCAGGAAAGTTTTTGTGCGCTTTCGATCACTACGAGTACTGTGCCGACTTCTCTCAACCTTACACTCGGCATTGAAATTAGCCACAACCCGATAGACAGTCTGTTTTTGCATAGCCAGTGCTCTTAACAATGTCCGAAGGAGAATTCTCGGCGCGTCTCATTTCGCATATAGTTATTCTTCGTGCTAATTCCGCGATATTAAAACAAATTTGAGTAAATATAATTATGCTATCTTCCAATATAAAGTGTTTAAGGATCTTTTGTAAAAACAACCATAATTATATGATAAAAAAAAGATATTAGCATTTTAAATTAGTTCCAATTTATCTGCTCGACTCTGTGTGTATATATATATATATACACAATCTTGACAGGGTATAAATCAAAACATATTTAGCCGTTAATCATCAAAATAAATTTGAAAAAATAAAAAATAAATAAAACAATTTAGAAAAGCAAAGAAATATTGTTAGAACAAAATAAGATAACAATATAAAAATACTAAATAAATAATATTAGAAAACAAAAATAATTGAACACCGCTCTTGGCTGTTATCCCCACCCCCCCCCCCTCCACAAAAACACCCCTGAGGAAGGAATTTTATTCCGAAATTGGTTGCATTAATGTAAAAAAAAAAATTAATATTGTATTGCTAATATGGCTTATATTTCAATTTTATTAACTAACCCTGCAATACTTTGAAATTGTACGACTAACCCACACGTTTTCATGACAGCAAGCCAACGCTTCTTTCGTTCGACACCGGATTTGAATCATAACCGCCGAAAACATCACTGCGGACACATCGTACCAAAGACGTTTATCAAGCAACAAAGAAATAAGTTTGTTTATTCTTGTTTTTTGATGAAAAAAAAATGACTCAATACTGGTCACCCCTGAGGAAGGAATTTTATTCCGAAATTGATTGGATTAATGAAAAAAAAAAAATTAATCTTGTATTGCTAATATGGCTTATATTTCAATATTATATATATATATATATATATATATATATATATATATATATATATATATATGGCACTTCGTCGGTGGGTTCAAATATAAAATATTCAGAAAAAAATGAAAATAAAATAAAAAAGTAATTAAAAAAAAAAAAAATCAGTTATAGTTTTAGTTTTATTACATTTGCTGCAGATTTTAATATTTACTGCGTTATAAGCAATATTGCCATTCACACGTTTTTTGAAGTTTGAAACACCTACCATTTGACAAAGAGGTCGTCCTCGAAATATATTACCAACACGGTCACAAACATTACATCAGTGTTGAAGTCTTACCTAAGCAAGTAAGATTTGCTATATGAAAAAAATTATTAAATTTTTTTTTGAAAAAACATATAAATTAAAATCACTTGTTTTTGTCTTACTTCTCAACGCCGACATATTTCCATTTCTTGCATTGTGATAGCCTTCTAATACTCCTCTATATACGTATTACACACAATGCTTCAAGCAAACTACCCCTCCTTATTATATATATATATATATATATATATATATATATATATAAATTTTTATATATTTATTTATTTATTTATTCCCGTTTATTCAATCATCCGTTTCTTTTAACTATTTTCTCACAGGCCCCTTACTCTCTATATCTCGCTTTTTTTCCTTCTTTCTCTCTCTCTCTCTTTCTCTCTCTCTCTCTCTTTCTCTTTTTCTCTCTCTCTCTTTCTCTCTCACTTTCTCTCTCTCTCTCCACCTTTTTCTCTCTCTCTTTCTCTCTCACTTTCTCTTTCTTTCTCCCTCTCTTTCTCTCTTTCACACACACACACACAGGCACGCGCGCGCACACAAAATGTCGCTGAAATACTTAGATAGCCATTGCACCTAGTTTTATACTTTGACCCAAGTGTATCACTAAATATTTCATCCCCCCCCCCACCACCACCAAAGATAAGACATGACTTACAACATGACCCATCTGGTTTAACGATTTCAGATCGAATCATGGGGGCGAGGGGGAGGGGGGGAGGGGGTGGGGAATGGGGGGAGGGGGCGTAGTGGATTGGGAAGATTTGAAGTTCAGCTTCGCTGCAATCATTTTTCTCTGCTTATCGCGAGTCAAGTAAACAATTGAAGACAAAAGACAGAAATCGTTTTTCTGTCGGCATTTCGGGCGAAGATCAAAGTGATGCGATAAGACATTCCATTTCATCGAATTCAACGAAATAAACAAGATGTGCGCACGGAAAGAAAGTCTATATTTATCCCATGATAAATGCCAGTATACTGAAATCATGTGCCCTTAATAGGGTTAAGATGAAAATTCATATACACTAAATGTACAAAAGCAAGGAAATTCCCAAATTTTTACACTTTTATTGTCATTAAGGGTATGACTACATATCAACCAAACCATTTCATTATCACGTCACTACAGTATAAATCTCTATGCATGAGTAGATGAAGTGTGTGAGGTGCGCTGAAGAAAAATTCCTACCAGTAAAATACATAGCCCTGTTGTGCTCGCATACCCTTAATGACAATAAAAGTATAAACATTTGGGAATTTCCTTGCTTTTGTACATTTAGTGTATATGAATTTTCATCTTAACTCTATTAAGGGCATATGATTTCAGTATACTGGCATTTTTCATGGAATGTCACTACTTTTGTAAAGGCTATGCCTCAAGACAATGGTAATTTTAAAGTTTTTTTTTTACTTTTCTGGAAAACTAAGGTATATGGTAAACTGAAATTAAAATGCCATCAACTAGACCCTAGAACCTCTATCTCTGCCAAAAATCAGCTGAATCCATCAAATAGTTGATGAGATACAGGGTGGCACATACGTACGTACGTACACACAGATAACATGATTTCATGATTGAACTTTCTGGATCTCTGGGTTGCCTTGACTAATGATGCTGAAATTCTACACACTTATAGAATCTATCAAATAAAAATTTTGTGCAAAGTTTTAACTAATTTGGTTTATTGGTTTTTGAGCTATGATTGATCAAAGAAATGAGATTTCTAGCATAGGCCGTTTTTGAAGTCTATTAAGAGATAGAGCGCTCTCGCGCCTCTCTTGATTTGCCTCCCCACGAGAACAAAGTTAGACACAAGGTCGGTTTTTAGGGAAGATATCCATCTCCCCAAAACGGGGCACTCGAGATGAGACAAACATTTAAATTGCCCCAGTCAAGAAAGATTATCCTCCTGCTGACCGGAGACAGAACAGATACTTCACTTTGAATTATTTATTTTCAAAAATATTAAATAAATTTGAAAAAAGTTAGGCACAAGGCCATCAAAGCAGATACAACACTTTGATCCTAGCCTGAAGTTCTAGGGAACAAACTGGAGTCAGTTATTTTCGTTGATTTTTGGCCTTTTTGGACCCTTTTTGGATTTCGTCTTGGCTGGTTGAGTGAGTGAGTCCTGCTCCCCCATTTTGGGGTAATAAATATCCCCCAGAGTGCGCACCACCCACTTTTATTCTGCCCTCGACCATCCCCACATTGTATTTATCTTTGAAGGACACCATCCACTCCTAAACGCCACGCCTATATAATTTTCTCCCACTTACGTCCCACTCCCATTTAGAGGTTGCCCTGCTTGTTTTCGGTTCTAAAATATCGTAAAACATTAAGGGGTTGGGAGGGTCATATTAACCTGCACCTGATTTTATTTTCTTTCTTTCTTCTTTTTGGGTGTTTTTGTGGCCCCCACATCTTATTATTTTCCATCAAATTATAAATATTTTTTTTGTAAATAAAATTTATTTTAAACCATTACGGATATTTTCAGTATGGTAGTGCCAAGAGTAAATGCGGTATTGTGGCGATTTCTGAAGTGAAAGTGATGGGCAAATGGTTAACTAATAAAAAGAAGCATCAGTTTCTTTAACCACCACCTTATAAATAGAGCTTAAAGCATTACCTTAGCAGATAGGCTCTGCCTATCGCCAGGTCTTTGCACTCCTTCTCTGTCTATAATTTTATATATTTTCAAAGCGTAATTTTATTACCTGTAGTAGTATAACTGCGGTAATGGTCCTCTGAAGAGAATAATTATCTTTGAAAACTCATGAGCTAAGGACTTAGGGATGCTTTGCTTGAACTTTGAATTCTAATAAAATTTGATTGACACCTTATTTTATTACTTCATTTTATATTATAATATTAATGCTCTATCCAGTATATTGAGCTTCAGTTTTTTATCCGGATGTTTTACTAATTATAAGATATTAGTTGACGCTTATATCTTTTGTTGAATTGCTTCATATATATATATATATATATATATATATATATATATATATATATATATATATATATATATATATATATATATATGTGTGTGTGTGTGTGTGTGTGTGTGTGTGTGTGTGTGTGTGTGTGTGTGTGTGTGTGGAACGCCATCACGCTCTCATGTACATTTCAACTTTACAGACGCGTTTTCAAATATAAACTACTTGCCGTTATAATTCAAAAATGAGCACAACAGTAAAGTCATAATTTGTAAAGACACTAAAACTAATACCGTCTGAAGATGATTTGACGATTCAAATCGAAAATACTTGCAAAAAAGAAAAAAGAATGGAACAAGAAAGCCATGGATCATATTTATATCAATTTGACCGAAACATTAGATGGACAATTCGGAAAATTGAAAAAAAAAAAAAAAAGTCGCATCAAACAAAACCACTCCGTGTTATTTAATAATGTTTGCCTATCTATCTATCTATCTATCTATCTATCTATCTATCTATCTATCTCTCTCTCTCTCTCTCTCTCTCTCTCTCTATATATATATATATATATATATATATATATATATATATATATATATATATATATATATATATATATAATTTTATTGAAATAAAATGGGAAGTAGAACAATAACAACAACAACAAAAAACCGACACCAAAAAAAAGAAACAACTAGATTAGTAAGACGGATGGTCTTACTAATTAATCAAGTTGTCTAAAAATAATGGTTTCCGGTTTCTTTAGAACCGAAAAACAAGTCGATCTCTAGATTGGAGTACGGCTTTAATAGGAAGAATGGATTTGGGGGCCACATTATGCCCTTCCAAGAAAATAAAATTGGGAAGTGGGGATCGACAATTTCGGATGGAAATAAATCCTCGCAAATAATTTAGCAATTGTCGAAAGGGGAGACAACTCTTATGTACTTTTTTGCAGTTATTAAGAGTTTTCTCCCTTGGACTAAGTTGTGATGTAAAAAGAAAAGATTAGTCGGAACGAGCACTTTTTTCTTCTTCTTGGAACGCCGCTTCGTTTTCACTTTGGCACCGGTTCGTTTTTAATCGGCCTTTTCCGGCTGTTTGCTTAATTTCGTTTCGTATGATAGTTTGGTCTGGTTCAAAAACTGTATCAGTATCATTATTTTAAACTCTCTCTCTCTCTCTCTCTCTCTCTCTCTCTCTCTCTCTCTCTCTCTCTCTCTCTATCTATCTCATCCCCCCCCCCATCTTCACAAAAATACCTCCTTCTCACTACTTTGCTCTATTACTCCATCTTTTCCCCCTTTCTTTTCACCATACTCTGTCCCTTTCTTTTTTCTCTCGTGTTGACTGACACGCGCGACCTTGTAACCATGACGACAGAAAGAAGAAACGGATTTCAAGATGGACGCCTCATGGCAAAACCTTTTCAGTCTTTTTTTCGTTTTTCTTTCTTTTTTTCTTTCGTTCGTCTTTCATTTTTTTTCTTTTTTTCTTTCTTTCTTTCTTTCTTTTTTATTTTTTGTTTGTTTCTTTTTTTTCTTTCGTTTTTCTTTCATTTTTTTCTTTCGTTTTTCTTTCTATTTTCTTTCTTTATTTTTTTTTCTTTCTTTCTTTTTTTCTTTCTTCTTTCCTTTTTTTCATTCATTTTTTTTTCTCTCTCCTCTTTCTTCTTTTCTGACATGCTTGACCCAAAACAAAAATGTCTAAACAGTTCAAAAGTCTTCATCTCAAAAGAAAGGGTGCTTATTTAGATTAGGACCCGAGCTAACTTTGACCCCGTCGTTAGGGTGGGGTTACGGTTAGGGTTAGGGTTAGAGCCAGGGTCAGGGTCAGGGTCAGGGTTGGGGGTTAAAGTTAGCTCAGGTCCTAATCTGAGAAAGTACCAAGAAAGTCCTGGTGTTTTTTTTTGTTGTTTTTTTTTCACATTTGTAGATTAACACCGACCGCTTAATCCGCACCCCCCCCTCCACACACACAAAAGAAATGAGATTCTACTTTTTTAGGCAATTATATTATTTTATTATTTTACAATTTGGAGGGCGAGGGTCATTTTCGTATATAAATTTAATGTAAAACTATCCCCTATTATAAGTAATTCTAGCGTTTTGGGACAGATATCACATTTTTTTCCACTAACCCCGAAGTCTGAGTTAGTTTCGAGTTAGGCTAGAAGACTTTAACGAATGTTTTGAAAACTTTTTCATTGGAAAATAATTATTCAAGATTTGTGAAAGAAATGCCATTTTCTTGAAGGAATTTAATAGCTCCTGCTTTGTCTCTCATTCAATGCGAACTAAAATAAATAAATAGGAATAAGAAATAATTAAAAAAAAATTTTTTAAATTAAAAAATATCTGGTAGATATGGGTTCTCCAAAAGAGCAAATTATCGGATATAAAAAGGTGAATTTTTAAAAAATGAATAAATAAATTTATTTTAAACCTTAGCTTTCGACAAAATTTTCCATTCTCAAAGCAAAACATTTTTTTTTTCTTTTTGATCGTCTTTCCCGGTGAAGGCATATCTGCTTCGTCATGGAGACAATAGTCCGTTCGTCTGATCGTAGTGACGGTTAGTTTTCTTGGCCTTTTGGCTAAGATCAAAGTATAGTATCTGT
>OY744552.1:54005917-54013417 GCA_963556195.1 Sepiola atlantica
ACCCGGACAATTTGCATATCTTTTTCACGGAACTTTTCTTTTCATTCACTGCGTTTTTTTAACAAAAATTCCTTTAATAATAATTTTCATATTTTTCAAATATTTGAACTTTGGTTTTTTCGAAAGCCAACTTATCCATCTGTATTTCTCCTCTGATGATAAGATTTCGATCTTTGAAAAGCCTTGGCTTAAGGAAAGAATAATAAACACTAGTTTATTACTGAATACACCTTGCATTGAACAATTGAAATTTGAAATAAATTTGGACAATCGTCGCATATTTATCACTCTTTTTTCTTATATCTATATCTATATCTATATCTATATCTATATCTATATATATATATATATATATATATATATATATATATATATATATATATATATATATATATATATATATATCAAATTCCCGAAACAGTTTTTCATGGTAAACAACTAATGATCCCTTAAATAATGTTAGAAGCAAACTGTAAAATATAATAACTGTAAAAACTAAATTGACTTACATGAGTGATTTTCCACTGAACGACTTGGGACTTAAGGGTTTTTTTGTTTTTTTTTAGTTTTAATGGTTGAGAAACTTCCGAGACTATATATATATATATATATATATATATATATATATATATATATATATATATATGTATCCCACCATCTCGATATGCCCATAACTTATCCTATCATAAGCAATCTCTCTTGACTTACGTAACACTAGCTTAATCCCCCTCCCTAATGATCTTATAACTCCAACCGCCACCATTTTCTCCCCCACACTCTACTGTCAACTCAATTTTCCACTGCCACCAACTTTTTTTCATAAGCGGCCCCTTTTAAGCTCACTACTGACACCGCTTCTGTTTCAAACATTTTGTACTTGTGTGTTGTTTTCCTTCACTTAATCATCCTGAGAAAGTCTTGAAATGAAGACAAAACGTTGATGAATACATAAATAATATTTGTTGGTTTTCCTTTTTTCAATTTCCATTACGTCGGAACACTATTTCTATTCTTTAACATATATATATATATATATATATATATATATATATATATATATATATATATATATATATATATATATATATATATATATATATATGAAAAAGAATGGAAAGGAATTAGAGAAGCAAAAGCCAAATAAAAATTCAATTCAATTGCTCATAGCAAAGTATATTCCGCAAAAAGGCAATTTATTCAAGTTAAATTTTACTTAAGCCAGGCTTTTCAAAGATCAAAATCTTATCATCAGAGGAAATCGCTGGGATAGATAAGTTGGCAAAAGCCAAGATTTAAAAGCCTGGCTTAAGGAAAATTTAACTCTTTTGCTTCTCTAATTCGTTTCCATTCTTCTTCATATCTACCTGCTCTATCCTGGATATTGAGCTGTATACTCTTCACAATAGGTTTTACCATTTCCTAAAAGTTCGCTTTTAGTACACCACTTTATATATATATATATATATATATATATATATATATATATATATATATACATATTAAAACTTTAACATTTATATATATTTAACTTAAAATTTATATATATTTAAAATTTATATATATTAAAACTTTAAAATTTTAATATAAATGCTCTAATATATATTGAGCACTTTTGAAAAGTAATGGTTTAGTTCATTTAGTTAATATTTGAACTTAATTGATATATATATATATATATAAATATATATATATATATGAAATTTGTGTCTTGTTTATTATCTATGTACGTATACGTTTCGTCCTTTTTAATCAAGACTCGTCAGCATAGAGATGTAACTATTCACTACTGGTGGCGCGATTCGAAACCCCGGACCTTGAGCATTTTTACAACTCAAATCCCGACATCTAGAACCATACGGCCATTTTATGTGACCGAGACGACTGTGACATCATAGTTGATTGTCACAGGTGATTAGCTTTAAACAACTACAAACATTTTTAATATCAGCCAATTATGACAGAATGTTCACACACATACACACACGTGTCTGTCTGTCTGTCTGTTTGTCTGTCTGTCTGTCCACGAATTACTTTCATGCAATGAGACATAGATGCTGTCAGCCTCGACTCGCTTCTGCCAGGACAGATTCACATCATTTCACAAAACTTGTTTTTTATTCAGCATACAATTGTTTCGGCTGACACCAATATATTTGGAAAATGCTCCTGTGCATCTATTTTATATATATATATATATATATATATATATATATATATATATTAAAATTATTCGAACATTGTGTCAACATATACTTCGTATGTACAGAAGTAGAAAAAAAAATTTTTGTTTTTATAAAATAAATAAATAAAATAAAAATTAAAATAATATTAAATAAAGTGAAGTAAGATAAAATAAAAAAAGAAAGAAAGAAATTAAAATAAAATAAAATAAAATAGCATATAATAAAAATTAAATTAAATTAAATAAAGTAAAATAAAATAAAATACAATAAAAATAAAATGAAATAAAATAAAATAAAATAAAATAAAGTAAAGTTAAATAAAATTAAAAAATTAAAAACAAATTAAATAAAATAAAATAAAAAATAAAAAATAAATAAAATAAAACCAAGTAAAATAAAATAAAATAAAATAAAATAAAGTAAAATCAAATAAAAAAAGTAAAATAAAATAGAATAAAATAAAGTAAAATAAAATAAAATATAATAAAGTAAAATAAAATAACATAAAATAAAGTAAAATAAAATAAAATAAAGTAAAATAAAATAAAAAAGTAAAATAAAATAAAATAAAGTAACATAAAATAAAATAAAATAAAATAAAATAAAGTAAAATAAAATAAAATAAAATAAAACAAAATAAAGCAAAATAAAATAAAATAAAACAAAATAAAACAAAATAAAATAAAATAAAATAAAATAAAATAAAATAAAATAAAATAAAAATATAATAAAATAAATTAAAAGGAAATAAAATTTTAAAAAATCATGAACTGTAACAAACAATGTCTGTAATCTGGTAGACTTAACAAACACAACAAACACAACAAAAACAAATTGCTGGTATTTGTCAAAATTTGTCAAAATTTGTCAAAATTTGTCAAAATTTGTCAAAATTTGTCAAAATATTTCCACAAATGTCTTCTGATTTTCTTGAGCTAAAAAAAACGAATTAAGAAAAAAACTGAAAAATATAAAAACATGATAAATATTTCTTCTAAGAAACTGCCAGTTGCATTTTTGTGTGTTTTTAATTTTTATTTATTTTCACTTTCACATTTTTCTTATTTCACTTTTTTTCTTTTTATCTAACTCTTATGTCGATCTTGAACAAAAAAACTGTTGTAAGAAAAGGAAAAGACAGGATTACTGTGAAAATTGGGAAACAAAATATATTAACAAAAGAAAGAAATAGCGAACTTCTCCCAGAATGTCGTTCCGCTTCCTCTGGCATCGAATATGGCTGAAGATAGCCGGGTTGCGATTTGATTAAATTAACTAAAAAAAAAAAAACACACTATCTTTTCAATCTGAGTCCCGGTTTGAAATCTACGGTACGATGTTGATTTTATTTGAAACATATATATATATATATATATATATATATATATATATATATATATATATATAATATTTGTTATTGTTTATTATCTATGTACGTATACGTTTGGTCCTTTTTAATAATCGGGACTCATCAGCATAGAGATATGACTATTCACTACCGGTCATGCGATTCGAAACCCCGGATTACGAGTATTTTACAACTCAAATCCGATGCCTTACGTACATTTATCTACAACAACTGTAAAACAATTCCTATCTTTATCTGTGTGTCTAAATAGAGCTTTCCACAAGCACTACCCGTCTGTGGAACACAATACCACGAGTTTTCTTCCTAACTGACTACAACATGGTCGATTTCAAGTGCAATGTTGGCAAATTCTTGTTGAGGCGTCATCTTAGATAATCAGGTTCTGCCTAGTCTCAACCATCGTTACCAATCCTCACCATCCACCTGACAAACTCATTAACCATTGTCCTCGAGTGGCCTTTGGGCCTTGATAAGCTGAGACTTGTTAGTACCTAAAAATACTACTTACATCGTATTGTGTTATACAGTTCACCAACCCTAACCCCAACCCTAACCCTAATGCTAACCCTTACCCTAAACTAAACCCTAATCCTAACCCTAACCGTAACCCTAATCCTAGCCCTAACCCTAACCCTAACCCTAACCCTAATTCTTACCCTAATCGTAACCCTAACCCTAACCCTAACCTTAACCTTAACCCTAAACCCTAACCCTAAACCCTAACCCTAACCCTAACCCTAACCTTAACCTTAACCCTAAACCCTAAACCCTAACCCTAACCCTAACCCTAATCCTAACCCTAACCCTAACCCTAACCCTAAACCCTAACCCTAACCCTAACCCTAACCCAAATCTTAACCCTATCCCTAACCTTAACCCTAACCCTAAACCCTAACCCTAACCCTAACCCTAAACCCTAAACCCTCACCCTAACCCTAAACCCTTACCCTAACCCTAAACCCTAACCCTAACCCTAATCTTAACCCTAACCCTAAACCCTAACCCTAACCTTAACCCTAAACCCTAATCTTAACCCTAACCTTAACCCTTACCCTAACCCTCACCCTCACCCTAACCCTAAACCCTAACCCTAACCTTAACCCTAAACCCTAATCTTAAATCTTAACCCTAACCCTAACCCTAAACCCTAACCCTAACCTTAACACTAAACCCTAATCTTAACCCTAACCCTAAACCCTAACCCTAACCTCTGCTTCTTTGTCTTCATCGTTTTCTGTCGTTAGCTTCCTATTATCTTCTTTCTCCTTCGTCCCCTCTTTCATCTTTTCTCTCTGTTCGCCATCAAATGGCGCCATTTTCTCCTCCTCGATCACTGACGACATATTAACACCGAACATGTCCAAGACTCGTCTCCTAATCTCCTCAGCGCGACTTACCGACTTTCTGGGACGATCGACCTTCACGAAGAAACCAACTTGGCGATGGAATTCCTCAAGATGCCATTACTTCGCACACCTTACCAAAATCACCGCACGCCGCCATCAATTATTCTGAGAAGAAGAAAATGACAATCTTTGGCCGATTTTTTGTTTGGTTTGTTTTTCTCACCTATAAATCTTATGTGCGGACATCACGCCTTTATAGCTGGCTTTGTCAAACTCCATGTGCATACTAGCAAGTTTGTGTGTTCTCTCTTTAATATATATGTGTATTCAGACTACATAAAGCAAAAGTGTGTGTGTGTGTGTGTGCGTGTGTGTGCGTGTGCGTGTGCGTATGTATGCGTGCGTGTGTGTGTGCATGTGTGCTTCTGTGTGTGCGTGTGTCTACATGTCAGTTTTCAGGGGTTGATATCAGAGCAAAATGATGACATACTAATAATCATCACATAACCGGAGATGGTTTATTCTGCGTCCTCATATATATATATATATATATATATAATTTATTTAGATACTGTATATTTCATATTTCAGCAATGTACCGAGGTTTCATCCAAAAGGGCAGATTTAGACATCTTTAGTCTAAAGATGTCTAAATCTGCCATTTTGGATGAAACCGCGGTACATTGCTGAAATATGTAATATACAGTATCTAAATAAATTATATTAGCTCTCTTATATGATCGAGCACTTTATTTGATTTCTTTTCATATACAACCTGACACTTACTCTCTCTCCTTCTCTCTCTCTCTCTCTCTCTCTCTCTCTCTCTCTCTCTCTCTCTATATATATATATATATATATATATATATATATAGTTAATTATAAATATATATGTATATCTATAATTATGAATATATATAGATATAATCATAAATATGTATATATATAATTATATATATGATAAATATATATAATTACATATGTATACTTATATATATATATTTATAATTATATATATATAATTATATATATATAATATAATTATAAATATATATGTATATATATAATTATAAATATATATAGATATAATCATACATATATATATATATATATATATATATATATAATGGTAATAATCCAGGTAAAACATATCCACAGGGTGGTAATCCAGAGAATTTTAACCGGGTTTATAAAAAGTGCTCAATATCAAAATAGAGCTTTATATATGATAATTTTTTTATTTACACAGACATGTACAAAATCTGCGACACTCAGATCATATTTGGGGAGAACCCAAATATGATCTGAGGTTAAGATCGGATTCTAACTCTGCCTGATGAGATCTCAGTTTATAGTAACTGTTGATCGATAACATCGACATGCCAGTGTCGCAGATTTTGTACATGTCTGTGTAAATAAAAAAATTATCATATATATACATATATATATATATATATATATATATATATATACGAGGTCTGTCTAAAACGTATCCGCCCTTAGGCCAGAAAAAATATTTCAAATACGTGACAGGGTTAGGACCCTAATCTCCTTCGAAGTAGGCCCCTTGTGCTTGCACACACTTAGCCCACCGATCCATCCACTGCCGGAAATCCATTGGAAGTCTTCTTTATGAAAAGTATTCATCTTTGCCGTCGCGTTCCGCATTATCTCTTTTTTTTTTCGCATCCTCTCAACAAAATCTGCACTTCAAGAAGTTTCGGGCCTGCCAGAACGCTGGTCACTCTCTGCTGATGTGCGGCCATTTTTGAATCGGTTGAACCACTCCTTAATTAGACTATTATCTAAGTAGTTTTTTTTTCTAGCTAACTAACCAATCAGATTCGTTGTTATTACTCCCTCACGAGCTAATATTGTTATTGGCCAATAGCCGAACTTCTCTCAAACAAAGACCCTGCCTGACTTTTATTTGACACCTATTTCTTTAGTTTAGGGGCTAGATACTTAGTGCATGACAATAATAAGTGATCTTATTTTTTTCACGTAGGGGATTGAAATAATCTGCCTTTATAATTTATTTTGTTGCTTGGGAGTTGCTTGGGAGTTGCTTGTCTACTGAATTGTTCTGTTTGCTGTTTGGTAATTTGTTTTCCTGGATGCGAACTTTGGTTTTCTGAAGAGCAGCATAGCTGGATGATCCTGAATTGATATATGAGTTTTGATTGTTCAATTGTGTGCGAAACGGTCCGTCAAAAAGCACCGACGCTTATTTAGATTTGGAAAAAATGAAGAAAAAGTTAGTAATATATATATATATATATATATATATATATGATGGACTCTCCCGTCGATTTCGACGTATAGGTGTCCCGCCTGGGGCTGCCCGCGCGTGAATTTGTAATTGCAAGGGTTGCGCAATCCTAAGCAACCGCTCTCCTAAGTCGGCATTGCTTGATTCCAATGGCAAGTAGTAATACAAGACGACTAGAAACAATGCCGAGATAAGCAGAGAGCACATACAGCACCTGGTATTCTTAAATGGTCACCCATTTAGTACTGGCCAGGCTCGACGCCGCTTAACTTCGGTGATCTAACGGGAACCGGTGTGTCAACGTGATTGTGCCGTATATATAACATAGTT
>OY744552.1:54023417-54035917 GCA_963556195.1 Sepiola atlantica
TCATCCGAAACCTCAGGTGACGGCAGGCCATAGGTAGCTTACGTAATATTTAACCTTGCAGTTTTGTTGTTTTTCTTAACAGAATGAAGAGAAAGGAGAAATTTCACTGTTAAATCTTCACTTCGGCTAGAAAATAGAGAAACAAGAACCAAAGAACAGACAGAATTACGTATCAGATAGGATGAAGAAGCAGAATCGAATGCAGCAATTCTGTAGCGATATTGGAGAGCGGGGGGGGGCTAAAATGATATTAACAACGGTATTTGCCACACTAAGTTAAATTAAGCAGAGAAATGGAAAATTCTGGTCCCATGCGTTCACTGTGCAGGCCACCAGATGCCGGAGAGCCTTCTACTCTAGCAGCTTCTTTTCTTCGTGCTGCCAGCCCTTGGAACTCCCTCCCGGCTCCCTGTTTCCCCGACTGAAATGCAGAGGTTTAAAACTAATGTAAACAGACATCTCGCTGAACAGCTCCCAACTTAGGATGACACCCAAAACATACTCCCTAATTCTCAGTAGCCCCTTACGTCTACAGTGGCGACCTGCCTTGTTTGGGGTGAAATATCTTTCTTTTTTTTAAATGTTTAAATTAAGGTCAGAGCTACGGGTCAGGATGTGACGTACGGACTGAAAGTCTGAAATGAGACGTGGCAAAGAAAAAAACAGATATTTTCCTCTTTGGCCTTTTGGTTAGTTTTAAAATGACAGGAAATGACAGTTTAATTGCTGAACTCAGAAGTTAGTATTACTACACTAGGAATTGATAGAAACTCATGTGATGTCACATGGTTAAAAGAGAGAGTAAGGGAGAGATACGTCTTTTGAGTTCCTTGGCAGCACTACATGTGTGAACAGATTAATTCGAAATGAGTTGATAAGATATGATTAGATGGAGATTATCGACCTCTCTCTGCCTCCCCAACACGACTGGTCCATTATTTGGGACGAAGATCAAGTCGAATAAATCTCCTCTGTCTTTTGAAAAGTTTAATCTGTTTTAGGGTATAAATGAGGAGCTTCGATTTCAGGAGGACGATTCACCAGTCTGGAAGGATAAAAAAAAATGGAGCATACAAAGAAAAAAGCAGCTAACGAGATATAATTATAAACTTTTGTGACGGCGAAATTGTTTACTACATGTATGGCACAAGGTTAAAACGCAACAAAATGAATTCTGATTGCAATCATCCCAATCTCCACCCAGTTATCAAATTCAAACGTAACTTGCGAAGACGTTCGACAGATTTAGTAATAAACGACAGAATCTAAAAATAGATACAACACAAACATGAAAGCATAAAGATTCCTGGGCAACGCCGAGTCGGGAAAGTTAGCATATATATATATATATATATATATATATATATATATATATATATACAGGGTGGCCCAAAATTAGGTTTACAGTTATTAAACTATTTTTTATATGGTTGAAGTTTTTCGAATAACCTAGTTAAAAAAAACTTCAAACATTAAAATGATAACTGTAAAACTACTTTTGGGCCACCCTGTATATATATTCAAGCATCCAAGCAAGGGGATTACATATTTGAAAAAAAAAATCACATATATATATATATATATATATATATATATATATATATATATATATATATGTAAAAATAAAAATGGAATAAAGAATAAGCAATTTAACAACTAACAAAAATAAACTTTTTTCTTCTTTAATAGTTTTCGACAACAACATGTCGATTTACCCTTTCTCACGTTTGCTCTCGCTTTCTCTTCTTCTTCGTTTCGTCTTCTTCAACTGACGTTCTAAAGATACTGGTTGATTGGTATCTCTTTCTTCTTCTTCCTCTTCTTCATCTTCTTTTTCTTTCTCTTTTCATAACATTCCTCGCATTCCTTTTTCTCCCCGTTTTGTTGTTCTCTGCACGTGACATTTTCTTCCAATCGCATTCTCTGTATAAATTTGAAAAATTTTCCGTTTTGAAATAAAGTTTATTAACTGATCGAAAATGGTCGTATCTACGGCCGAAATATCTCGGTGGAACTTTACAAATGAGTTTTTGAGTTTATTTTTGTTAGTTGTTGAATTGCTTATTCTTTATTCCATTTTTATTTTTACATATTGTCTGAAACATTGTTTCTTTTTTTCCCATATATATATATATGTATTTCCCTTTTCTTCCCGTCTCGCAAGTAAATGTGATTTTCTTGATCCAACTCGGTTTCGATTTTGAGATGTTGTCCGTGGAAGTACCTAAATAGTTTCTCGAGCTCAAATCAAATCGAGAAGAAGGAAAAAGGATTCTAAACAAATATTTGAATCAAACAACAAGAAACTAAGATGGCGCCTCGACCAATCGCCGCTTCTACAGTGGACTGTTATGAGAGGCGAGAAGCGAGTTTCTACTGGATATTACATCCCGACTGCGGCGCACGTCGATGCTTTGTGAGCACTTAGAAAGCAAACTGGTGTTTGCAAGTCATTTGGAATTCATTATCGTAATCTTTGTCCTGTCACGTTCAGAAATGATCTTTAACCCTAACCCTAACCCTAACCCTTACTTCCTTGGTACACTTACTGAATCGTTTTTATTTCGCTTTTTCAAACAGACTGATATTACAAGTAACACACAATTAAACACAAACTAGCAGGCTGATCCGGCATTACTCACGTATTATATATATATATATATATATATATATATATATATATATATATATATATATATATATATATATATATATATAATACGTGAGAACGTAAGGAAGTATGTATTGTTTTTTTTATTGAATTGATTGATATGTACGTATGTATGTTTTCTGTGATAATTTGTTTTGTGATCCTTTAGTGTGATACATGGTTCTTTTTTAAGCTATTTTCTTATTCTGTAGTCTATTTGTAGCTTGCCTGCTATGAGTTTTGCATCTTGGTTTAATTTGTCGAATTTGGCTATTTGTTCATCCATTAACAATTATATATATATATATATATATATATATATATATATATATATATATATATATATATATATATATATGAAGAAGAATGGAAAGGAATTAGAGAAGCAAAAGTCAAATCATAATTCAATTCAATTGCTCAGAGCAAGGTATATTCCGCAAAAAAGGCAATTTATTCAAGTTAAATTTTCCTTAAGCCAGGCTTTTCAAAGATCAAAATCTTATCATCAGAGGAAGTCGCTGGGATAGATAAGTTGGCAAAGGCCAAGATTTAAAATTTGAAAAAATAAAATAAAAGTTGTAGGGGGAAGAAACACAGGGCAAAATTCTGCCCGAATGCAAGCAAATGTCCGATTGCTAAAAAGTCCAGTGTCGAAAAGTCCAGCGGAGAGAATGAGATGTAGATAGGTAGGTCGTTAAAAGGCCCGAAAGGTTGTGAGAGAGGAATCAAAGTTAAATTCCAAGAAGCCACAACTTCAGGTGCGGCGAAAATAGAAAATCCAAAGTGCAGGCAGGCAGGCTCAGAATATATATGTGTGTGTGTGTGTGTGTTTCTGTTTCTGTTTCTTATCTATGTACGTATATGTTTCGTCTTTTATGATCAGGACTCATCAGCATAGAGATATGACTATTCACTACCGGTCATGCGATTCGAAACCCCGGATTCCGAGTATTTTGCACTCAAATCCCGACGTCTAGAACCATTCGGCAAATGCTAAATAGCGAATAAACAGTGATCATTTTAACACTTTATCTGGCGGCTTATTATTATAATAATAATAATAATAATAATAATAATAATAATAATAATAATAATAATAATAATAATAATAATAATAATAATAATCCAGGCAAGGTAAACATCCACAGGATAGTAATCCAAAGAATTTCAATAGGGCTTATAAAAAGTGCTCAATATCAAATAGAGCTTTTATATATGATTATTTTTATTTACACAGACATGTACAAAATCTGTGACACTGGCATGTCGAGGTTATCGATCAACAGTTGTTATAAACTGAGATCTTATCAGACAGAGTTAGAATCCGATCTTAACCTTAGATTATATTTGGAAAGAATGAAAACTGTATATGAAACCAAATATTATATGTTATAGTTAAGAAAAAAAATGCGACTGGAATTTAAATTTCAAAATTAATTCATAATGATCAGTTCCTGCACACACACACACACACACACACATTGCGTTTCATTTCGGAGGGAATCGTCAGACTAAAATGATGAAACGCGGAAGCCGCTGTGTAGCTTAATTGTCATAAATATATTTACATAACTTACTATATATATATATATATATATATATATATATATATATATATATATATATATATATATATATATATATAGTAAGCTATGAAATCCCCGGGGATGAAACGCGGGAGCCTCTGTGTAGCTTGATTGCCATAAATATATTTTCATAACTTACTACCTTGCTCTACTTACGTATCGAGCACTGTTGAAGTAAATACTGAAAATTGATACATAAAAAATTATATCTCCTTATAAAATATTATGTGCATACATGAAATAGTAATATATATATATATATATATATATATATATATATATATATATATATAGTAAGCTATTTTTGCCGGGTGTTTTTATATACACGGCTTGCTAGTTAACCAATCAGATTCGTTGTTGTTCTCTCAGCAAATCGTTGGGCTTCCCGTGAACAAAGGCTTCGTTGGTGTTACTTCCTATACCCTGTTCTATTGTTCCGTTATCAATAGATTTGCCTATATCCTGTTTCTTTTGTTGTGTCAATATAATGGGTGAATTTATTTTAACACGTGGTTCCTTGTATTTCTATTTTAGGTTGGAAGTTTTAAATTGTTAAGTTTTTGTTTAGTTTTTGTTTAGTTTTGTTTTTTATTTGTTTTTTTTATTTATTTGTTTATTTATTTATGTATTTATTTATTTATCGTTTGCCTAAGGTAAATTTATTTCTGTATAAGCAGCTGTTTGCTATCTAACTTCTACAGTTTAATAGATTTCGGGGATCTTTAAAATCTGTGATTTCAAATTTTTCATTCAGGCATAATCTATACGGGCTGTTTAAATTTCTACATGTACTGGCCTGTCGTATTATTTTCCATTGAATTATTGGTGAGCGTCCATTATCTTTGAGCTCCCAATAGTGGTTTGCTAGTGCTGTTTCGATTCGACGTTCTCTGTTTTCAAATGTGCTTTTGTGGTCATAATATCTGGTTTTAAAATCTAGGGAGGTCATACCCACGTAGTATTTCTTGTTATTTGGTCTTTCCTTGGCAAATATTGTTGCTTGGTACACAATGCTTTTGGTTAGGCATTTATTTTGTAGTGGACAAAGTTTACGATTCATGCAGTTACATTTTTTCTCTTCATTGCTAACTTTTTCGTTTCTATTCGGGTGGTTATTATTAGTGTTTTTTTTTTCTATTCGTATTGTTTATATTTTTGTTCTTCTTAGTGTTATTTTTGTTATATTTTCGACTTTAAATATATATATATATATATATATATATATATATATATATATATATATATATATATATATATATATATCCGATCTGCCTTCCTCATTTCCCATTCCCTTTCTTTATTTTCAATTTACTCATCTCTTTCGACTCTAATAATCTCACTTATTTTCTTTTTTCACGCCTCCTTTATCTGCACTTCACTAAAGACTATCTCGAAATACGGTTATCGGTCAAACCAACCCCATTCTTCCTTCTCGTAAGTCATTCTAATGAGTTTTTTACACCAACAAAACGCAGGCATTATTCACAACAGAGCCCCCTTCCCTATCCTACTCGTCAATCCTTAACAACGTTTTATGTTATAAAGCAAAACAAAGAAAAAACGCACTTGGTCTGTGAAGAAAAAAGGAAGGGTAACTGATAAGTTACTTAGCAAGTGATTCGGCAGAGGGTGTTAATCGATTGTTTTGATGTCGGTATTTGCGTGCATCGTCCTTTGATAAAAGAACTTCTTAGTGTGAGACTTGACACTGCGAATGCTAGGAGCGTTTTTGAAACAGGGGAGCTCTGGTACAACACGAGCGTTGGCTCGCATACGACCAACCAAGAAAAAATGTAGAAGCTGTTCTGACACTACCCTCCCCCCTCGGCCTTTTGGTCGAGATCAAAGTGTAGTATCTGTTCCGATGGATACTGCACCCCATAGACTGGTATTGTCTTGGCCTTCGGGGCTTGATTTACGCCTGTCTATGGGTTTGTCCTGTGCAGTTCTAGGAGGTCCACCCTCCCAGGCTTTGCCCCCCCCCCTCTTTGGGAAGGAGTAAGTTTATTGCTTACTGTCTGAGGCGCCCCTACCGGGGAATGCCGACGGGGCTGCTCAGGCAATTTTTAATGGCCAGAGTGCTCACCTTCTCGGGCGCTGGCTTTAAAAGTCCCACTTTCCCGACCCGACCTTGGGTCACATCTTACCTTGTGGGAGTAAGATAACACTGGCCTTGTGCCTAACCTCCTGGGGAGGTAAATAAAAAAATCTGTTCTGACACTATCCTCCCCCCTCGGCCTTTTGGCTAAGATCAAAGTGTAGTATCTGTTCCGATGGATACTGCACCCCATAGACTGGTATTGTCTTGGCCTTCGGGGCTTGATTTACGCCTGTTTATGGGTCTGTCCTGTGCAGTTCTAGGAGGTCCACCATCCCAGGCTTTGCCTCCCCTCTTTGGGGAGGAGTAAGTTTATTGCTTACTGTCTGAGGCGCCCCTACCGGGGAATGCCGACGTGGCTGCCCAGGCAATTTTTAAATGGTCAGAGTGCTCACGTCTCGAGCGCTGGTTTATCTAATCCCACTTTCCCGACCTTGTGTCACATCCTACCTTTTGGGAGGTAGATAAATAAAACTACCCTCCCCCATCTTTTACGTCCTCGGGATAACCAACCTATAGTGCACGTGACAACAATGGCCCGTTGTACGATTACTAATGGTCATCTTTCAAAATAAGTATAATATTTTATTTTATCTCATTCAAGAAGATATTGTAATCGAGAATTGGTATGATAGTGACCTTCGTTAAGGTCACAGCGAGATACGTAAATGCGTAGACAATACGTATTTTCTATTTATTTTCTCTCTGAGATTCTCATGGATTGCTCTGCTCTTGAGGAGAAAATCGACTCTGAAATATCTTGGTCTTTCGCTCTCCTCAAATCTTTATTTCATTAGATCCATTACTATTTCTGCTTCTTGTAAAGTCGGTTCTCTCTATCGCTCCAAACACTTTCTCACACCTGAAACTATTCTATATCTCTACAGATCTACAATCAGACCATATATGGAGTACTGTTGTCATATTTGGGCTGATGAATCTCTGTCCCATTTGAGGGTTCTTGATAAGGTGCAGAAACGTATCTGTAATTTGATTGGCTCTACCCTTTCTTCTTCTCTGTACCTTCTCTCACACAGACGTGATGTTGCTAGTCTCAGTCTTTTCTATAAATACTATTATAACATGTGTTCTTCAGAATTATGTGATCTATTCCCCGCTTCTTTTGTTCCAGCTCATTTGACTCGTTGGTCTAGTGGTCTCTAACAATTCGCTGTTTTGATAACTCATTGTAATACAGCTTCCTATTCCAGCAGCTTATTTCCAAGAACTAAAGGCTTGTTGAACTCTCTTCCTGCTGACTCTTTTCCTCGTACCTATAGCCTTGGTCTTTTCACGACTAAGGCCAATAGACATCTCCTGTCTTTTCGACAATCATATTTGTTCTTGTTAACTCCTTACATCAAGTGGCTTCATGCCTTGTCTGGGGCAATTTCCATTAAAAACTGAAAATAAGTTCAAAGAAAGTTTGAAAAATAGATGGAATATTTTTTATAAAAAATAAATAAATAAATAAATTATAGTCGAGGGCAACCCAAAGGCTCCTTTTTTACACATTTAATCTATTTAATCTGGGCTTGGATAGCAAAGCAAATATTTATTTATGTGTCTGCATTGTATTTGCAATGATTTCCAAATAATGGATCATTCAAACAATTCACGGATCTGGATTGAGGAAAACCTGATTTCAGATCAATATTTAGAAATAATGTTGATCTTATTTTGTCGTTATATTACCCCCTATCTATCGTATATAACAAGTATATGTCCTTTCAATTAGACGTTCCACACTCAAGATAAATATTTTACGGAATTCTTTGCTACGTCGACTTCCTGTTATGACGTTACTTCCTGAACACGTTAGCTTAAAGTTCTAGTAGAGTTTTTCGTTCTCTACTTAATCTCCCTTAATGTGGAAAGTTTCGTTTTTACACATACACCACGACCAAACTTTGCTACAAATTTTGAAATCTATATGGAGGCCCTCATGATAAAAATGTAGTTTTATTCCCGGTAAAAATAAATTTTCTTGTTTTAAAACAATAAACAACGACAACATGGTTGTATCTTGGCTTATACTGAGCTTCAATAAATTTTATTTTGTTTATATCGCTGGGCCTCTGTAGTTTATTTTCTTGGATTTTCTGGGGGTTTTCTTTTCGTTTTTATTTTGTGTTAAAGGAAGCGTCATTATTGGAATCAAATTCTGTGGGTGTACCGAGTTTGGTTTTTATTAGTTTCCTGTTATTTTCTGAGATTTCCCAAGAGTGGTTCATTCATACAATCCACTGACCTGGATTGAGGGAAAACTGATTTCAGATCAATAATCCCGTCCCGAAGAAAAGGGAAATTCTATAGAAAACACAAAACATGCGATCAAATGTCGATAATTATTTCTAACAAAACGCACAACATTTTTTTTTGACGTAGGCACTATTATATGGCTTACTATTTTTAGATAGTCAGTTGTTGATATGAAAAGAGATATGTCTATTTCTTATGCTCTAGAGATAATCGAAACATTTGTCCATTAAAAGAAAGTTTAAAGTTTTGTCCAGGAATGAAAGTATCCGAAAGATCAGATGAGGAGATCTTTTATAAACGATGGAAACCTTTTTGGACATAATTTCATTTATACAATAAGATAAGCATAAAACATAGGTAACATATTTATTGATTTTAATGATACGTTTAAATAAATATATATATAAAGTTGTCTTGTCGGATTTTAGAATTTTGTATCCAAATAGCATTACATCTGAGACACCGATAGTTGATTCTGTCTAGCCATTGTAATAGTTCTAATTAACGTTTAAATAAACACACGCATACTAATCACACACACACACACACACACACACACACACATATATATATATATATATATATATATATATATATATATATATATATATATATATATAAAAGCCAGGTTCATTTTATATTCCAATAAGCATGTTTTTATTTTATTATTTTTATTTTTATTTTTTCACATTTCCAAAAAACATTTCTGTGAGATATATTTTTACGGTCCGTTTCATTTGCCGTCAGCCAAAGAATATTTTTATGTCAATATCGTCTCTACAATACGTAGCACTACAAAATTAGCAAGAAAAATGTTAAAGAGTAAAACGTTCTTGCATTAAAATATCTTATATATGCTCTGTTGTTACTGATTGACAATTATCGAGCTGAATCTTTTAAAGAGATTGAAAAGTAAAAAAGGGCACTAATAGTATATGCTAATATATATATTGTCATTAATAATTATGTATATATATAGTAAATTATGAAAATATATGTATGGCAATTAAGTTACACAGAGGCGTCCGCGTTACATACTCGTAGTGAATCGTTCGGTTAAGAAAATATATTTTCATAACTTATTAGTTAGCTCTACTTCTCGTATTGAGCACTGTTGAAGTAAATACTAAAGATCGATACATAATATATAATATTTTCGTATAATATTATATGTGGGTATATGAAATAATAATTACATAGATAGATAGATAGATAGATAAGGAGAGATAGATAGATAGATAGATAGATAGATAGACAGATAGATAGATAGATAGATAGATATACAGATAGATAGATAGATAAATAGATAGATAGATAGATAGGTTGATAGATAGATAGATAGATAGATAGATAGATAGATAGATAGATAGATAGATAGATAGATAGATAAATAGATAGATAGATAGATAGATAGATAGATAAGGAGAGATAGATAGATAGACAGATAGATAGATAGATAGATAGACAGACAGACAGATAGATAGATTAATAGATAGATAGATAGATAGATAAGGATAGATAGATAGATAGATAGATAAGGATAGATAGAAGATAGATAGATAGGTAGATAGGTTGATAGATAGATAGATAGATAGATAGATAGATAGATAGATAGATAGACAGACATATAGATAGATAGATAGATAGATAGATAGATAGATAAGGAGAGATAGATGGATAGATAGATAGATAGATTTATAGATAGATAGATAGATAGATAAATAGAAGATAGATAGATAGATAGATAGACAGACAGACAGACAGACAGATAGATAGATAGATAGATAGATAGATAGATAGATAGATAGATAAATAGAAGATAGATAGATAGATAGATAGATAGATAGACAGACAGACAGACAGACAGACAGACAGATAGATAGATAGATAGATAGATAGATAGATAGATAGATAGATAAATAGATAGATAGATAGATAGATAGATAGATAGATAGATAGATAGATAGATAGATAGATAGATACATCCAGGTAAAGTAAACATCCACAGGATAAAAATCCAAAGAATTTCAACCGGGCTTATAAAGAGTGCTCAATATCAAATAGAGCTTTTATATATAATTATTTTTATTTATACAGACAGGTACAAAATCTGCGACACTGGAATGTCGATGTTATTGATCAACAGCTGTTAGAAACTGAGATCTCATCAGGCAGAAAGAAAATCTGATCCTTCCCTCAAAATCTTTCTTTTCTTTCGAAATATGATTTGAAGGAAGAATCAGATTGACGGGTTATTTAAAGCCGAATTCGGTCATTTCGGTAAAAGTTGCTTCAAGTTCTTTATATCTTCAAATATTTATTCATTAAGTTTCCTTTGGTTGTTTTGTTTTACGGCATATCAATCCTTTTAGAGTTATTTGATGCTAAATCTGGTCATTTTGGTAAAAGTTTTTATGCTTCAAGTTCTATGAATCTTTAAATATTTATTCATGGTGTTTGGTTTGGTTGTTTTACGACATATCAACCCTTTTTGGGTTATTTAATGCCAAATCCAGTCATTTTGGTAACATTTTTATGCTTCAAGTTCTTTATATGTTCAAATATTTATTCATGGTGTTTTGTTTGCTGGTTTTGTTTTACGCCATATCAACCCTTTTGGTTGTTTTGTAGAATAAAACTGTTGTTTTTGTTTTTAGCTTTGCAGAACATGATTGAGTTTTGCAAAGGGAAAGGAAAAAAACAATAACATCAATGTTTGGTGCATTTTAGGTCATGAAGCCAGTATCTTCAGACAGCCTGATCTGGTAGCACTAATATCGTTACGTTTAGCCACACTGAGTAGTGACAACGAAACACGTTTCTGCGGATAACTGTATTTCTCTCTATATAAGAGATGAAAGATGAGAAAAAAATTGGATAGATACAATATTTATGAATACATCAGAAGTTCAAAGCTAGGAGTTACACATCCTTAATCCATGGATTTTCAAAGAAAAACTCTTTTCATCAGAGGTTCATTTTATATTCCAATAATCATGTTTTTTTTGTTTTTTTAATTTTCATTTTTCAAATTTCCAAAACACATAACATTCCTGTGAGATGTAGATTTACGGCCCGTTTCTTTTGAGGTGAGCCAAACAACATTTTTCTATCAATATCGTCTCTGCAACACTACAAAATAATCAGGTTTGTGCTGTGGACGAGTATTCCCAGTTATATATATATATATATATATATATATATATATATATATATATATATATATATATATATATAGAGAGAGAGAGAGAGAGAGAGAGAGAGAGAGATAATATTAATATAAAATTAAATAAAGATAAGTGATGTATCGTTTAATAATAATCTATCATGATAATAAAGCTCAATATATTTAATAGGGCAATCAATTCGAGAGATGAAAAATGAGAATAAAAAATTGTATAGATACAATATTTATTAATACATCAGAAGTTCAAAGCTAGGAGTTTCACATCCTTAATCCATGGATTTTCAAAGAAAAACTCTTTTCATCAGAGGATAAACACCGATAATGTAAATGTAAATATTATCGGCAACATTTAACTTTGAAAACATTTTACACGAAAAACAAAAGATAAATAACTTTTGGTTGAGACGAAACGTAAACTTAGGGTAGTACCCGTCAAAAACAAAACAGCTGTTATAGTGAAAATAAAAGTTTGAAAAAGAATACTCAAATGTTGTTGTTAAGAAGCTGATTATTCGACGGTGGTCAGTTGAGTTCGTATATCCTGTGCGCGTAGAAGTCCGAGGGTAAAAGTATGCAATTCAAAACAAAGGATAAAGAATAGAAGCTCCTTGCTTTGAAAATCCATGGATTAAGGATTTGAAACTCCTTGCTTTGAACTTCTGCTGATTTAATAAATATTGTATCTTTACAATTTTTTATTCTCATCTTTCATCTCTT
>OY744552.1:54038417-54048417 GCA_963556195.1 Sepiola atlantica
ATTATTATTATTATTATTATTATTATCATTATTATTATTATTATTTATAATTATTTTTATTATTATTATTATTATTATTATTATTATTATTATTTTTACTTACTGGGAGTTCTCACACAAGTCGTCGTCAGTGATTGATCACTGATAATCACCGGTGGTGTTCCCTAGAATCTGAGTGACAACGAACCTCCCCAAAGTTCCAATACTATCCACTTCTTTTCGATAATCATTGCAGATGACTTATCGGTATCGCAACAGCCGATTACCATTGATTGTTCGCTGGTAACAAACCATCGGTCTTCACTGGGATTTGGGTGGCAATAAGCCTCCCCAAGGTCCCAGTACTCATCGCACTCTTCCGGTGGAGGTCTGGTTAGTGCTCTCTCTCCTCGGTCTTGCTATCCTCCTTGACCATTCACGACTATTTTGTGTGGTATCAGCCGAGGCTGGTTCCATCATTTTTTAGGGGGGGGGGGATTATGATATTTCTTGCAGTTTCTGTTTCTTGGTTCGTGCGGTGGTGTTCTTCATGTGGTTTTATTTTCAGATGACAACAGAAGCTGAAGTGAGCCGGATGGCTAAGTCCTTCTGTGCTGGAAACCGACGGTACGAATGTTGTACTAATTTTTCTGTACCAAAATAAAATATATATATATATATATATATATATATATATATATATATATGATAAAGAGAGGTAGTTTGCTTGAAGCATTGTGTGTAATACGTATATTGAGAATTATTAGAAGGCTATCACAATGTAAGAAATGGAAATATGTCGGCGTTGAGAAGTAAGACAAAACAAGTGATTTTAATTATATATTTTTTAGGAAGACCTCTTTGTCAAATGGTAGGTGTTTCAATGTTGCCATCCACACGTTTTTTGAAATTTGAAACACCTACCATTTTACAAAGAGGTCTTCCTCGAGATATATTATGCAACACGGTCACACAAATTGCATCAGTGTTGAAGTATTGCCTAATCAAGTAAGATTTGCTATATGGGGAAAAAATTATTAAAAAAAGGTTTTGAAAAATATATAATTAATATCACTTGTTTTTGTCTTACTTTTCAACGCCGACATATTTCCATTTCTTGCATTGTGATAGCCTTCTAATACTCCCCCTTCTCTCTCTCTCTCTCTCTCTCTCTCTCTCTCTCTCTATATATATATATATATATATATATATATATATATATATATATATATATATATATATATATATAGCATAATATAAAATGAAATAATAAAATAAGGTGCGAATCAAATTTTATTAGAATTCAAAATTCAGGCAAAGTATCTCAACGTCCTTAACTCATGAGTTTTCAAAGGCAATTCTTCTCCTCAGAGGACCATCACCACAGTGACGTTACTGCATGTGACAAAATTACACTTTGAAAATATATAAAAATATATACAAAAATACATAAAAGTACATAACACATCAAATATATCAAGCATACTTATTTGTTAAAGTTATAAAATCCATCTAAGTCATACAAATTAAAACATATTCAGGAAAGATATCCAAGAAAATTTAGGTCAATTAGAGGCTTTGACCTAAATTTACACACCCCTTCCTGTTTGACCTAGACTTATAATTTGACCCAGACAAGTAACATCCGGTATCAGTTGAATTGATTTAATATATCTGTCGGTGTGTGGTGACGTTTTTTTCTTTGTTAACTTCGAAATATAACATCCGCTCGGATAACGTTGTTTGAAAAAGAAGGCAGTCTGTGACTGTAGTATTGCTTTCTGATCAGCGAGAAGGGGTTCTGTTTATTTGGCTTGCGGGAGAGTGATTACTTTCAAATTTAACTTTATTCATAGGAATAATTTTTATCGAACCCGGAAGAAGAAATGACCGAATATATTGACTCGGTTTGATTTAATTTTATTCAGATCGGATTTAGCGGATTTTCCATTTAACCAGCGAATTTTGGTTTGCGCTGCTCTGATCAAATCATTTGAACCCTGAATTTTGAACATTATGATTTCAACACAAAGTGAGTTTATTGAACTTTTTATTTGATTTGGTTCATTTATCATTGTATTAATTAAGATAAACATTGGATGCATTTTTCATTGTAATTTACTGCATCGATTGCGGACGCATTTCCCGACTGGATAACTTTTTCGGTTTTTCAGTTCTTTCAATTTTTTCGCTTTTGGACTGTTACTCAATACCTGGATCTTCTCCTGAATATGTTTTAATTTGTATGATGTGGATGGATTTTATAACTTTAGCAAATAAGTATGTTTTAGGATTGATATATTTGATGTGTTATGTACTTTTATGTATTTTTGTATATATTTTTATATATTTTCAAAGTGTAGTTTTGTCACCCGCAGTAACGTCACTGCGGTAATGGTCCTCTGAGGAGAAGAATTATCTTTGAAAACTCATGAGTTAAGGACGTTGAGATACTTTGCATGAATTTTGAATTCTAATAAAATTTGATTCGCACCTTATTTTATTATTTCATTTTATATCATGCTATTAATGCTCTATCAAGTATATTGAGCTTCAGTCTTTATCCGGATGTTTCACTAATTAAAAGATATTAGTTGCCTCATATCTTTTGTTGGATTAACTTCATATAAATATATATATATATATATATATATATATATATATATATATATATATATATATATATATTATACGTTGAGTTAAATAAAATTAATACATTATTTATACTATTTCCAAGAATTCAAATATTCGGTGTACGATCGTTTCTAAAACGATTTCGAATATTTTATTTGGTATTATACTTTAGATAATTGCCAAAGGTTACTTCGTCAGCCCCCCCCCCCCCCTGATAACACCAAATATAGAAGCCAAGCAAGATAGGCGTCGTCTTGGACCACGTGACTAACGAGCCCTGCATTTAGAGAAAGCTAAAACCGTACGAATAACTCACCCCATGTTAGGCGACTCCTCAACTGAAGCACAGTACTCTTCTAGTCTCAGTTTTTACTTTGTGGTATTCTTTGCTTATTTCCAGCCCCGCGGAGTAAATAACCGCGTGTTATGTAACATAATTCTTTGCTTATTTCCAGCCCCGCGGACTAAATAACCGCTTGTTAAGTAACATAATTATTTGCTTATTTCCAGCCCCGCGGACTAAATAACCGCTTGTTAAGTAACATAATTATTTGCTTATTTCACGCCCCGCGGACTAAATAACCGCTTGTTAAGTAACATAATTCTTTGCTTATTTCACGCCCTGCGGACTAAATAACCGCTTGTTAAGTAACATAATTCTTTGCTTATTTCCAGCCCCGCGGACTAAATAACCGCGTGTTAAGTAACATAATTCTTTGCTTATTTCCAGCCCCGCGGACTAAATAACCGCTTGTTAAGTAACATAATTATTTGCTTATTTCCAGCCCCGCGGACTAAATAACCGCTTGTTAAGTAACATAATTATTTGCTTATTTCCAGCCCCGCGGACTAAATAACCGCTTGTTAAGTAACATAATTATTTGCTTATTTCCAGCCCTGCGGACTAAATAACCGCGTTGTCAGTAACATAATTCTTTGCTTATTTCCAGCCCCGCGGACTAAATAACCGCTTGTTAAGTAACATAATTCTTTGCTTATTTCCAGCCACGCGGACTAAATAACCGCTTGTTAAGTAACATAATTCTTTGCTTATTTCCAGCCCCGCGGACTAAATAACCGCTTGTTTAGTAACATAATTATTTGCTTATTTCCAGCCCCGCAGACTAAATAACCGCTTGTTAAGTAACATAATTCTTTGCTTATTTCCAGCCCCGCAGACTAAATGACCGCTTGTTAAGTAACATAATTATTTGCTTATTTCCAGCCCCGCGGACTAAATAACCGCTTGTTAAGCAACATAATTATTTGCTTATTTCCAGCCCCGCAGACTAAATAACCGCTTGTTAAGCAACATAATTATTTGCTTATTTCCAGCCTCGCGGACTAAATAACTGCTTGTTAAGTAACATAATTATTTGCTTATTTCAAGCCCCGCAGACTAAATAACCGCTTGTTAAGTAACATAATTATTTGCTTATTTCCAGCCACGCGGACTAAATAACCGCGTGTTAAGTAACATAATTCTTTGCTTATTTCCAGCCCCGCAGACTAAATAACCGCTTGTTAAGTAACATAATTCTTTGCTTATTTCCAGCCCCGCAGACTAAATGACCGCTTGTTAAGTAACATAATTCTTTGCTTATTTCCAGCCCCGCAGACTAAATGACCGCTTGTTAAGTAACATAATTATTTGCTTATTTCCAGCCCCGCAGACTAAATGACCGCTTGTTAAGTAACATAATTATTTGCTTATTTCCAGCCCCGCAGACTAAATGACCGCTTGTTAAGTAACATAATTCTTTGCTTATTTCCAGCCCCGCAGACTAAATGACCGCTTGTTAAGTAACATAATTATTTGCTTATTTCCAGCCCCGCAGACTAAATGACCGCTTGTTAAGTAACATAATTATTTGCTTATTTCCAGCCCCGCAGACTAAATAACCGCTTGTTAAGTAACATAATTATTTGCTTATTTCCAGCCACGCGGACTAAATAACCGCGTGTTAAGTAACATAATTCTTTGCTTATTTCCAGCCCCGCAGACTAAATAACCGCTTGTTAAGTAACATAATTCTTTGCTTATTTCCAGCCCCGCGGACTAAATGACCGCTTGTTAAGTAACATAATTATTTGCTTATTTCCAGCCCCGCGGACTAAATAACCGCTTGTTAAGCAACATAATTATTTGCTTATTTCCAGCTCCGCAGACTAAATAACCGCTTGTTAAGCAACATAATTATTTGCTTATTTCCAGCCTCGCGGACTAAATAACTGCTTGTTAAGTAACATAATTATTTGCTTATTTCAAGCCCCGCAGACTAAATAACCGCTTGTTAAGTAACAAAATTATTTGCTTATTTCCAGCCACGCGGACTAAATAACCGCGTGTTAAGTAACATAATTCTTTGCTTATTTCCAGCCCCGCAGACTAAATAACCGCTTGTTAAGTAACATAATTATTTGCTTATTTCCAGCCCTGCGGACTAAATAACCGCTTGTTAAGTAACATAATTATTTGCTTATTTCCAGCCCTGCGGACTAAATAACCGCTTGTTAAGTAACATAATTATTTGCTTATTTCCAGCCCCGCGGACTAAATAACCGCTTGTTAAGCAACATAATTATTTTCTTATTTCAAGCCCCTCAGACTAAATAACCGCTTGTTAAGTAACATAATTATTTGCTTATTTCCAGCCCCGCGGACTAAATAACCGCTTGTTAAGTAACATAATTATTTGCTTATTTCCAGCCCTGCGGACTAAATAACCGCGTTGTCAGTAACATAATTCTTTGCTTATTTCCAGCCCCGCGGACTGAATAACCGCTTGTTAAGCAACATAATTCTTTGCTTATTTCCAGCCCCGCAGACTAAATAACCGCTTGTTAAGTAACATAATTCTTTGCTTATTTCCAGCCCCGCGGACTAAATAACCGCTTGTTAAGTAACATAATTATTTGCTTATTTCCAGGCCCGCAGACTAAATGACCGCTTGTTAAGTAACATAATTCTTTGCTTATTTCCAGCCACGCGGACTAAATAACCGCTTGTTAAGTAACATAATTATTTGCTTATTTCCAGCCCCGCAGACTAAATGACCGCTTGTTAAGTAACATAATTATTTGCTTATTTCCAGCCCCGCGGACTAAATAACCGCTTGTTAAGCAACATAATTATTTGCTTATTTCCAGCCCCGCAGACTAAATAACCGCTTGTTAAGCAACATAATTATTTGCTTATTTCCAGCCCCGCAGACTAAATAACCGCTTGTTAAGTCACATAATTATTTGCCTCTTTCCAGTCCTGCAGACTAAATAACCGCTTGTTAAGTAACATAATTATTTGCTTATTTCCAGCCCCGCAAACTAAATAACCGCTTGTTAAGTAACATAATTATTTGCTTATTTCCAGCCCCGCGGACTAAATAACCGCTTGTTAAGTAACATAATTCTTTGCTTATTTCCAGCCCCGCGGACTAAATAACCGCTTGTTAAGTAACAAAATTATTTGCTTATTTCCAGCCCTGCGGACTAAATAACCGCTTGTTAAGTAACATAATTATTTGCTTATTTCCAGCCCCGCAGACTAAATAACCGCTTGTTAAGTAACATAATTATTTGCTTATTTCCAGCCCCGCGGACTAAATAACCGCTTGTTAAGTAACATAATTATTTGCTTATTTCCAGCCCCGCGGACTAAATAACCGCTTGTTAAGTAACAAAATTATTTGCTTATTTCCAGCCCTGCGGACTAAATAACCGCTTGTTAAGTAACATAATTATTTGCTTATTTCCAGCCCTGCAGACTAAATAGCCGCTTGTTAAGTAACATAATTATTTGCTTATTTCCAGCCCCGAGGACTAAATAACCGCTTGTTAAGCAACATAATTATTATTATGTTAGTTAACAATCGGTTATTTAGTCCGCGGGGCTGGAAATAAGCAAAGAATAATGCACTACATATTATGCAAGTTAATAATTTGTTGACATTCGTTCGTATCGTGTCTCTACCAACCCTAACCACCCACGCACATGCTACCGCGATTATAATTATTATTTTCTAACGACCGGTCTTTCATTTGCAGGACGACTGATACGTACTGCCATTATCTTCCACCAATAAACGAAAGCGAAGAATCTTGGCATCGTTGGCCGCCATTTTGGTGAGTCCTGGCCAAATGCCCGCTCTTTTCGCATAAATATATTCACGCGTGATTCGCGCGGGTCAACAACACACAATTAACGGCAATTGATTTTTTTTTTCGTTTTTTTTTTTTATTGATAACCTTTGACCCCTATTCGATTAAACGTCATCTTACCAAGCCGTGACATTTCCAAAGACTTCTTTGCCAACTTTTTTATTTTATTTTGGACGATTTATTAGAATTTTCAGGGAACGGAAAGACGTCTCTCTGAGTGCTCGTAGGGAGCCATCCAAAACGAGCAAAGATTTTCTATTTTCGAAAATAATCTTATCCGAAATTGGTGATACTAACGGGAAATCCAACGTCGATTTTTGTCATTGTGATGTTTTAAAGGTCTAAAAGAGTGGACGTCCTCTCTTGGCACTGTCCTGATGTTAGCTGTGATAGCGGCCCTCTTCAGTTCAATAATAATCTTGGGATTGTTTTGATAGACAGTATTTTTGAGATAACCCACATATAACAATCTGGGAGGTTGAGGTCCGGTGAGTGTGAAGCCCTTCTTACTGATGAGACGATCATAAAAGTTTCGTCACACATACCTCTATCCCCACACCGAAATGCCATTCATGAAATCGTTAATAAAATTCCCAATCCTTTCCACAATCCAACCATATTTGGTACAAATAAACTTCCGTCTATACCGGACTTGTCCACCAAGTTTTAGTCAGGAATGCCCAACAGTCTTTGTTTTATCGCCGTTCAATGCTATGGGGGCCACTTTGATGAACTTCTCATCAGTAGGATGTGTGGCCCTAAACGGGCTTTACACTCACCGAACCTTATTTCATATCTTCCCGTGGATGGAGGGATAGAAAATTTAAAAATGAAAGAACATTTCACAGAGCAGTTAGCGTTGTTAGCATCTATCTGTTTCAGGAGACAATGGATGCAATATCAATATTTCATCCGATAGTCCCCAAATACGTCCGTTAAATTATATGTTTACATGTGAAAGCCCCTCTTCCCTATGTTCAAATGGATAAGAGAAGGAGAATTAAAAACCACAAAAATTTCTGAAGCAACTCACAACCCGGCCGGTGATTGTCGATTTGGAGTTAATACATTAATACATTAAAATGCTAAAAATTTGATCTCGTTCGTAGTCATTACTTTATCACTATATAGATTCCAGCTACAACGAAGATGACACAAATATTGCAACTGACAACACGGTCGACGCGTGGGAGCACACATGAAGCCACCAGTTTGAATGTTCTTTAATATAGTAAATATTATATGTCCTTCATAGTCATTTATCCATATAGAGATTCCAACTACGAAAAGGACGACAACAATATGGCGACTGACAACACTGTTGACGCGTAGGGGGCACACATGAAGCCACCAGTGTGAATGTTCTTTAATATGGTAAATATTATATGCCCTTCATAGTCATTAATTTATCCATATAGAGATTCCAGCTACGAAAAGGGCGACAACAATATGACGACTGACGACACTGTCGACGCGTGGGGGCACACATGAAGCCACCAGTGGGAATGTTCTTTAATATGGTAAATATTATATGTCGTTCGTAGTCATTACTTTACCACTATATAGATTCCAGCTACAAAGAAAACGACACAAATATTGCAACTGACGACACGGTCGACGCGTGGGGGCACACATGAAGCCACCAGTGTGAATGTTCTTTAAAATGGTAAATATTATATGTCCTTCATAGTCATTAATTTATCCATATAGAGATTCCAGCTACGCAAAGGACGACAACAATATGGCGACTGACGACATGGTTAGCACGTGGGACTACAAATAAATCAACTAATGTAAATGTTCTTAACAAATGGTAAATATTCTATGTCGGTCATAGACACTAATGCATCTCTGCACAGATTCCAGCTACGATGAAGACAACAACAATATGACGACACGATGGACACGTGGAAGTACAAATAAAGCCACTGTTGTGATTGTTCTTTAACATGGTACATATTCTATGGCGTTGATAGTCATCAATTTACCCCTGTAGAGATTCCAGCTATGAAGGAGATAATATGCAATTGACGACACGGTCAACAGGTGGGAGTACAAATAAAGCCACTAGTATAAATGTTCTTAACAAATGGTAAGTATTCTATGTCGATCATAAGCATCAATGTATTCCTATAGAGATCCCAGCTATGAAGAAGACAATATATGTTGGAGTACAAATGATATTAATGTCCTTTAATATAGTACATATTCTATGTGGTTCATAAGCATCAATGTATTCCTATAGAGATCCCAGCTATGAAGAAGACAATATATGTTGGAGTACAATTGATATTAATGTCCTTTAATATAGTACATATTCTATGTGGTTCATAAGCATCAATGTATTCCTATAGAGATCCCAGCTATGAAGAAGACAATATATGTTGGAGTACAAATGATATTAATGTCCTTTAATATAGTACATATTCTATGTGGTTCATAAGCATCAATGTATTCCTATAGAGATCCCAGCTATGAAGAAGACAATATATGTTGGAGTACAAATGATATTAATGTACATATTCTATGTGGTTCATAGTCATTCATTTATCCTTATACTAAATCAAGCTACTCAAAAGAAGATACGTGGAGATACAAATAAAGCCACCAGTGTGAATGTTGTTTATAGTTGGCAATTTATCCCTATACAGATTCCAGCCAGAAAGAAGACAACAACAATATGACAAGTGACAACACGGCCTACACGTGGAGGTACAAATAAAGCCACCGGTGTGAATTTGGTTTAATATGCTAAATATTGCATCATATATTGTTCATAATAATTCTTTTATCCCTATACAGATTCAAGCTACGTAGAAGAACACACGTGGAGATACAAATAAAGCCACCAGTGTGAATGTTGTTTAACATTTTAAATATTGTATCATATCTTGTTTATAATTGGTAATTTATCCCTATACAGATTCCAGCCAGAAAGAAGACAACAACAATATGACAACTGACGACACGGCCTACACGTGGAGATACAAATAAAGCCACGAGTGTGAATGTTCTTTTTCGGTACGTTTTTTGCATTGTTTTTTTTTAAAACCACTGCAACAAGGCACACGACGCACACAAAGTTGTGCAAATTCTGTCCCGTTCGAAAATGATGATGATGAAAGCGGACACATTTACCGACGACTGAAAGCTTTTCACAAACGAGCGAGACTTGAGACGAACCTACCTGGGAAACGCCCCACGGACTCATCGCTGACCTCGTGCGGCA
>OY744552.1:54053417-54065917 GCA_963556195.1 Sepiola atlantica
AAACTTATCCTCATCTCGCTCTGCTTTAGCCAAAGGCAGACGAGATGCCGAACTCCAGGATATTACATTATCTAACCGACAGTATCCAGCCCATTGCACTATCTCCTTTTTGTGCCTGCGTACCCCTGAATTAACTATTAAATTGTGGGGGCATTATTTATTTCAAGGAAGAATGCTGACCCCTTTTTCCCGTTAAACATTTATATTTCAGTCAGATTCGGCCAGACGTACAAACTCTTCCAACTAAATTCGTCATTCTTATTTTCTTCCTGATTAAAACGTTACTAATTAACCCCGTCTCTTACCAATCTAAAACTGGTAACCCCCAACTGTCTCCAACCAACTAAAGATGCTATTCTCACTGCGTTTCGGCCGATGTAACCTCCTACTTTCTTGCCAAACTCGAGAATTTTTTTGTCTAACTCGGGAATTTGTACGGAATTTCGAACGGAACTCTTTATTTAATCCACAGGGGTATATTGCTCTCGTCCCGGCAGCCATTACCAAGTAGAAATCTTAAGTAATTCGTAATTGTATTCTTAGTATCGACTACATTGAGGATTGAACCTTCAACCTCCAGAAGACTGTCACAAGGAACTTTGGCGTAACGGATAACGTCCTCATTAACCCACATTCCTTCACCGCCATCGACAATACAGATATATCATTATATTTTCATAGGTCAATGTGTCGTCATTCTTTTAAGTACAGCAGAAATACTAGGAGGTGACAGTGGCTCATTTGTTAATGACAGACTGACAACCTGAGCGTGCACAGTTCGAGTCAAGTTCGTTCCACAGAAACGCTTTCACTTAAGATGTTGGCAACCTTCACGTGGTCCTTCCTGTAAGTACCCGATGTCTTTCTAGAAAGAATTCTTACTAGAAATATATCGGGAAAAACCAATGCCAACAATCGAATCATCTGAAATGAAATGAATAAATGTGATGTCATCCACAGAAATAGAGGTGGGATAACCGTGCACAGTGCATGACGTCACAAAACGAATGAATGAGCAGAAATACTGCAGTGTTACAAAACGGATCGAAACTGATTAAGTATTAACAAAGGGCAATGGATTAAATGTCCTTTTCAAACTATGTGTTCAGAAAATAACAAGACACGATATATTTATACTAATTACAATAAATTAAACTTTTTAGAAAATATGAGGGGTGATCATAGAGTAACAATACTGAGGCGTAATTCACCAAAGACAATGGGCAAATGTTGAAATCGATGGTCGAAACAAAAAGCGATAAAAAATGTGTATAGACGATAAAAATGGCTTCATGATGTTTTATTTTAATATTAATAAATCGGGGACTATTTCAAGATAAAATCTATTTAGTATAACGCATGTAATATGACGAAAAATACGTTTTAAATGTGTAAGTATGCAAGAATAATCGAGGTTTTAACAAAATGGAGACTTACTAGAACCGGAAGTAGTGTATATGACTATTTGTTTTATAAAACGACGATTGCGTCTGATTGTTGGCAAGCGTATGATCGGCTAGGTGCCGAAGGATTCCATCATTTACGTGTGAATCACAAATATAATTTTGTTGATCCACTAACAGGTGCCACAACCAACCACTGAGAACGAATGTGGAATGAGGCGAAGAATAGGAACAAGCTTGAATGTGTCACCCACACGCAAATGGTGGAATCGTATCTAGCCGAATTTATGTGGAAACAAAAAATTCCGAAAGGACACTGCACTGGAAACTATTTTTTTTAAAAATGCTGAATTTTACCCAGTGTAAAGCTTTCATTTATTTAAAAAACTTTATTTCCCGTGTTTCATGTTTTTTTCCTTCTTCTTTGATAATTTATTTTAATAAATCATTTTATTATTCAAAATCATCATATTTTCCAAAATCATCATATTTTTCAAAATCATGTTATTTTTCATTTTATTTTTCATTTTTTAATAATTACAATAGTGTTGTGAAGTTGTTCCACAGTAAATAATAAATAAAGGAAGTCAAGTCGAGGGTTGGTTTAACAAGTGTATTAACAAAGTAAGAAAGTGACTAGCTCTTGGCTAGACAGTTACAAGACTGGGTATTTATCTACTCCCCACAGAGTAAAATGTGACACAAGGTCGGAAAGTGGGGTTTTGATAAATCAGCACTCTAGAGGAAGAGCACCTATTACCTTTAAAAATTGCCTGGCCAGCCCTGTCGGCATTCCCCGGTAGGGGCGCCTCAGACAGTAAGCAATAAACTTACTCCTCCCCAAAGAGGGGAGGCAAAGCCTGGGAGGGTGGACCTCCTAGAACTGCACAGGACCAGTCTCGTGCAGTATCCATCGGAACAGATACTACACTTTGATCTTGGCCAAAAGGCCAAGAAAGCGACTGAACGACAGTTACAAGACCGCGCTTTGTCTTCTGGTGACTCGCACTATTTATTGTGACAACCGGTGTAGTTTCTCCTGTCTAAGAACGGCCGGTGTAACAAATAGTAAAATCCATTTTCAGATAAATCGTGGTTGAAACTTGAAACTAGAGTTCTCTCCCTCTTATTTGACTCTCCTCAACTTAAAGATATTTTCCGACCTACAGTTCACAAGCACCAACTTTACATTATTAAATAAACAAACACTGTTCGCTATTATTATTGTTCGCTTTATTTTTAGATAAAACTTATAATTCTATATTACTTCCGGTTGATTGTCTGCCCCTGTTTTCAAAATTGAAAACAAATCAATTCTGATTCACAGCTAAACTAAAGAAGTGCCGATTTTTCTTCTCTTTTTAAAATTTTATTTAATATTTATTATTATATATATATTTTTTTGTCTTGTCAGTGTTGGTAGACCGACATTTTCTTAAAGATAGTTTGAAGTGTCATCAACTGTCACGTCGAATCCGGGATGTTTTATTTTTCCGCTTATATTTGCACGGATTTTGATTTTTACTAAAATAACAGAATGAAAGACCCCCAAAAAAGTAAAGAAAACGGTCTTAAATGAATTACCTCCCTTGTCGGTAGATCTCCTGTGTTTCTTTGTACTTTGATTCTTTCATTATTTGTGACTGTTTTTTTGTTTTTGTTTTTTTGCTCACTCACTCAATCACTTTTGTTTTTAAAGATGGCTTCCATCGCTGTTTGCTCACCTATAATTACCGTCCGCTCGCAAAATGGCCGATCATGTGCTATCGGAGCCGGGTCTTTAGGACGACGACGCTGAAAATGCGATTGATTACGCCTCACGTACTTTTTTTTAGATTTTTTTTTTTCATTTCACTTTCTTTTTTTTCTTTCTTTTTAAATTTTGTATAACTTTAAGTTCCGCTTTAACGTTGCATTAACGGGGTTACCCGGCGTTGCCCGGAGGCATATAACAAAAAGAAAGGTTAGCTTCGGTGAGGCTTTTTGAGACTGCTCACCCAGGTCATGGGGGGGGGGAGTATCTAGAAAAGGTAATCTAAAAATCGATTGTTTATCGAGAACCACGCGGACGCCGGTTTGGGTTTTGATGAGTTTTATTGAACATAGAACAAAGAGAGATCAAATGCTTATGTACGAGAGAGAGAAAGAGAGACAGAGAAATAGAAAGAGAGAGAGAGAGAAAGAGAGAGAAAGAGAGAGAGAAAAAAAGAGAGAAAGAGAGAGAGAAAGAGAGAGAGAGATAAAGAAAGAGAGAGAAAGAGAAAAAGAGAGAGAAAGAGAGAAAGAGAAAGAGAGAAAGAGATAAAGAAAGAAAGAGAGAAACGGAGAGAGAGAAAGAGAGAAAGAGAGAGAGAGAAAGAGAGAGAGAGAAAGAGAGAGAGAAAAAGAGAGAGAGAGAGAAAGATAGAGAGAGAAAGAGAGAGAGAGAAAGAGAGAGAAAGAGAGAGAGAAAGAGAGAGAGAGAGAAAGAGAGAGAGAGAAAGAGAGAAAGAGAAAGAGAGAGAGAGCGAGAGAGAGAGAGATAAAGAGAGAGAAAGAGAGAGAAAGAGAGAGAGAAAGAGGGAGAGAGAGCGAGAGAGAGAGAGAGAAAGAGAGTGAGAGAGAAAGAAAGAGAGAGAAAGAGGGAGAGAGAGAAAGAGAGAGAGAGAGAGGGGGGGAAGAAAAAGAGAGAGAGAGAGAAAGAGAGAGAGAAAGAGAGAGAAAGAGAAAAAGAGAGAGAGAAAGAGAGAGAGAAAGAGAGAGAGAAAGAGAAAAAGAGAGAGAAAGAGAAAAAGAGAGAGAAAGAGAGAGAGAAAGAGAAAAAGAGAGAGAAAGAGAAAAAGAGAGAGAAAGAGAGAGAGAGAAAGAGAGAGAGGGGGTGTCTAGAAAGAATGAATTGGAAAGAGATACCCTTAGCATATGCAGTCAGGTCATTTTTTGCTACACTGCGACCCCCCCCCCCCCCAACCAGACACCTGCCAAGCTGGCAGAGGCCGCTGCGTTTCTACGCGTCTTTTCTCGTCGGCGTCGACAAACTGATAGAGAGAACGCTCTTTAACGGAAGTGACGTGTTTTTCTTGACTTCCGCTTTAGGGCTACACCACCTTTCAGGGCCCCCTTCTCTCGGCGCCCTCTTCGCTATATACACCATTAAGAGGATAGTTCACCTAGAATTTGTTAACATTGGACATGAAAATGACTATGTTGTAGTCATCTGGGAAGCCGCCCTGTAGTATTGTGTTCCACAGACAGAGTGGTTCTTGGAAAGAGACTTAGCAGCAGATTGACGTAAAATAAAATAATATATATATATGTGTGTGTGTGTATATGTATATATATATATATATATATATATATATATATAAAATATTTGTTGTTGTTTATTATCTATGTACGTATACGTTTCGTCCCTTTTCAATCAGGACTCATCAGCATAGAGATATGACTATTCACTACCGGTCGTACGATTCGAAACCCTGGATAACAAGTATTTTTCAACTTGCATCCAACGTCGTTAACCGCGCGCCTAATATTTGAATAGCCGATAAACAATGATAATTTAACACATTTAAAGCGGCACGATATCCAGGCATTCTACTTCTATTAAAGAAGGAATGATGCATTATAAAGCAGGTGACGTCATGCTGTCATTTAATGAATCAAATCATTACTTTTACTGTTCCAAGAATTACAACATCAAGTCCATTATGGTGTACGATCGTTTCCAACACAGTTTGAAAATACTTTATTTTATAATTTTATAAAGTTGGTCCAAAACGTATCTTCATCAGCGCCTATAGCAACACGTCTTACAGAAAATCAAAAAAACTTAGTTCTAGAGAAACATCCGCTGACAGAAAGAATCACAGGTGAATATGTTGGTAGCACAGGAGAGGAAAAAACTTATAAACAAATAACCGGTACATATAAAAAACATAACACTAAATTTTCCTTTTAAAAAAGAGATATGATAAAACAAAATAAAATAAAATTAAAATAATTTTTTTTTAAATAAATGTAAAATAATATAAAAATAAAGAAATAAAAATAAAAAAAGTTAAAAATATATAATACAAATAAAAAATTAAATAAAAATTAAAATTAAAATTAAAATTAGAATTAAAATTTAAATATATATATATATATATATATATATATATATATATATATATATATATATATATATATATATATATAGTAGAGAATGGTAGTTTGCTTGAAGCATTGCTGGGTATATTAGTAGTAAGTTTTTGAAAGGCTGTGGGCAATGCAATTCCGGGTAAGATGCAAGTTGAAAGGAAAGGAACAAAAACAATAACAATAAATCGAATACGATATAAGACTTACTATTTATTTTTCCTTTTTTTTCCTTTTTTTTTTTTTTCTTACATAACAGCAAGAGTGTTTTAGCTGTTCGTGTGATGTCCGGGTGATTAAAAATCACTATTTGATATTTCGGGAAAAGACATCCCTTTTTCAAAAATAATTAGACCAGAAGAAGAATAATATTTTATTCTTCTCCGACTGTGTAGAGAATAATACAAAACAAAATGGCTGCCAGATATAGACCGCAGCAAAAAAGCAGTTTCACAGGGAATATAAATTAAGTTAAGTTTTATTTTAATATTATGTTAAATATATGATTGGTGTTTAGAATATTAGTGTAATGTTGGTTAGGTGTATGGTGTTCGATAAACTGTTAGTTTTGATAATATATATATATCATTTTTTTATTTTATTTTTTTTTATTTTTATATTTGAATATTTACTTTGTTTTATCTTCGTATTTTTATTTTGTTTATCTTTCTATCGTAATTTAAGAATTTTAATATAAAGTAAAGTAATTAGTCTCATATTTTAAATATTCTAGATCTATCTACTTATCGATTTCGATTATCATCTATTAAAGAAGTGTTATTAATTACTAATTGTGAGCTTCGTCAAATTAGATTAACGAATTAACTTATTAACTTGATATATTTATTATAAGATAAAGGGGAGTAACTCTGGATTTTTTTTAATATTTTTTTTATAATTATTTTTTTTTTTTTTAATTTTTTTTTGGTGGAGATCTGTATAACAATATTCGTATATATATACACATAATGCATATATACATGTATATATACATATCTATGTATTATTGTTTTTTTGTTTGTCAACCCCCATATCTAACACTTAACAGAGTCCGTTTCCACCACTTCACTCATTACTCACCTCCTATAATAAACTCACCACACACCCAAACAATCAAACAGGCCCCTCCCCATATGAACTTCCATCCTTACACACTTTCAACCACAAACCAAAAACCATATTCAGCATACTCTTCTAACCCACCAAAATAAGTCACTCCATAACCTAGCATTATTAATTAATAAATCCAAACACATATAGAATGTATACAAATAACATGCAAATATTAAATAAATAATTCATAAAATAAATTAAACAAGTAAATAATAATAATAAAAAATAAATAAATAAATAAATAAATAAAAACAAAAACAAAAAAAAACAAAACAAAAAAACAAAACAAACAAATATGTAAAGAAATTGATGAATATATATAGATAAACAATTAAACAAACAATAATACATAGATATGTATATATACATGTATATATGCATTATGTGTATATATATACGAATATTGTTATACAGATCTCCACCAAAAAAAAATTGAAAAAAAAAAAAATTAATTATAAAAAAAATATTTAAAAAAATCCAGAGTTACTCCCCTTTATCTTATAATAAATATATCAAGTTAATAAGTTAATTCGTTAATCTAATTTGACGAAACTCACAATTAGTAATTAATAACACTTCTTTAATAGATGATAATCGAAATCGATAAGTAGATAGATCTAGAATATTTGAAATATGAGACTAATTACTTTACTTTATATTAAAATTCTTAAATTACGATAGAAAGATAAACAAAATAAAAATACGAAGATAAAACAAAGTAAATATTCAAATATAAAAATAAAAAAAAATAAAATAAAAAAATGATATATATATATTATCAAAACTAACAGTTTATCGAACACCATACACCTAACCAACATTACACTAATATTCTAAACACCAATCATATATTTAACATAATATTAAAATAAAACTTAACTTAATTTATATTCCCTGTGAAACTGCTTTTTTGCTGCGGTCTATATCTGGCAGCCATTTTGTTTTGTATTATTCTCTACACAGTCGGAGAAGAATAAAATATTATTCTTCTTCTGGTCTAATTATTTTTGAAAAAGGGATGTCTTTTCCCGAAATATCAAATAGTGATTTTTAATCACCCGGACATCACACGAACAGCTAAAACACTCTTGCTGTTATGTAAGAAAAAAAAAAAAAAAAAGGAAAAAAAAGGAAAAATAAATAGTAAGTCTTATATCGTATTCGATTTATTGTTATTGTTTTTGTTCCTTTCCTTTCAACTTGCATCTTACCCGGAATTGCATTGCCCACAGCCTTTCAAAAACTTACTACTAATATATATATATATATATATATATATATATATATATATATATATATATATATATATATATATATATATATATAAAGATGTAGGTAAACAATAAATAACAAGGATTGTTTTTGCTTGAAAAGACCTTATTTTCTAATTTTCTGAATAGTCTATATTGAGAAAGGGGCAGCTATGTTTTCTTAGGTGTTGGCAAATGGAGCTAGTGTCGAAGAGTTGTAAGGTTAGTCTTCGTGAAAGTGTTGTGAAAATTATCTGGTAGGACCACGCCTCAAACAAGAGCGTCGTTGATGAGGCGGACATCCCAAGCAAGTTCATCTTCTCACCTAACGACGACTCCGGTGGCTTGGCCATGCCAGGCGAATGGACGAGAGGAGGATCCGAAAGGATATTCTTTCGAAACCGGCTCCAGACAACCAGAAAGACATGCCCGACGCTATAAAGATGTCTACAAGTGATACACGATGACCGGTGGCATCGACCAAACAGGTTGGGGGCCTGTGGCTGAAGACCGCAGCCACTGGAGAAGAGCTGTAAAGACATGCCCTAATAGGAGTAAGGGGAGGAGAGACTAGCAGTGGAGGAAGAGGAGAGGACATAGATGGCAGAAGGCTGCAACACAGCTCGCACAAACAGACACCAATCATATTTGTGGCAACTGCAACAGATCGTTCCGATCCAGGATAGGCTTGCACAGTCACAGCAGACGATGCAATTCGGCAACGGACTAATATGAGGCGCAGAAATCCATCGTTTCCTGAGACAGGCAGATTCCAACAAATATAATAGTCATCCAGAGACAACTATCACGCTATAGCATGGCGTTTCTGTGTGGCTAGTCGTGGCGAGCGTTGCCGTACTGAGATTCGAAGCCCGCCAACTGCAATCGCTATTACACTCGCATCGATACGCGCGCCTACGTATGTGTACAACGATGTCCCCAGTATTCTCTAGAATCTTTAGGATATGGAAGAGTAGATAAGCATGTCAACATACTGTTGTATTATGCAGGGCTTAATAAAAATGACAACAAATGTATCTTATGAAAATATAAGATGTATCTGTATTTGTTGGTGACGATGAGGGTGGTGGCTGGAGAGGATTTGTGCACATGGAATCAGACAGTTGATTCTTCTCCGAGGTTCGATCGTCAACTGACTTATTTCAATTTTCGGTTGTTATTATATAACAATTTCGTGGTCACCTCGACGACCTCATCGAGGTGGCACTCGGTGACGGCTTGAACTCATTTGACAATTCAACAAATCTGTCTATCTTTTCTTAGCATGATACAATTGCACCTAGTAAAATGGCCTTTAACCCTTCCGACATATCTCTTTCTTTTGACATTGGGTTCTTACCATTTAAGTGATTCAACTGCAGGTGCATATCTTGTTGTCAACATGATTTTACATTATGACAATTGGTCAGTCCATGTCGCTTCTTCCGCTGCAGGTGTTTCATGTTTTGGTACAGTGTTTCTTATCAAAACTAACCTTCATCTCATCCGATAGTTTTCTTATCTTTTGACAATTGTTCATATGTTGCCTCTTCCTGTGCAGGTGTTTGTCTGGTTGTGAGTTTTATTTTATTTTCAAATAACTTTTTAGTCATCCGATAATTATCTTATCTTTTGACAATCGCCAGGTGCATCTGTTTTATCAACAACTTTTCCGTACACCGACTTCGGATATGTAACAATACTAGTTGAAATAATAGCAAAGCATATCATTAAAGTAAAACCGATAATTCAGTAAATGATTAAGGTCGTTTGAATCGACCGAAATATCGGTTTTGCTTGTATAATGTGTTTTTGTTCTTATTTATACTAGCCTGTTTACATGTTTATCGACTATTCCATATACTAAAATTTTATTTTGTCTTAAATTTCATTTCATATTTTAAAGTCCCGGTGTTCTTCTATATTGGGCCACCTCCTACTACTACCCTCTTCCTGCTATAGACATCAATTACGCAGATGTCCTACACCCACTCACACAGACACACACTATTTTTTACTTGTTATACTTTATATATATATATATATATATATATATATATATATATATATATATATATATGTATATATATATTGCTCTTGATTACGGTACACTTCACTTTCCCAAAATTATTTTCCACTGAGACTTTATTCAATTTAATAACTTCTCTATCTTAGTATATCCTCAGTCACAGAACCCCTAAAAGTGAGGAATCCCCTATTTTATTTTACTCCCATTGACCCATTACAGTAATTCCCCCCATTCCCAGTATTAATTGATTAATTAATCAATATCCAATCCCTCTGACCAAAATATTCAAAATTGAATAAAATGCACTCTGCAATATTTATAGACCCCTTTTTTCGTATCACGCCACCTATTTCTGTTGAGAAAGGTCCCGATTCTAAGTTCCATTCGCGGAGTTCGGAACGGGTTGTTTGAAGAATATGATAAATGGCACCATTTGGATGCTGATTCGGTAATTTGGTTGGCAGCACCGGTCTGCCGTGCTGACGCGGACATTATATTAAACAGTTGAACGGAGACTGGTGTAGCTAGGGGCTGGAGGAGGGATGACGCGCCGAGGCGCAATGCAACTTCGAACATTATTTATCTCAATCGATCCCCATCATGTATAAGCTGTCTCCGATCATATCAATCACTTTTTAATATCTTGAAATTCGTGCGGACATGTTTATCACTCAAAGTACCTACTTGAACGTGAAGTTGAGATATGTTCTGCATGGAAAATTGTTGCTTATAAAAGAGGTATTTCGTCCACAAAATGATTATATATATATATATATATATATATATATATATATATATATATATATATATATATATATATATATATATATATATATATATACGTGCTGGTCAAAAAAATAGAACATATGTATAAAACTGTAAAAATCATTCCGTTTGAGAAAATTTTCGGCTTTTAAATTGTATAGGCGAAATATTCTATATGTAAATAACAATTACAACTATTGTTAATCATTTGTAATATTTGCATATGTCAGACTTTATTGTCACAGAGTAGTTTATTGTCACATTGGGAAATTCAGCGTTTCAATTTAATAGAACATTATTTGTTGAGTAATCTTAAACTCAAAAAAATTATGTGTTTTACAAGATTTTGCAAGTAATTTAATCATAATCTCTCATTATGGGTCGCTCTAAAGACATATCTTTGTTTGGGAAGCAGCGAATGTTCGATTTGCGGGAAGTAGGAAAGACGCACATGGAAATCGCAACCAAGGTCGGATGTTCAAAATCGGTAGTGACCAAAGTGCTCCAGAAAGATGTTAAGGTTGTTTCCAACAGCAATTGCAAGAAATGCGGACGAAAGAAAAGCACCACTGAAAGACAAGACCGGGCACTGGACAAGGTGGCAAAGAAAAGTCGATTACAGTCAACAAGCCACATTACTAAAAGTGGAAACAGGCTTCTGGTGCCGACGTTTCACGAAGCACTACCTACCGAAGGCTCCAGCAACTGGGATACCAAAATCGTATAGCTGCCACCAAACCGCTCCTTAACAAAAATCAGATGTTGAAGAGGCTACGATGGGCAACTGCTCATCAAACCTGGACTACAGACGAATGGCGGCGTGTGATCTTTTCAGATGAGTCTCGATTTTGTATTTCCTTCGGCGACCAAGGGCCACGTGTTTGGCGAAGATCCACGGAACGATATAACCAAGAATGCGTCAAGAAGTCTGTGAAGTTCCCGCAGTCTTGCATGGTTTTGGGCTGTATGAGTGCTAAGGGTGTTGGTAATTTCTGCTTCATCAAAGGAAATGTAAACGCAACAGTGTACCAAGATATCATGGAAGCTAATTTACTGTAAGTGCTGGATAATCAGTTTGACAGTGACGCCACATACATCATTTTTCAACATGACTTGGCACCGACACACTCTGCCAAGTCCACAACTTCCTGGCTCCGAGAACAATCGATCCCTGTTCTTGAATGGCCGGCGAACTCGCCAGATTTTAACGTTATTGAAGCCTTGTGGGATCAGATGAAGAGGAAGCTTCGCAAAGAAAAACCTACTACCTTTGCACATCTCACAGATTGTCCTCAATAAGAATGAGAGATTATGATTAAATTACTTGCAAAATCTTTTTAAACACATAAATTTTTTGAGTTTGAGATTACTCAACGAATAATGTTCTATTAAATTGAAACGTTGAATTTCCTAATGTGACAATAAACTACTCTGTGACAATCAAGTCTGATATATGCAAATATGACAAATGATTAAAAATAGTTGTAATTGTTATTTACATATAGAATATTTCGCCTACACAATTTAAAAGCCGAAAATTATCTCAAACGGAATGATTTTTACAGTTTTATACATATGTTCTATTTTTTTGACCAGCACGAGTATATATATATATATATATATATATATATATATATATATATATATATATATATATATATATATATATATATATAAAATAGTATCGCCGGACAGGTGTTTCGCCGTTACTCCGGCTCATCAGAGTGGCTGAATATGGCAGCATTCGAATACTCGAACATTATATATATATATATATATATATATATATATATATATATATATATATATATATATTTTAAATAT
>OY744552.1:54070917-54073417 GCA_963556195.1 Sepiola atlantica
GTAAATAATAAATAAAGGAAGTCAAGTCGAGGGTTGGGTTAACAAGTGTATTAACAAAGTAAGAAAGTGACTAGCTCTTGGCTAGACAGTTACAAGACTGTGTTTTGTCTTCTGGTGTCTCGCACTATTTATAGTGACAACCGGTGTTGTTTCTCCTGTGTAAGAACGGCCGGTGTAACATATATATATATATATATATATATATATATATATATATATATATATATATATACAGCGAGTATTAGGCAACCAGGAATTTATTCATTACTACCTACCCTCCGGGCAACAATTAATTGGGCGAGGATATAGTTAACTAATATATTTTTAACACTAACCCTAAGTCCGACTGGCGAGGTCGTAAAACCACAGGTAATCGCCTAAAGGAGTGGACCCCCCCACCCCCCAAAAAAATAACGCACAATTTACCTGATCCATTACTCTAAATTCTAAAATATGTTTTTCTTCTATCCGTTTTCCACGGTGTTCACACGTAATCGCCTAAAAAAGCAGAATTTTTTGCGGGGGGGGCGGGGGGTATGGGGGCGCAGTGTGTTAATCTGCAAATTTCACATATTTTATTTTTTTAAATCTTATGATTTTCAACTGTACGTCCATTAATTATTTTAATTTTAAGCAATTGAGTTCTGCTGTGTTATTTTTTCACGTGAAAATTGAATAAATAGCTTCTTTAAAATTATCTAAATAATTAAATATTTTACTTTCATGTATAAATAAAAATATTAAAAGTTTTAGTATTATTGTAGATTAACCCCCTCAGCGCCCCCCTAAATTAGGTTCTACTTTTTTTAGGCGATTACGTGTTGATACCCTGAAAATCCTGGTGGCAATAGAAAACAACAACAGAATTATTTTACTATTTAGAGTGGGCATAAGTGTCGCAAATAAATTTAACGTAAAATGAGCCATCCACATCCGGGCTTTTCTAGGGTTTTATGACAGTTAACTATTTTTGATATTTTGCTATTGGAGATAAATTATGTGACTATTATTAGGGGAGGGGCAGAGGTCCACTCTTTTAGGCGGTTACGTGTGGCTTTACGACCTTGCCAGTCGGACTTAGGGTTAGTGTTAAAAGATATATTAGTTAACTCTCCTAATAAGTTAAAATGACCGTCAAAGTAGAATCACATTTTTAAATGGGGGGATGATTTGGCTGAGTGTGTTAATCTACAAATTTACCAATGTTTGTCGTTAAAATTATGGAAGTCTCTGAGTAAAAACATTGTTTTAACTATAACCCCTTTCCCCCAATTAATTAGTGGTTTGATGTAAATATAGTTAGGATAAATGAAAAAAAACTTTCGCATTTATTGATTTAGAAGATCGAAAAAAAACTTAATTAAGTTTGTTTTTTTAAATTTGAAAGTATATATCTAAAGATAAACGTTGTAAGTTATTGTGTTCAATGCCGAATTTATATTTAAAAGTTTATTATTGCAGATAATCTAAGTTGTTGGTTCGTCTAAACATACGTATGCTTAAACGTAACCGGAAGATATCATTCAAATTTTGAAATAATCATTTTGAATGTTAAATGTTTTCATAAAATCGTTGGAATTAATATTACTACTACTAATAATAATAATCACATTAATATGAACAAAACTTTTGAATATATATAAGGAAACTGTAGAACGAAAATAAAAATAAGAATTGTGCATAATATTGATTTGTTAGAGAGTGTTTATAAAATTATTATTCAAATGAAGCATCGAGATGAATGTGTTTACGCAGTGTTCCGTTCGGTATAGGGTTAGGGTTAGGGTTAGTATTATAATATATAATGTAGTTGAAAATACTTAAATTAAGTTAGGGTTAGGGTTAGGATTAGTATTATGATATATAATGTATTTGAAAATACTTATATTTAGTTAGGATTAGGGTTAGTATTATAATATATAATGTATTTGAAAATACTTATATTTAGTTAGGATTAGGGTTAGTATTATAATATATAATGTATTTGAAAATACTTATATTAACTTAGGATTAGGGTTAGGGTTAGTATTATAATATCTAATGTATTTGAAAATACTTATATTTAGTTAGGGTTAGGGTTAGTATTATATTATATAATGTAGTTGAAAATACTTAAATCAAGTTAGAGTTAGGGTTAGTATTATAATATATGATGTATTTGAAAATACTTATATTTAGTTAGGGTTAGTATTATAATATCTAATGTATTTGAAAATACTTAAATTAAGTTAGGGTTAGGGTTAGTATTATAATATATAATGTATTTTAAAATACTTAAATTAAGTTAGGATTAGGGTTAAGGTTAGTATTATAATATCTAATGTATTTGAAAATACTTATATTTAGTTAGGGTTAGTGTTAGTATTATAATATATAATGTATTTGAAAATACTTAAATTAAGTTAGGGTTAGTGTTAGTATTATAATATATAATTTATTTGAAACTACTTAAATGTATAATTGAATTAAATAAGCGTAACGTAATAGTTAGGATAAATGG
>OY744552.1:54078417-54105917 GCA_963556195.1 Sepiola atlantica
CAGAGCTCCCTGGGGAATCCATTGGACGGGGTCATACGAGCATAGAAGGAAAATGTGGTAATTTAACACAACTAGATCAACTAAGCAACCCGTGGACATAACTAGATCAACTACACCACCTGTGAAAACAACTAGATCCACTATGCCACCCGTGAACACAACTAGATCAACTACGCCACCGTTAAGGTTAGGGTTAAGGTTAAGGTTAGGGTTAGGTTTTAGAGTTAGAGTTAGGGTTAGGATTAGGATTAGGGTTAAGGTTAGGTGGGGTGGTAAGATGAACGGCATATTTTCTCTCAGACTCGAAGTTGAACTTCAGCCGACGTCGGAAAAGTGAAGAAAGATTTGGATCATTACGTTTTTAAGAGATGATGATGATGATGATGATGATGATGATGATGATGATGATGATGATGATGATGATGATGATGATGATGATGATGATGATGACGATGACGATGATGATGACGACGACGACGATGACGATGATGATGATGATGATGATGATGATTGTGATGCTGCTGCTGCTGCTGCTGCTGCTGATGATGATGATGATGATGATGATGATGATGATGATGATGATGATGACGATGACGATGATGATGACGACGACGACGATGACGATGATGATGATGATGATGATTGTGATGCTGCTGCTGCTGCTGCTGCTGCTGCTGATGATGATGATGATGATGATGATGATGATGATGATGATGATGATGATGATGATGACGATGACGATGATGATGACGACGACGACGATGACGATGATGATGATGATGATGATGATGATTGTGATGCTGCTGCTGCTGCTGCTGCTGATGATGATGATGATGATGATGATGAAAGTTGGGGTTAGAAAAAAGAAGACAATACAGTAAAAAAGAGAAAAACAGAAAAAAGTAGATAAAAAGGATAGGATGACATAAAACGTCATTATTAAAGTAAGAAAATAATACAAATGTGCACTAACAAAAAGGTTGTCATCATCATCATCGCCATATTCAAAGACTGAAAACAAAAAGACGTTGCCATCATCATCATCATCATCATCACCATCATCATCGTCATTTTTTACGTCATCATTATCGTCCTCGTTCTCCTCCGCCCCATCATCATCATCATCATCATCATCATCATCATCATCATCATCATCATCATCATCATCATCATCATCATCATCATCATCATCATTTTTTACGTCATCATTTTTACGTCATCATTATCCTCCTCCTCTCCTCTTTTTCCTCCTCATTATCGTATCCCATTCTCCCTGGTCCTCCATCATCCTTCTCCTCCTCCGCCCCATCATCATCATCATCATCATCATCATCATAATCATCATCATCATCATCATCATCATCATCATCATCACCATCATCATCATCGCTATTTTCTAGAAACTGAAAACAAAGACGGCGTTGCTATGCGACATAATTAATGTACGGGAATAAGAGAAGAAAAAAAACAATCAAAAACTCCTTAAATGATTTTAATCGATTTGTGAATACAAAATCGTTCGCCAAAAGATAAAAAGTCGTCGTCGTCGTCGCATCTCATTTGACTCGTTTAATTAAATTCGGCTTCGTATTTTGGCAATTACCAAGGAGAAAGAAGAAGAGAAACACGCACACACACACACACACACACACACACCGAACACACGGTATTTATTAAAATGGCATGTATTAAGTGTCCTTGAATAGAACTGGGGTAGGAAGTAACTGTCATGAGATCAAAAGATCAAATGTGATATGCATGGATAAAACGTAATGAACCGAACCATGAAAAAAGTTACCAGTAATAAAACTAGAGACGTTTTGACCAACAGTCGTTAAGCATTCCATGCCAATCATGGGGGAGTGGCTTGCAATGCACAAAAAAAACACAGACAACATATTCATTTACTAAAGATTTATCAAAGACGGCGACGTTAGCAAAAATATACTTACAGTGTGAACATATCCAAATCTTAAAAACTAATTAGCAAATAATTGAAGACCGTTGCCAGCAGAGCTATTCCGCAAACAATCATTGATAAAATGTATTAATAAAAAGGTGAAACTGCATAACTCATTTCACCGTTCTATGTATTTGCTTCAGTCTGTGTCTATCCGTCACACCTCTGCATTGTATTGCCTTCTACAAATTACCTTTATTTTTATTTTTTATTTTTTTGTTTCCAAAGAACTAAAGACTTCTCTCTCTGACTCTCGCTCTCTCTTTGAGCCATGTGAGGTCACATCCGTTTCTATCAATCCCCACAGTCTAGTAATCCAGCAAGTTGACCTCGATTGAACTTTCATTTCCTGTTATTTTCAACTGACCAATTTATATACTCGTGGGTTTCATCGACCAATATTTGACGAAACTGATCCTTAATGGATTCCACTTCAAAACTCTGTGTGTGGTCAACCTCTTCAAAAAGCTCCTTGTGTCCAAATAACATCATCGGGAGAAGTTAGGGTTAGGGTTAGGGTTAGGGGTAGAGTTTAGGGTTAGTGTTAGGGTTAGAGTTTAGGGTTAGGGTTAGGGTTTGGGTTTAGGGTTAGGGTTAGGGTTAGGGTTGGGGTTAGGGTTTAGAGTTAGGGTTAGGGTTAGGGTTAGGGTTAGGGTTTGGGCTAGGATTTAGAGTTAGGGTTTAGGGTTAGGGCTTGGGTTAGGGTTTGGAAGGGAAAATAGCATCAACGGGAGAAGTGTGTAAGGTTAGGGTTAGGGTTAGGGTTAGGGTTTAGGTTTAGGTTTAGGGTTAGGGTTAGGGTTCGGGTTAGGGTTAGGGTTTGGGTTAGGGTTGGGGTTAGGGTTAGGGTTAGGGTTTGGGTTAGGGTTTAGAGTTAGGGTTTAGGGTTAGGGTTTGGGTTAGGGTTTAGAGTTAGGGTTTAGGGTTAGGGCTTGGGTTAGGGTTGGGAAGGGAAAATAGCATCAACGGGAGAAGTGTGTAAGGTTAGGGTTAAGGTTAGGGTTAGGGTTTGGGTTTAGGGTTAGGGTTAGGGTTGGGGTCGGGGTTAGGGTTTAGAGTTAGGGTTAGGGTTGGGGTTAGGGTTAGGGTTTGGGTTAGGGTTTAGAGTTAGGGCTTAGGGTTAGGGTTTGGGTTAGGGTTTAGAGTTAGGGCTTAGGGTTAGGGTTTGGGTTAGGGTTTAGAGTTAGGGCTTAGGGTTAGGGTTTGGGTTAGGGTTGGGAAGGGAAAATAGCATCAACGGGAGAAGTGTGTAAGGTTAGGGTTAAGGTTAGGGTTAGGGTTTGGGTTTAGGGTTAGGGTTAGGGTTGGGGTCGGGGTTAGGGTTTAGAGTTAGGGTTAGGGTTGGGGTTAGGGTTAGGGTTTGGGTTAGGGTTTAGAGTTAGGGCTTAGGGTTAGGGTTTGGGTTAGGGTTTAGAGTTAGGGCTTAGGGTTAGGGTTTGGGTTAGGGTTTAGAGTTAGGGCTTAGGGTTAGGGTTTGGGTTAGGGTTGGGAAGGGAAAATAGCATCAACGGGAGAAGTGTGTAAGGTTAGGGTTAAGGTTAGGGTTAGGGTTTGGGTTTAGGGTTAGGGTTAGGGTTGGGGTCGGGGTTAGGGTTTAGAGTTAGGGTTAGGGTTGGGGTTAGGGTTAGGGTTTGGGTTAGGGTTTAGAGTTAGGGCTTAGGGTTAGGGTTTGGGTTAGGGTTTAGAGTTAGGGCTTAGGGTTAGGGTTTGGGTTAGGGTTTAGAGTTAGGGCTTAGGGTTAGGGTTTGGGTTAGGGTTGGGAAGGGAAAATAGCATCAACGGGAGAAGTGTGTAAGGTTAGGGTTAAGGTTAGGGTTAGGGTTTGGGTTTAGGGTTAGGGTTAGGGTTGGGGTCGGGGTTAGGGTTTAGAGTTAGGGTTAGGGTTGGGGTTAGGGTTAGGGTTTGGGTTAGGGTTTAGAGTTAGGGCTTAGGGTTAGGGTTTGGGTTAGGGTTTAGAGTTAGGGCTTAGGGTTAGGGTTTGGGAAGGGAAAATAGCATCAACGGGAGAAGTGTGTAGATGATGAAAGCGATCGGAGGTAGTCGTGAAGCAGAGGCGACAGATATGTCTTCTTGGTGCGACAGAGCATAGAGAATACGAATATGCCCTTGGCGCAACAGAAAACGTACCCCAATCGCCAAATATCTACCTCTACCAGTAAACGTGGTCCAATTATCAAACAGGTACCTGTAGCAGAAAACGTACCCTAATCGCCAAAATGGTGCCGCGACCTGAAAATGTAACCAAATCGCGAAAACATGAATCTATACGGATACACATTCGAATCACAAGAAAATGTACCTGTACCAATGAACGTACCCCAATCGCCTCCAATGGTACCTTTCCCATAAAACTTCCAAAAAAAGTATTTCTACTAGAAAATGTAGTCCAATCGCGTAAATAACGTTAATATACCAGAAAACGTAACCCTATCGCCAAAACAATGTATATACCAGAAAATATACACATATCAACAAAAATGTACCTATACCAGAAAACGTACTTCAATCGTTTAAAGGTACTTAGACCATAAAACGTACCCATATCGTCAAAAACGTACCTATAAGAGAAAACGTACCACAATCGCCCAAAAAGTTGCCTATACCATTCAACGTACACCTTTCGCCATAAATTCACATGTCTCCGAAAGATACCCCAATCACCCAAAAAGGTACCTCTATCAGTAAAGTATCCCTATAGCGAAAAAGGTGCATGTACTAGAAAAAGTACTCTAATTGCCAAAAACGTAGCTTTATCAGAAAACGTACGCAGGTCACCCAAAAAGGTACCTATATCAGAAAACGCATTCCTATAGCAAAAATGAATGAAGGTTGACTTAATCAGCATCAAATTGCTGCAAACTTCGGTATTCCACTTCCTACTGTTAACCAAGTAATTGTCTAATTCATCAGAGAGGGGAAATAATCAATATCATCTCACCTGGGTTCATCAGGACCCTCTGACAGCAATCTTCATTATTAATGATAATAAGGGTAGCTCTTTACTTATTTCATGTTTGTGTGTATATATATATATATATATATATATATATATATATATATATATATATATATTAATAAATTAATTTATAGAAAAGCTTTTGTATATATAGGTTTTACTTTCTCGTGCTTTGAGAAGGGTCAGTAATGCCGACGGGGCAGTTCAGGTATGTTTGTAGGCGAGAGTGCTGGCTTTCGAATCCGACTTTCGGATCTTAAATAGACGACAGAGAGTAAAAATTTAAGACGCGTAAATTATTTTACTCTCTCTCTTTCTTTTTTTCTCTCCCTCCCCCTCTCCCCCTCTCTCTCTATTTCTCTCTCTCCCCCTCTCTCTCTATTTCTCTCTCTCTTTCCCTCTTTCTTTCTCTCTTTCTTTCTCTATCTCTCTCTTTCTCTATCTCCCCCTCCCTCGAGAGACAGAGAGATGGCGAAAGGGAGAGAAAAAAAGAAGAGAGAAAGACAGAGAAGGAGAAAGAAAAGAAATAAAGAGGGAGAAAGAGATAGGGAGAAAGATAGAGAGAGAGAGAACAAAAGAGAGAGAAAAAAGAGAGAAAGAGGGAAACAGAGAGAAAAAAGAGAAAGAGACAGATATATAGAAACATAAAGAGATAGATAGAAAGAAAGAGAAAGAGAAATAAAGACAGAAAGAAAGAGAAAGAGAGAGAAAGAAAAAAAGAGAGAGAAAGAGAGAGAAAGATAGAGAGGGGGGGGGGCAATCTTCCATCGATTGAACTCCGAGTGGGAATTTCCTCAATGAATTGACGATTTGGGAAACTTAGCGAAAATATCTTCATTAACTTCTAATCAGACGTGATGAGCATCGAATTTCCTTTGTGATCGGATCTAATCACTTTGATAAGCACTTACCCCGTAGTACAGTAAGGTAGAGCGCGCATTACATATTAGGTTATCTCAATCGTGATACATTTTCCAATTCTTTTCAGGTGACTGCATTTTTATCCGATGTAAATTTCCGTTGATTTTAAGGCCGCACGCCATATACACATATACACATATACACACATGCATATATACACATATACACACATACACATGTATACACATATACGCATATACATATATACACATACATATATACACATACATATATACACATATACATATATACATGTGTACACATATACATACATACACATATATACACATATACATATATATACATATATATACATATACACATATATGCATGCACATATACACATATACACATATATACACATGCATATATACACATGCATATATACACATATACACATATATACACATATACACATATATATACACATATACATATATATACATATATATACATATATATACATATATATACATATACACATATATGCATGCACATATACACATACACATATATACACATATACACATATATACACATGCATATATACACATATACACATATATACACATATACACATATACACACTTTAAACATGTAGTAGTCTTAAAAGAAGAGTCTTGTTTAGAGTTAAAAAGATTGTTTTCATTTCCGTGATAAGCAAGTTCCGCTCGAGCGTCGAACACTGTAAACAGCACGACGCTTGGCCCCCGCCGCCTCCCGGGTTAGTGTACTTAAATTTCAATTACTGTCTGTGCTGATTTCTCGCGGCCGCGTGGTCCTGGGCGTTTGTTTCGTTATTCTAGGCTGAATCTACGAACTGTGACCGCCTGCAACCACCACTCCTGCACTGATGAAGGTATAAAGTCGGAAACGACATCGTCTGTAGGTATAAAACACTTTAATATTTAAATATATATATATATATATATATATATATATATATATATATATATATATATATATATATATATATATTTAAATATAAGTCGATATATATTAAAGTTGAGATTAAAAAATAGACATTCACCTAATGTTTCAGAGAGTAACTCCTACTCTGTCGTAGAGTTTTATCTGATTCCCTTGATGTTTACGCTCGCCGCTCTCAGTGTAAATATTACTTAATTTATTCGCTATCAGGTGACAACTGCCTATGGCCAAGCGGATTAGGCGCTAACTTACAGATTCAAGGTTTCTCTGGAACCGGGTTCACGCCCTGTGACCGTCCGAAACGACGTTAGTACGTGAGTGTGTGTGGGGGGATTTCTGCCACTGACTGACTTCTCTCAGCCCGGACCTTAGTCCAGCGCTCTTAGTAGCCACGTCTACTACTTTTTCATGTCAACCCAATATTTCGCTGTACTTGCATGACATTTTTCTTAAAATTATCATCCTGAGGAAGTCTTACAATGAAGACGAATATATAAAAGTTCATTTTATATTTCAATAACCATGTTTTTATTTTTTTCCAAAAAAACATAACATTTCTGTGAGATGTATTTTTTACAGTCCATTTCATTTGCCGTAAGCCAAACAACATTTGTATGTCAGTACTGTCTCTGCAACACTACAAAATCATCAGAAAAATCTACAAAGAATAAAAAGTTCTTAGATTGAAATGTCTTGAAAAAAACTTACACTAAACAGTGGCTCATTTTGGGGAGAAAACAAATGAAAAACTAAGAAAAGACCAAATTCATGTGGGGAAAACCACTGGTACGTTATTTTGAATGTATGTATGTATATATACATATATATATATATATATATATATATATATATATATATATATATATATATATATATATATATATATATATATGTATGTCACGAAAAACTGATTAAGTACCAGAATAGTAAATACTGTCAGGTAAATAAAAAGTTCGGCAAAAGGTAATCTTAAATTTTCGGAAGAAAAACTTTCATTATCAAAAGACAACAATAAAAGACCGAGAGGGTCGAAAAAACGGAAAAAACCGGAATCAAATCAGAAAAAAACGGAATATATATATATATATATATATATATATATATATATATATATATATATATATATATATATATATATATATGTATATATATATATATATATATATATATATATATATATATATATATATATATATATATATATAAGAGGATTTAATGAATTGTAAGATTCCAATTGTTCAAAGAATTAGGACAACAAGTCTATTATGGCGTACGGTCGTTTCCAAAACATTTTGGAAATACTTTATTTTATTTTTTTTTATTTTTTATAAAATCAACAAAAGCTACTCCAAAACGTACTTCATCAGTGCCTTTAGCACCACATCTTACAGAAATTCAAGGAAAAAATAACAAGCTCGTCTTAGAGGAACATTCATTGGCAGGAGGGCGTACATAGACTGATATTGGAAAAAGAATAAGTTGCAGATATAAAATAAGAATATTAAGATAAACCTGATGATGATAATAATAATAATAATAATAATAATAATAATAATAATAATAATAATAATAATAATAATAATAATAATAATAATAATAATAATAAAACCTTATAAACATTCTAAAGATTATTAAGATAAAATGAAAATAAAATAAGAACAAAAATAAAGAATAAAAATAAAAATAAAAATAAAATATAATATAAAAAATAAAAAATAATAGAATATATAAAGGAAAAATAAAATAAAAGGATACGAAATAAAAAAATAAAAAATAAAAAATAAAACAAAAAGTAAGAATAAAAAAAAATAAAATAAAAAATTAAAAAAAATTTAAAAAATAAATAAATAAAATAAAAATAAAAATAAAAATAAAAATAAAAATAAAAATAAAAATAAAAATAAAATATAATATAAAAAATAATAGAATATATAAAGGAAAAATAAAATAAAAGGATACGAAATAAAAAATAAAAAATAAAAAGTAAGAATAAAAATAAAAATAAAAATAAAAATAAAAAATAAAAAATTTTTTTTAAATAAATAAAAATAAAAATAACAATAAAAATATAAATAGAAATAAAAATAAAAATAAAAATAAAAATAAAAATAAAAATAAAAATAAAAATAAAAATAAAAATAAAATAGATAATAATAATTAATAGAATATATAAACGAAAAATAAAATAGGAAGATTAGTGCGAACACTGAGGAAACCTAATTTTATTTCTGTTATTGTTTTACGGAGGGTGTGAACCAAGTTCCTACAATACTAGCTAGCTAATTCTAATCCCTCTCCCTCCCTGCGTTAGCCGTGCATTTCATCTAGTACAATCTGTCACCCTTTTTCAGTGGCGATGAAGAAGAAAGAAAGAAATCTACGTAGGATAGATAAGGAAAAAAGGGGGTAAAAGTAAAACCTGGAACGGGAAAGCCTTTCTGAAACGAAGTTGCGAGCGTCGAAAGAAATATGCAAAATCTAATTATCTTAACATGCAATGGTGCACACATACATGCACCTAATTGCATCTCATACTATTTGTTGGAAATGCACGTTTTAATATGAGGGAAAAATCGAATGGACACAAGAAAGTCTATAGAATGTTATAAGCGTAATGAAATCTTTCAGAAAATCTCTTCTCTGCATTCGTTTTACGTACTGTGAAAGTGGTGTACGCATGTGGTTATACTTATGAGTATGTATGTATGTATGTATGTATGTATGTATGGGGTACGCATGTGTATATATTTATACATTTTTATGTATGTATGTATTATGTGGATATATTTATAAGTATGTATGTATGTGTGTATGTATGTATGATGTATGTTGTACGCATGTGTATATATTTATACATTTTTATGTATGTATGTATTATGTGGATATATTTATAAGTATGTATGTATGTATGTATGATGTATGGTGTACGCATGTGTATATATTTATACATTTGTATGTATGTATGTATTATGGTGATAAATTTATAAATATGTATGTATGTATTTGTGTATGTATGTACGTATGTATGTGTGATGTATGGTGTACGCATGTGTATATATTTATACATTTTAATGTATGTATGTATGTATTATGGTGATATATTTATAAGTATGTATGTATGTATGTGTGTATGTATGTACGTATGTATGTATGATGTATGGTGTACGCATGTGTATATATTTATAAGTATGTATGTATGTATGTATGTATGTACGCATGTGTATATATTTATAAGTATGTATGTATGTATATAAGTATGGTCTACGCATGTGTATATATTTATAAGTATGTATGTATGTAAGTATATATGTATGTATGCATTTATGTATGTATGTATGTATGTATGTATGTACGTATGTATGTATCTATGTATGTATTTATACGTTAAGAGGGCGCTTCCTTTATTTACACCCGATGATGAAGAGGATTTCATTTACATTCGTTTGTTAGATGTTTAAAAAATCATCTGATGGTCGTGGTTGTTTGCACATTCAATGCTTTTGATGGTGGTAGGGGGGGGAAGGTTGCTTGAGACGTGGTGGGCGAAGGGGAATAAGGACAGGTTGAAGTTGTGAACAAGAGGAAAATAAGGAGTAGTAGTAGCAGTAGCAGTAGCAATAGTAGCAGTAGTAGTAGCAGCAGTATTAGTGGTAGCATCAGTGGCAGTAAGTAGTAGCAGTAATAGTAGTAATAGCAGTATTAGTAGCAGTAATAGTAGTAATAACAGTATTAGTAGCAGTAATAGTAGTAATAACAGTATTAGTAGCAGTAATAGTAGTAATAACAGTATTAGTAGCAGTAATAGTAGTAATAACAGTATTAGTAGCAGTAATAGTAGTAGTAATAACAGTATTAGTAGCAGTAATAGTAGTAATAACAGTATTAGTAGCAGTAATAGTAGTAATAACAGTATTAGTAGCAGTAATAGTAGTAGTAATAACAGTATTAGTAGCAGTAATAGTAGTAATAACAGTATTAGTAGCAGTAATAGTAGTAATAACAGTATTAGTAGCAGTAATAGTAGTAATAACACTATTAGTAGCAGTAATAGTAGTAATAACAGTATTAGTAGCAGTAATAGTAGTAATAACAGTATTAGTAGCAGTAATAGTAGTAATAACACTATTAGTAGCAGTAATAGTAGCAGTAGTAATAGTAGTAGTAATAGCAATAGTATTATTATTAGTAGTAATAGTAGAAGTAGTAGTAGTAGTAGTAGTAGTAGTAGTAGTAGTAGTAGTAGTAGTAGAAGTATTAGCAAAACGAAGTGACACAAGAAAGTCTATAGAATATTATAAGCGTGTATCGACATTATGCATGATTCATGAATTTATATCGGTCATGAGTTGAAGACAGACACACAGACAGATAAAAAGACAAACAGACGGACAGACAGACAAACATGCGATTCAGTGTAAGCCGCAAAGACAAAGCTCCTTTCCTTCAATAACTACAAGAAACCTTTTCAACCACCGATTGCCATGGCAAATAACACCCTACCTAAGAGTTCATCATTCAAACTCGTCGGTCTAACCTTCACAGGTAACATGAATTGGAACAGATACATAGAAGACATTGCCAAGGCTGCCACAAAGAAGGTTGTCTCCCTCTACCGTGCCAGTAAACTCCTCACACCTGACATTATCCTGTACCTCTACAAAGCCACCATCCACCCATGCATGGAGTATTGTTGTCACATCTGGGCTGGTGCATCATCTACTACACTCTGCCTCCTTGACAAGGTCCAAAAAAGAGTCGCCAACCTAATAGGACCCTCACTGTCAACCAAGCTCCAGCCCCTGTCCCATCGCCGCAATGTGGCATCCTTGTGCTTGTTTTACAAATACTTCAATGGATTATGCTCCGATGAATTGGCTACTCTGGTGCCCCCTCGACGTAAATTCACTAGACTAACTCGACAATCAACTAAATCTCATTCATTCACTGTGGAGGTCCCCAGATGCCGGAGAGCCTTCCACTCAAATAGCTTCTTTCCTCGTACTGCTGGCCTCTGGAACTCCCTCCCTTCCCCCTGTTTCCCTAACAGTACAGACATGCAGAAATTTAAAACTAATGTAAACAGACACCTCGCTGCGCAGATCCCAATCTAGGTTGACCCCCTCTACCTTCTCCCCTTTTCTTTTTTCTCAGTAGCCATTTACGTCTACAGTGGCGGCCTGCCTTGTTTGGGGTGAACTATGTTTTAAAAAAAAGGTTTTTTAGATGCGACCACGCATCTCTGAAAGTGGTTTCGGTCGGTTTCGCTTCAGTTTGAAATAGAATTTCTGTCTGTCTGTCTGTCTGTCTGTCTGTCACACTTGAGTTTGAAAAAACATTGTCATCACTAAAGGAGCATATTCAGTGGACGTATCTTGGATGCGTCCAATAATCTCTTTAGAGAGATGTTTTCTCTCTCCGTCTGTCTGTCATGCTTTAGTTTTTGTCGGTCTGTCACGCTTATTTCTTAAATAGCATTTTGATTTGTCTGTCACGCTTAAGTTTGAAATAGCATATCCGTTGGTTTGTCATGCCTAAGGTTTTAATAGCATTTTCGTCGGTCTTCACGCCTATTTTTTTAAAATAGTATTATCACCAATAACTATTCAGATTGAATGGACGTATCTTAAGAATCCTCGTTTTCATTTATTGTAAAAAAAAATGATTACCCGTAAAAATGTCTGCAAACGCAAATCACGTGACATAAGCTGTCAGCGTTTGCAATTTGGTTCGTTCGGAAACAAACAAGATGCTCCCCCCCCCCCGTCTTTCCCCCCAAAAAGACGGTAAAATGTCGTTCTATTTTTGAGACGAGGAATCTAATTTATTCGGTAAAAGACGAAAATGTGATATTGGAAGAAGATGTTATTGACTGAAAGTTGCTTGTACGATTCTATGAAACCGTTTCCAGAATTATTAATATTTCGCGACGAGAGAAATACTTTCCTTACGGACAGAGAACAAATGATATAGAAATTGGGGGAATATCCGTCCCACTAGTCTGCGAGTCAAGTTATTTATCTTCCTCCCACAAGATGTGACACAAGGTCGCGAAAGTGGGATTTGAAAAGCCAGCACCCGAGAAGGTGAGCACTCTGGCCATTAAAAAATTTCCTGGGCGAGTAAACCATTGGTATTTATTTACCTCCTCTCCAGGAGGTTAGGCACAAGGCCAGTTTTATCTTACTCCCACAAGTAAGATGTGACCCAAGGTCGGATCAGGAAAGTGGGGTTTGAAAAACCAGCGCCCGAGAAAGTGAGCACTCTGGCCATTAAAAATTGCCTGGGCAGCCCCGTCGGCATTTCCCGGTAGGGGCGCCTCAGGCAGTAAGCAATAAACTTACTCCTCCCCAAAGAGGGGAGGCGAAGCCTGGGAGGGTGGACCTCCTAGAACAGCACAGGACAAACCCATAGACCGGCGTAAATCAAGCCCCGAAGGCCAAGACAATACCAGTTTATGGGGTGTAGTATCCATCGGAACAGATACTACACTTTGATCTTGGCCAAATGACCACTCACCGAACGGAAGAGTTCTGCGCCATAGATACACAGATATATAGGGGGTTGAAGGAGTTGGCAGACGTTTCGGCAGCACCCCTTCTTTTATACATGTACTCATACAAGCATTTATAAATGAATCAAATAAACAGCACGGTAATGGTGATGTATGCACAAAGCATCTTTTTTTTTATCGAAATTGCTTCAGACAAGGCATGAAGCCACTTGATGTAAGGAGCTAAAAAATACTACTTCAAGGTAAAAAAAAACTACCCAACGATTCGTGTTAGATGGATAGATTCCGACCCAGATAACAGCAATTCTTTCCCCCTTGTCAGAAACATCGCTCGTGGAATGTGAGGACTAAAGGACCAAGGTCCACTTTCTGAAAACATAAATAAGTAAATAAATAAATAAATAAATAAATAAATAAATAACAGTGCCACCAACCATGCGAAACAAAAAAATGTTTGTAACTACTTGCCAACTACTGGCACTCCGTAACTCTTTTTTTTTATTACTGCGCCTCCGTATTTTTTTTTTTTTTTTTTTTTGCTTTGATTAAAAATGTTTCCTATCTTTTTGTTTGTTTTCTCGGTCGTCAAAAAAAAAAACGTCAATATTGGAAACAAATTCCGTTGGTGTACCGACTTTGGTTTTTCATTAGTTGCTTGTACTTGCAGAGATTTCCCAGCAGTGGATTATTCAAACAATCCACGGACCTTGATTGAGGAAAAACTGATTTCAGATCGATACTTACAAATATTTTTTATTTTATTTTTCTCATTACATTACCCCTATCTATCGTATATAACAATTATATGCCTTTTCTATTTGATGTTCCACACTCAAGAGAAATATTTTACTGGCTTATTTGCAACGTCGACTTCCTGTCATGACGTGACTTTCTGAACACGTTAGCTTAAAGTTCTAGTAGAATTTTCTGTTTTCTACTTAATCTACTTTGATGTGGAAAGTTCTGTTTTTAACACACACCCTAAGATCAAATATTGCTACAAAGTTTTAAATTCATATGAAGCTCGCAACGAATAAAATATAATATTTTACACTCATTTAAAATAGATTTTAACAATCTTGCTTTTTCATATTTACAGAAACCTGCCTTGCATAAAGAAAATTGAAGTATCTTCTTTGAATTATGGCGAATATTTTCAATATTTAAAAAAAGTTTATTTACAAATTTTTTTTTCGATATCTTATATAAATAGAGGTTTTGATCCGTCTGTCTGTCCGTCAGTTACAATTTTTTCGTCATTCACACTTTTTAAAAACGTAATAAAAATATTACAGAATTTGTCTCATCTCGAAGTATCAGAGTATCTTCTTTGAATTATGGCAAATATTTTCAATATCTTTAAAAAGTTAATTTGCAAATTAAAACAACCTTACATTTAATTAACTTTTTTTACTTCATAGAAATCGCTCCAGACAAGGCATGAAGCCACTTGATGTAAGAATCTAAAAAAATACTACTTCAAGTTAAAAAACTAGCCAACGATAAGTGTTAGATGGATAGATTCCGACATAGAAAACAGCAATTCTTCCCCCTTTGTCAGAAATATCGCTCATGGGGCATCTTTTACGAGACTCAGCAGAGTAAAAACGCTAAAAAAACAAATTTACAACAAATAAAAGTAACTGTAAGCTGTAAAAGTTAGTTTCAAACTTGCATGTGCTATTTGTTTGTATTTTAAACCCGTTTGAAGTGCTATTTATTAGAAATCAATAGTTTTGACACCGTAACTTGGGAAAAAAACATGGCCGATTTGGGGGGGCTTACTAACGAATGCACTAGGAGCGACCATATTGTTTTTGTGAAAACGGTGGGAAAAAAAACAAGAAATTTTTTTTTTTACATCTAATGAAAACCCATTTATAATACGTAAAAATAAAAACAAATTACATAGGTAAGTAGGAAAATATCTATTCTCGTCGTAGGTCAACTTCACTTGTTGCAAATTTATGTTTTTAAACCCTTTCTCGTTCTTTTTTTGGACCCCGTTCGCGCCTCTGCTGAGCGTCGTAACATATACCCCGCTCATGAAATATGAGGACTAAAGGACAAAATAAGGAAAGCGAGAGTTACGAGGTTTCAGGAAGTTAATCAAGGTCCACTTTCTTGACTCATTGATGCCCCTCTCAGAATAAAAAACAACAAAAGTTATGATAAATTATAACAACATTTCTATTTTTGTTTGAATGAAATGCTGAACAAATGATGACCATTAACCAGCCTTGACTAGACTGTTAAATTGTCAGATCAGAGAGAGGGCAAAATGTTTATATTAAAAGGGTTTATCACAATGTCTAAATAATTGAACCATTAAAAAGTCTATTAAAAAATCCGTATTTAAAATGGCGGAACTATAAATTCTATTAAAATGTCGCCATTAAACAATTAAGACCTCTCCAGAAGGTGGGAGTAGGAGGGAAAGAAGAAAGAAAAGAAGAAAAGGTGGGAGTAGGAGGGAAAGAAGAAAGAAAAGAAGAAAAGGTGGGAGTAAAAGAGGAAGAAGAAAGAAAGGAAGAAAAGGTGGGAGTAAAAGAGGAAGAAGAAAGAAAGGAAGAAAAGGTGGGAGTAGGAGGGAAGAGAGAAAGATAGGAAGAAAGGGTGGGAGTGGGAGGGAAAGAAAAAAGAAAAGAAGAAAAGGTGGGAGTAGGAGGGAAAGAAGAAAGAAAGGAAGAAATGGTGGTATTAGGAGGGAAAGAAGAAAGAAAGGAAGAAATGGTGGTAGTAGGAGGGAAAGAAGAAAGAAAGGAAGAAAAGGTGGGAGTAGGAGGGAAAGAAGAAAGAAAGGAAGAAAAGGTGGGAGTAGGAGGGAAAAAAGAAAGAAAGAAGAAATGGTGGGCGTAGGAGGGAAAGAAGAAAGAAAGAAGAAATGGTGGGAGTAGGAGGGAAAGAAGAAAGAAAGGAGAAATGGTGGGAGTAGGAGGGAAAGAAGAAAGGAATAAAAGGTGGGAGTAGGAGGGAAAGAAGAAAGAAAGGAAGAAAATGTGGAAGTAGGAGGGAAAGAAGAAAGAAAGAAGAAATGGTGGCGGTAGGAGGGAAAGAAGAAAGAAAGAAGAAATGGTGGGAGTAGGAGGGAAAGAAGAAAGAAAGGAGAAATGGTGGGAGTAGGAGGGAAATAAGAAAGAAAGGAATAAAAGGTGGGAGTAGGAGGGAAAGAAGAAAGGAAGGAAGAAATGGTGGGAGTAGGACGGAAAGAAGAAAGAAAGGAATAAAAGGTGGGAGTAGGAGGGAAAGAAGAAAGAAAGGAAGAAAAGGTTGGAGTAGGAGGGAAAGAAGAAAGAAAGGAATAAAAGGTGGGAGTAGGAGGGAAAGAAGAAAGAAAGGAAGAAAAGGTGGGAGTAGGAGGGAAAGAAGAAAGAAAAGAAGAAAAGGTGGGAGTAAAAGAGGTAGAAGAAAGAAAGGAAGAAAAGGTGGGAGTAGGAGGGAAGGAAGAAAGAAAGGAATAAAAGGTGGGAGTAGGAGGGAAAGAAGAAATGAAGGAAGAAAAGGTGGGAGTAGGAGGGAAAGAAGAAAGAAAGGAATAAAAGGTGGGAGTAGGAGGGAAAGAAGAAAGAAAGGAAGAAAAGGTTGGAGTAGGAGGGAAAGAAGAAAGAAAGGAATAAAAGGTGGGAGTAGGAGGGAAAGAAGAAAGAAAGGAATAAAAGGTGGGAGTAGGAGGGAAAGAAGAAAGAAAGGAATAAAAGGTGGGAGTAGGAGGGAAAGAAGAAAGAAAGGAAGAAAAGGTGGGAGTAGGAGGGAAAGAAGAAAGAAAGGAATAAAAGGTGGGAGTAGGAGGGAAAGAAGAAAGAAAGGAAGAAAAGGTTGGAGTAGGAGGGAAAGAAGAAAGAAAGGAAGAAAAGGTTGGAGTAATAGGGAAAGAAGAAAGAAAGGAATAAAAGGTGGGAGTAGGAGGGAAAGAAGAAAGAAAGGAAGAAAAGGTGGGAGTAGGAGGGAAAGAAGAAAGAAAAGAAGAAAAGGTGGGAGTAAAAGAGGAAGAAGAAAGAAAGGAAGAAAAGGTGGGAGTAGGAGGGAAGGAAGAAAGAAAGGAATAAAAGGTGGGAGTAGGAGGGAAAGAAGAAAGGAAGGAAGAAAAGGTGGGAGTAGGAGGGAAAGAAGAAAGAAAGGAATAAAAGGTGGGAGTAGGAGGGAAAGAAGAAAGGAAGGAAGAAAAGGTGGGAGTAGGAGGGAAAGAAGAAAGAAAGGAATAAAAGGTGGGAGTAGGAGGGAAAGAAGAAAGAAAGGAATAAAAGGTGGGAGTAGGAGGGAAAGAAGAAAGGAAGGAAGAAATGGTGGGAGTAGGACGGAAAGAAGAAAGAAAAGAATAAAAGGTGGGACTAGGAGGGAAAGAAGAAAGAAAGGAAGAAAAGGTTGGAGTAGGAGGGAAATAAGAAAGAAAGGAAGAAAAGGTTGGAGTAGGAGGGAAAGAAGAAAGAAAGGAATAAAAGGTGGGAGTAGGAGGGAAAGAAGAAAGGAAGGAATAAAAGGTGGGAGTAGGAAGGAAAGAAGAAAGAAAGGAATAAAAGGTGGGAGTAGGAGGGAAAGAAGAAAGATAGGAAGAAAAGGTGGGAGTGGGAGGGAAAGAAGAAAGAAAGGAAGAAAAGGTGGTAGTAGGAGGGAAAGAAGAAAGATAGGAAGAAAAATTGGAAGTAGGAGGGAAAGAAGAAAGATAGGAAGAAAAGATGGGAGTAGGAGAGAAAGAAGAAAGAAAGGAAGAAAAGGTGGCGGTAGGAGGGAAAGTAGAAAGAAAGGAAGAAAAGGTTGGAGTAGGAGGGAAATAAGAAAGAAAGGAAGAAAAGGTGGCGGTAGGAGGGAAAGTAGAAAGAAAGGAAGAAAAGGTTGGAGTAGGAGGGAAATAAGAAAGAAAGGAAGAAAAGATGGGAGTAGGAGGGAAAGAAGAAAGAAAAGAAGAAAAGGTGGGAGTAGGAGGGAAAGAAGAAAGAAAAGAAGAAAAGGTGGGAGTAGGAGGGAAAGAAGAAAGAAAGGAAGAAAAGGTGGGAGTAGGAGGGAAAGAAGAAAGAAACAAGAAATGGTGGGAGTGGGAGGGAAAGAAGAAATAAAGGAAGTGATAAAATTTCTTTCGAAACGGGTAAGAAACACAGATTGGTGAATTGAGCAAAAATCCACCTTACTCTTTTAATTTTGGCACTGACCTTTCATTGTGTGTCAATTTTAGAAACCACTGACCCATCATGTCGGCCAGGGTGTGTGCGAGCTTGTTGATCAATCGTGTTAAAATTAGACCTGGCGAACCGCGCTGAGGAAATCGCTAAAAAGAGTCAAATGCGCGATAAGGCAGCAGCCAATCACGTGTAGCGGCGCGTGAACAGCTGGCACGATACGCCTTGTCAATATGGTGGTTCCGCACCCAAAATGAACAAGAAGATGAAGAGAACGTAACTTATAACTCGCAGAATCTTCTTTTTTTTTTTCGATTAAAAAAAAAACATGTGATCGATTCAAACTACACAGTAACATCCATAACAATTGCACATTTAAAGTGACGGTTAGAATCTTAAAAAGATCTCTAGGCTGGAGTGTCTGAAATAGCCGGTGAATGTCTGGCTTCTGGTAGGATGCCCCATCTCCAGCAAAAACGGAAAGATGAGAAAAAATAAAAAAAAGCAAAGTTCTGCTAGAAGATGGCAAATATACAATGTGACACAACGGAGTGTGCAAAAATCTTCATTGGAGCATCTTTAAAATGTTGAATATCCAGTGTAGCAGCAAATCCTAGGAGCATATGCCAGAAAGAACAGTTTGAAATAAGTTATACACCATCCACTATGACTATGCAATCCCTACAGCTACATAGCTAGAAAACTGAGCTGTTAAACCTGACATAGTTATATGGGACAAAAGGGAGAAAGTAGCAACCCTAGTTGAAGTCAGTATTCCTTAATGATGCAGGATTAAACAGAGCTGAAAGGGAAAAGATTACGAAATACCAAGGTCTTATGTACGATAGGAAAAGAAACTGGAATCTGAGGAAAATCTCCATCATCCCAGTAATTATAGGAGCAACAGCAGCCAAAAATAGCCATTAGGGCTCCACGGGACTCAAAATCCATCATTTTTCGGTGAAAAAGTGGTTTCATGCGACATTGCAGGTCCTAAAACATCCTCAAAAGCTATGATTGGATATAAATGGTTAAATCTGATATAGTACTTTAATTTAGGACCATTTTCAGGCTGTGAAAGGGTTTTCATGAATGTAAAATAGCTAAAAACGAGTGGCCTGCACCTTCTGAATTTTGCCAAATTTTCAAAATGTTTGATTGTTTAGTGTTATTTATGTATAAATGAACACAAAAAATACGACTCGCATGAATCTGAAATTTTCACCCATTACGTCCCACCCCTTCTGAATTTTGCAAAATTTTCAAAATGTTTGATTGTTTAGTGTTATTTATGTATAAATGAACACAAAAAAATACTACTCGCATGAATCTGAAATTTTCACCCATTACGTCCCACCCCTTCTGAATTTTGCAAAATTTTCAAAATGTTTGATTGTTTCGTGTTATTTATGTATAAATGAACACAAAAAAATACTACTCGCATGAATCTGAAATTTTCACCATTACGTCCCACCCCTTCTGAATTTTGCAAAATTTTCAAAATGTTTGATTGTTTAGTGTTATTTATGTATAAATGAACACAAAAAAATACTACTCGCATGAATCTGAAATTTTCACCCATTACGTCCCACCCCTTCTGAATTTTGCAAAATTTTCAAAATGTTTGATTGTTTAGTGTTATTTAAGTATAAATGAACACAAAAAAATACGACTCGCATAAATCTGAAATTCTCACCCATTACATTCCACCCCTTCTGAATTTTGCAAAATTTTCAAAATGTTTGATTGTTTAGTGTTATTTATGTATAAATGAACACAAAAAAATACTACTCGCATAAATCTGAAATTCTCACCCATTACGTCCCACCCCTTCTGAATTTTGCAAAATTTTCAAAATGTTTGATTGTTTAGTGTTATTTATGTATGAATGAACACAAAAAAATACGACTCGCATTAATCTGAAATTTTCACCCATTACGTCCCACCCCTTCTGAATTTTGCAAAATTTTCAAAATGTTTGATTGTTTAGTGTTATTTATGTATAAATAAACACAAAAAAATACGACTCGCATGAATCTGAAATTTTAACCCATTACGTCCCACCCCTTCTGAATTTTGCAAAATTTTCAAAATGTTTGATTGTTTAGTGTTATTTATGTATAAATGAACACAAAAAATACGACTCGCATGAATCTGAAATTTTCACCCATTACGTCCCACCTCTTCTGAATTTTGCAAAATTTTCAAAATGTTTGATTGTTTAGTGTTATTTATGTATAAATGAACACAAAAAAATACTACTCGCATGAATCTGAAATTTTCACCCATTACGTCCCACCCCTTCTGAATTTTGCAAAATTTTCAAAATGTTTGATTGTTTAGTGTTATTTATGTATAAATGAACACAAAAAAATACGACTCGCATGAATCTGAAATTTTCACCCATTACGTCCCACCCCTTCTGAATTTTGCAAAATTTTCAAAATGTTTGATTGTTTAGTGTTATTTATGTATAAATGAACACAAAAAAATACGACTCGCATAAATCTGAAATTTTCACCCATTACATTCCACCCCTTCTGAATTTTGCAAAATTTTCAAAATGTTTGATTGTTTAGTGTTATTTATGTATAAATGAACACAAAAAAATACGACTCGCATGAATCTGAAATTTTCACCCATTACGTCCCACCCCTTCTGAATTTTGCAAAATTTTCAAAATGTTTGATTGTTTAGTGTTATTTATGTATAAATGAACACAAAAAAATACGACTCGCATTAATCTGAAATTTTCACCCATTACGTCCCACCCCTTCTGAATTTTGCAAAATTTTCAAAATGTTTGATTGTTTAGTGTTATTTATGTATAAATAAACACAAAAAAATACGACTCGCATGAATCTGAAATTTTAACCCATTACGTCCCACCCCTTCTGAATTTTGCAAAATTTTCAAAATGTTTGATTGTTTAGTGTTATTTATGTATAAATGAACACAAAAAATACGACTCGCATGAATCTGAAATTTTCACCCATTACGTCCCACCTCTTCTGAATTTTGCAAAATTTTCAAAATGTTTGATTGTTTAGTGTTATTTATGTATAAATGAACACAAAAAAATACTACTCGCATGAATCTGAAATTTTCACCCATTACGTCCCACCTCTTCTGAATTTTGCAAAATTTTCAAAATGTTTTATTGTTTAGTGTTATTTATGTATAAATGAACACAAAAAATACTACTCGCATGAATCTGAAATGTTCACCCATTGCACCCCTAATTTTACTCTACACAATTGACCACTTCAATAGGTTATTATTCATCTTCCTTGTGGTATCTATTTAATATTGAGCACTTTTTATAAACCCGGTTGGATTACTATATAATAAATAGTAAGTATTGTTTATTATCTATGTACGTATACGTTTCGTCCTTAATAATCGAGACTCATCAGCATAGAGATATGACTATTCACTAATCATGCGATTCGAACCCCCGGATTACGAGTAATTTGCAACTCAAATCCGACGCCTTAACCACTCGGTCACGTTGAACAGCGAATAAACGGTGATAATTTTAACACTTTATACGGCGACTTGACGTCATAGAGCGTTCGACTTTAATGAAAGGAACACACCTACCTTGATTAAATAGCTTTAAATCCAAATAGATATGTGTCCGTACTTCACGAGTTTGAATAAGTTAAACTTGTTCGAATTGAAAAGACAGACAAAAAGAATATTGGTTGAATAAATTTTGAAATTACCTACATATGCAACGGTACATTTTTCTAAACGGATTTCAAGACTATTACTTTAGTTTGAAACATAAATTGTTTGCAAGTTTATATTCTTTCGTTTCTTTCGTTCATCAGACCGTGAAAAAAAAAAGAAACGCGGGAACGGAAATGCGATTTCGTCGTGAAAAGCGTTCGTCTTGAACAAACTTAAACTGGTTATTTACAGCGCCATTCGTTATAATGGAATACAATTGCCGACAATACAATATTTGGCGGGTTCTTTCTTTGACAAACACGGTTTAAAGCGTAAAGAACCGACAATATAGCGAAAGGACCCCGTTAATGTGATTGCATATTATAGAGTTTTATACGAAATATGTTAGAGTCGAAGAGAAAGGAATCGTCTGAGTTAAAGAATGCTGATTGGATTCGGGAAAACAGTCTTCTCAGGAATTGATCGATCTATTGATGTTTTTCTTTATTTTTCTATCTCCATAAATATATATATATATATATATATATATATATATATATATATATACATATATATATATATATTCTATCTCCATATATATATATATATATATATATATATATATATATATATATATATATATATATATATATATATATATATCTTTATATATATATAAAATTATTGATACCTACAGACGCTAGCGTTTCAACTTCATCATTTCAGACGGTCGGAAGGCGCGAACCCGGTTGACAGAGTCAGCCTAGAATCTGCAAGTAGTCGCTATATCAACTCCGTCAACGGAAACTGTCACGTAATTAAGGGAAATTAAGATCTATATGTACCTAGAAGCGGGCACAGATAGAAGACTAGTCGAGAGAGTGCTCGACGAACGTATTCGGCACTTTATATATACTTGAGATATATATATATATATATATATATATATATATATATATATATATATATATATATATATATATGGGAAATGAAAAAGGAAAAGCCAAGATATATTTTTTATATATTCATCAACGTTTCGTCTTTATTGTAAGACTTCCTCAGGATGATAATTTTAAGAAAAATTTCAAGCAAGTACATCGAAATATTGGGTTGACATGATGGGGCCCTCGCCCAGCGCTCTTAGTAGCTACGACTACTACTTCTTCTCATCAACCCATCATGTCAACCCAATATTTCGATGTACTTGCATAACATTTTTCTTAAAATTAACATCCTGAGGAAGTCTTACAATAAAGACGAAACGTTGATGAATATATAAAAAATATCTCTTGGTTTTTCCTTTTTCCTTTCTCATTACGTCGGATTACTCTCATCCCTTCTTTTCTCATATATAAAGTAGAGACGATATATAAAGTAGAGACGATTTCTCCCCTGTACCTTCTCGGAGAATAGGAAAATAACCACATGCATCACAGGCTACTAAACTCACCACTATATCACACTTATTTACTCGAGTGTGTTTTAGTAAATTTGTTATCATTTTTTCCTACCTAACACTAAATATTACATTTGGCCCGCCATCTCGGACTCTCCGACACACCAACTCCATATAGGTGGTAGCAAAAACTTTCTCCCTAACAATTATGTACTGTCACTCTACTCATCGACACCGGGAACTAATAAACACAGTTTACTTTTCACAAAACAGTCCGTCCTTATTTATTATTTGCCTGGTATTAATTTACTACATAATATAAAGCTATACGCAAAGACTTAATGACTGCTCCCGTTCACTCCGATGATTTTCTACGAATATCAGATTACGTTCTTTCTAATTCTACCTATGTCTTCTACATTTATATCCATTCCGGAATTAAGCAAATGAAATTAACGAACACAGTTCTTGTAACATTTATTCATTAAAAATGGTGGCTACAATTTCTTCATCAAATCGACTTGCTATTTAATTCAATAACCGCCAAGATACTCGTAGACCCCGACACATTTACATTTTCAAAATCATACACCTTTAACACGCATGTCATAGAAAACTTGCCCAAATAAATGACCTAAACCTTGTCATTGTTGAACTTTACATTTGGTCGACAGAAGCTGCCAATAAACAAACTTAACGTAATTCGCCTATTTTCACACGTATTTTTAGGTCGAACCTGTGGCGCAGTGGTTTAAAAGGGAGGTTTCATGATCGCCAGTTTCAGCGTTCGATCCCATTCTACTCTACCACTATTTATTTTTATTTTTTTTAATTTAAAACATTCACCAACACGGTAGAGGGGGGTGGGAGAACAATAGGCGGTTTCTTTTTTATGCAATAGTACCTACTTTCTCCCGTACAACGCCGGGCGACGGGTTCCGCTAGTATATAATATTAGCATTTCATGTATCCACATAAAACTTTATAAGGAGATACAATTTTTTATGTATCAATTTTTAGTATTTACTTCAACAGTGCTCGATACGTAAGTAGAGCTAGGTAGTAAGCTATGAAAATATATTTATGGCAATTAAGCTACACAGAGGCTCCCGCGTTTTATCCCCGGAGGGGGGGGGATCTTCAGGCTAAAATTTTATCCTGAAGATTCCCCTCGGGGATGAAACGCGGGAGCGTCTGTGTAGCTTAATTGCCATAAATATATTTTCATAGCTTACTATATATATATATATATATATATATATATATATATATATATATATATATATATATAGTATGGTACGTCAAAAAACTCTTTCAAATTTGAAACTTTGACAGTCCTATCCTGTCAACTTATCAATCATAATTTTTCCTCTGATGATAAGATTTTAATCTTTGAAAAGCCTGGTTTAAGGAATGAAAGAGAAAAAAAATAAATGTTTTTTATTAACTAAACTGCTCCTTGTTTTGAACAACTGAAGATATCGATTTGCTTCCATTTGCGGGTCTTATTAATTTTCATTGACGTACCATATTTTTGCTCTATCCAGTATATTGAGCTTTCCTTATTTCACAATAGGTCCAACTCTCTAAAAGTTTACCTTTTAGTTATAATTTACATATATATATATATATATATATATATATATATATATATATATATATATCGTCATTATATATATATATATATATATATATATATATATCGTCATTATATATATATATATATATATATATATATATATATATATATATATATATATATATATATATCGTCATTATATATATATATATATATATATATATATATATATATATATATATATATATATATATATATATATCGTCATTATATATATATATATATATATATATATATATATATATATATATATATATATATATATATATATATATAGTCTCGGAAGTTTCTCAACCATTAAAACTATATTAAAAAAAAAAAAAAATTAAAAAAAAAACTTATAGTCCCAAGTCTTCCAGTGGAAAATCACTCATGTAAGTCAATTTATTTTTTACAGTTATTATATTAGTTTATTTCTAACACTATTTTAAGGGATAATCAGTTGTTTACCATGAAAAACTGTTTCGGGAATTTAATATATATATATATGAATATGTGTGTTTTATTATATCTCCTCTGTAGGAGGTTAGACACATGCTCAGGTGTTTTTTTAAGCTAGTGCACCTGGTGAAATGCATTCGGTGCGTGTGTTTTTTTTTTATTGACAGGCTATATGCAAGTGTGCGTGTATGAGTGCGCGTATATCGGCTATTGAACTGACGTCGGCGCCGCTTCTAATCTAATAATCAAGTGAGTTTGATTCGTCTGGAACGTTTCAGTGTTGTCCAGAAGAGACAGATCCGAAAGAGATATCGTCGGATACGAAGCACAGATGATAAACATGAAAGTCACTCTTGATGGGCGTCGGCCGTGGGGCCACTTCAAAACCGATTTAACCCCGCTCGGTGGAGACTGATGATAAACAAGGATTAACATGCGTCCATCTGATCTGCGCGCTTAACGACGTGAATGCCACTTCAGACTTAAGCGCGACAGACCGACGGAACCCCTTACAGAGATCCGTTGACGCATCTGAAATGCTATTTTGACCGTAAGTGTGACACGCCAAAGGATTTAAGTATGACTAAGAAGTGGATATTAAACAAGCCGCGCGTGCGTGGTCCCCCTCTGTATGTGACTCGATGTGGCGAGTATAAAATTCAATAAATTTGGGCATTTGGGGCATTTTTGACCCCCCCCTTTGACCCCCTAGGGGCACGAACCAGAATTTTTCTGTGGTCAAGGATGCTCATTGTATATCCAGAACAATTGCCTCTACATTTTGGCCAAGTTTCAGAAGAATTGAATGGATGGATCAAACGTTATGGGAGAATAGGGTCATTTTTTTGCCATGTTGGGGGCTTTTGACCCTCTGGGGGCGCGAACCAGATTTTTTCAAGGTCAGCGATGCTTATTTACTATTAGGAACAATTGCCTCCACATTTTGGCCAAGTGTCAGAGAAATTGAATGGATGGATGAAAAGTTATGGGGCAAAAAAATGTCATTTTTTGCCATTTCGGGGCCTTTTGGCCCCCTGGGGAGCTAACCATATTTTTTTCAGAAATCGGAGAATGTCCCTTTCTAACCTGACCAAAGTTACAACTTCATGCAAAATTTCAGAGAAATTCAATGGATGGTTGCGGAGAAAAATCCGGACGGACGGACGGACGGACATTCCTCAAAACATAAATCCCCCGATTTTATAAATAACGACTAAAAAATGTTGTACTTGTCCAGATTAGGACTCAAGTTAAAATCGACTTGGCGTTGGTAGTTTCCGGATGTTTACGTAGACGGCCGAAAAAGCCGAATAAAAAGTCGGTTGTCTGCGTCCCAAACATCCAAAACTAGGCTGGATGTACAACTGGAAAAAATGTGTTTTTTACACGTAAATTTTTTTTTGAAAGAAAAATATCACTGAACAAACTGTGTTAGAGTTAAGGTTAGGGTTAGAGTTATAAAATATTTTTCTGCATAAAAAAATGTTTTTTCACTGAACAAGTTCATAAAACGATGTTAGGTTTAGGGTTCATTAAAATTAGTTATCACTTTGGTCAAATTTTATTTCCAATTAGTGAATTTCGTGATTCAATCAATTAAAATATTAACTTGTCGTCTGCTTATTTTCTCGCATTCTGATTGGATAAGCGCTTTAACATTTTTCGGCTGTCTACGTAAACATCCGAAAACTCCCGACGCCAAGTCGATTTTGGTTTGGGTCCTAATATGGACAAGTCTCTAAAATTTAACAGAAATATTCTCCGATAATGCTTATAAACTCAGCCACTGTATTTTGCTGTGTATACATAATAATAATAATAATAATAATAATAATAATAATAATAATAATAATAATAATAATAATAATAATAATAATAATAATAATCATTACTATTACCGACATAAATTATTTTAAAAGAAATACAGTTGGGAAATTAGTCAAAAACAATTTAATTTGTT
>OY744552.1:54110917-54163417 GCA_963556195.1 Sepiola atlantica
TTAAATTAATACATGGGGTTTAACTTGAAATTCATATTTAAACCAATATTAAAATAAGAAGTAATAACGGTACATAGGAAAAGACATGGTGGCTGAGAGGAAAGATACCGGACTACGGATCAGTGGAAACCGGTTTCGAGCCCTCCGACTGACATGAAGTAACATCTCTACACTGAAGATTGCGTAAGCGTGAAACATCGATGTCTATAGGTAATAATCATTAATATTTACTTAAAAAATATTATATATATATATACTATAATATAAATGAAGTAATAAAATAAGGTGTCAATCAAATTTTATTAGAATTCAAAGTTCAAGCAAAGTATCTTAAAGTCCTTAGCTCATGAGTTTTCAAAGATAATTCTTCTCTTCAGAGGACCATTACCGCAATTATACCACTACAGGTAATAAAATTAAACTTTGAAAATATATAAAAAATATATACAAAAATACATGAAAATATATAACATCAAATATATCAACCCAAAAACATACTTTTTTGTTAAATCTATACAATCCATCCAAGTCATACAATTTGAAAAACATAATCAGGAAAGACATCCAGAGGGTTGACTGAAGATTAGTCCAGGTTATGAAGTACCGGTCCAAATACGAGAAACTGAAAGTTATCCAGTCGCGAAATGCGTCAACAATCGATGAAGTGAAAAGTATTCAATGTTTATGTTAATTATTACAACGATAAATAAATCAAATCAAATAATATAGAAAGTTCAATAAACTCACTTAAGATATTCGTTGACGCTTATATCTTTTGTTGGATTGCTTCATACACACACACACACACACATATATATATATATATATATATATATATATATATATATATATATATGTATATATATATATATATGTATGAAACTAAAAGGATACTTTTAGTAGATAGAACCTATAGTGAAATTGTTTAAGCTCAATATACGAGATAGAGCAATTATAAAGATAGATGAAAAACATATTTTTACCGAGTACACCTTGCATTGAACAATCGAAGTTGAAATAAATTTGTCATTCGTACATGTTTATCCCTCTTCTTTCATCTATCTTATATATATATATATATATATATATATATATATATATATATATATATATATATATATATATATATAAGGCGTATTAGTGGGTTCCCGCACGTGTGAGTTTGCCCTTTTCTTTCTTTTTTGTTTGTTTTCACCCAAAAATGACCCACTGTATAGTGTAGGTTTTTTCAAGACACTTTAATCCAAGAACTTTTTACTCTTTGTGAATTTTTCTGATGATTTTGTAATGTTGCAGAGACGATATTGACATAAAAATGCTGTTTGGCACAAGACAAATGAAACGGACCGTAAAAAAACATATCTCACAGAAATGTTATGTTTTTTGGAAATGTGAAAAAATAAAATTAAAAATGATAAAATAAAAACATGGTTATTGAAATATAATATGAACCTGAATTTCGGTTTTTAACTCTTCTATTTTCTTATCGTTACTATCGAGACTTCCTCTGAATAACCCGAAGACACGTATACAAATTTCTGTGTTTGTGCACGTGTATGTGTGTCTTTGAATCCTAGTCTAAGGAACGGCGACCACCCCAACCGACAATTCAGGCGAGCAACCTCTTTTCTTTGCTAGTATTGTAAAGTGCACACGTCCCGAATTGCAACTGCGCAACCAATCGATAGAACAAGAAAATTTGAATAAAAAAAAAAGAAGAAAACATCTAAGCAGGTTAACAGCGGCCATTCTACCAACTCTGACTGTAGGATTAAAAAGCCTAGACGTTTTGGCTTTTCCAACGATTCGTAACACCGTTAACTTCGTCTAGGAATAAGTTCAGGGTTTTAGGAGACATTTGGTATGGGCGTATCTCACACAACTACACACGCAGGCGTTGGCTAAGATCAAAGTGTAGTATCTGTTCCGATGGATACTGCACGCCTGTCCTATGCAGTTCTAGGAGATCCACCCTCCCAGGCTTTGCCTCCTCTCTTTGGGGAGGAGTAAGTTAATTGCTTACTGCTTGAGGCGCCCCTACCGGGGAATGCCGACGGGGCTGCCCAGGCAATTTTTGATGGTCAGAGTGCTCACCTCTCGGGCGCTGGCTTTTCAAACCCCACTTTCCCCGACCCGACCTTGGGTCACATCTTACTTGTGGGAGTAGGATAAAACTGGCCTTGTGCCTAACTCCTGGAGAGGAGTAAATAATACACACGCAGGCGTATAAAAAAATTCCCAGGATGTAGATGGCGTCTAACATGGACGGCGGCATCGGGGGGACGGGGGGATGCTCAAGCCCCCCACACACTTTTTGACTTGCCCCCCCCCCACTTTACAGTCATCAATAATGAAGTTATATATGCATGTGTTTAACCGGGCCCCCCACTGTTTAGGAGAGCCCCCCCCCCACTTTTATAACTGTCCCGCCGTTCCTGTCTAACACGCCCGCGCACTTGTTGTTACAGGACATTAGCGAAGTTCCTGGCAACTGTAGTTCACACGAATACAAAGCCTAAACTTTTCAACGATTCGTACTTCCGTTAACTACGTCTGTGTGTCAGCATGATTATAGCCATTCTCGTACAGAGGGATGGAGAGACAGAAAGACGGACAGACAACATATACCATTGCATAATCTCTCCTGGTGGTCCTAGCTATCGGGGAGTCGACAGTTTATCGTATCACAACTCCCTGGAAGTAAAGTCGTTGCAACTATATCAAGTTTAATTGCGGACTGACACCGAATCTCCCTTAAAATAATGTAAATATATGAGGACGCATATTGTTTAAAGCCATGTTTCAGTTTAATATTATTTCAAGTGTCGATTGCAAACAGACACCAAGTCCCCATTATAATATGATACAGTTAAGCTTTTTTCTTCTTCTAAATTTCATTCATTCTTTTGTTTTCTTCTGAAATGAAACTTTAAAAAATTTTGGGAGCAAGTTTAGGGTTCTAGGAGACATTTGAACGTATCTTACACGACTACACACGCAAATGAGATTTTTTAGCGTTGCCTTCGGAACCTTGTAAACCCGACGGATTCAACCTGGCGCCATATTTTACTTGGTTCGGTGACGTATGTTTAATAACTAAAAAATCGAAAATTTCACAAAACAGTCGAAAATTTAATTTTCAACCGATCTGTGCATTTTTGTATTTTTGTTTGATTTTCGATTTTTGGGTTACCAAACTTACGGTATCGAAACTTCAAAACAGAACAAGTATAATACGGCACTATGTTGCATTCGTCGGGTTTACAAGGCTCCGAAGGCACAATAAAAAATAAAAAATAAAAAACACTTCAAAATGTTTCAAATCTTGCCGCAAAGAAGGTTGGCTCCCTCTACCGTGCTAGTGGACTCCTTACACCTGACATTATCCTGTACCTCTACAAAGCCACCATTCGCCCATGCATGGAGTATTGTTGCCACATCTGGGCTGGTGCATCATCTACTAGTCTCTCCCTCCTTGACAAAGTCCAAAAAAGAGTAGTCAACCTAATAGGTCCCTCACTGTCAGCTAAGCTCCAGCCCCTGTCCCATCGCCGCAATGTGGCATCCTTGTGTTTGTTTTACAAATACTTCAATGGATTATGCTCCGATGAGTTGGCTACTCTGGTGCCCCCTCGACGTAAATTCACTAGACTAACTCGACATTCTACTAAATCTCATTCATTCACTGTGGAGGTCCCCAGATGCCGGAGAGCATTCTACTCAAATAGCTTCTTTCCTCGTGCTGCTGGCCTCTGGAACTCCCTCCCTGCCCCCTGTTTCTCCGACAGTACTGACATGCAGAAATTTAAAACTAATGTAAACAGACATCTCGCTGCTCAGATCCCAATTTAAGCTGAACCACCAATCCTTCTCCCCTTTTCCTTTTTCTCAGTAGCCCCTTACGTTTACAGTGGCGTCCTGCCTTGTTTGGGGTGAATCATGAAAAAAAAAGTTACGCTTCGATCAAAGATTAAATTTTCTTGCGTTTGGTAAAAGTAATTTTTTTATTTTTTCCCCACTTTTTTCTGCTAAATATTGTAGACAATCGGCCAAAATGGAAGACAGTTTTCACATTTATATCGGGAAGTATAACGTTCGTTTCTATTTACTGGTATCATTGTCTCGTCTTTCGCAGTCAATATTTCAAAGTCAGGGAATCTGGACGCTTGATTGAAGAGGCGGTATTGGCATTCCGGTCAATGTTCTGCGACTGGCCGTCTCGATGGAGCGGGGGGGGGGGGATAAAGAAAAGGTAAAAAGAATGGATAGTACCTGGAATACGGTTGAGAGAGGACTGGGGGCCGCAATGGTGGACAGGAGGCGGAAGTCAAAAATCGGTGACAGGATGTAAGAAGAAGAAGAAGAAGAAGAAGAAGAAGAAGAAGAAGAAGAGGAAAAGACAAAGAACAAAAAGAAGAAGAACAACAACAACAAAAGGGGAAACAAATTAGATTTATATATATATATATATATATATATATATATATATATATATATATATATATATTTATATATATAGTGAATGTTTTTATTCAAACATGTACAAGGTCTGCTACACTGGCATGTCGATGTTATCGATCTACAGCTATCAAGAGCTGAGGTCTTATCAGGCAGAAAGTTTTTTTTGTGATCCAACCCGTTCGCTGAACTCCAGGAAGAAACTGCTCTATATTTTTATTGAGCACTCTTTTATAAGCCCGGTTTGATTCCCTTTGGATTTCTACCCTGTGGATTTTTACCCTACCTGGATTACTATTTATATATATATATAGTCTAAGGAAGCTTTGAGTTATTTTAAACAAAAAGACAAGAAAAAAAAAAAGGAAAATGCAGTTTAAATTCCCACAGAAACTAACTAAATCCAAAATAGTTCAGACTTAACATTCGTTGGAAAATTCATAAATAAATAAAATATATAATAGTAAGTAAATAAAATAAAAAGGGGGATTAAGTATCTAACAGTGAAACAAAAACAGGAGACTTTAACGTAAGCATCTAATATTAACACGGGGATCATCAGCTGTTTACCATGTAACTGTTTCGGAGATTTAAAAACAGGACAGTTATATGCATGGCTCTCCAATGGTACAGATCAAGCTACCATTTCCCCAATCAAGTTTCGAAATAATTCAGCTTAAAATGTTACTTATATATACATAAATAAATAATAATAATAATTATAATCAAAATAATAATAATATACTACCCTTAAGACTACCGTGCGATATGGTAATTTGCATATCAAATAAAATTCTTTATAACAATAATAATAATAATAATAATAATAATAATAATAATAATAATAATAATAATAATAATAATAATAATAATAATCCTGAGGAGACTTGTTGTCACTCAGACTCCAGGGAATACCACAGGTTGTCGGCAGTGGGTGACCACTGACGATGACCAGTGTGATAACTCCTAGTGAGTAAATAATAATAAAATGCTATCTAAAAACTACCCTCAAGAACCATTCTGCGATATGGTAGCTAGAAATAAAATTATATAGGAATTAAAGTTGCATTTAAAAAAAAAAAAAGCTTTAGTACCTTAGGTACCAGAAATATATATATATATATATATATATATATATATATATATATATATATATATATATATATATTATACGTACATAAAAGTAATCCATGGACACGTGTTTCTGGCTCACAGCCGTCATCAGCATGGCTAACTTAGACAAGGATCGAACCTTCGATATTGATGTCTATAGTCCAGCGTTTTACCATCGGACCAAGACGCCCCCACTCCTTCCACACTTATTGTACTGTCTCTCCCCCTACCTAATGATCTTATAACTCAAACCACCACCATCTCCCACACCCTCTACTGGCAACTCAATTTACTACTGCCAACATATATTTGTATCTCATAATTCTTTTCCATAAGCGGCCCCAATTTTAAGCTCACACCCGCCACCACCTCTTATTTCTTATGGTTTTTCTTCAGACAATCATCCTGAGGAAGTTTGAAATAAAGACGAAATATTTTTTCGTTTTCGTTTATATATATATATATATATATATATATATATATATATATATATATATATATATATATATATAGAGAGAGAGAGAGAGAGAGAGAGAGAGACAGACAGACAGACAGATAAAAAAAAAAGAGTGATAAACATGTACGAATGTCCAAATTTATTTCAAACTTCGATTGTTCAATGCAAGGTATATTCTGTAATAAAATTATGTTTATTATTCTTTCCTTAAGCCAAGGCTTTTCAAAGATCGAAATCTTATCACCAGAGGAATTATATAGATAGATAAGTTAGCAGTGGAAAAGCCAAAATTCAACATTTGAAAAAATATTAAGAAATGGAGAGTGAAAAAAAGTTCGTGTAAAAAAGATATATGGGTTTGTCCAGTTGGTAATTGTCCGTTGATAACGTGTCCAATGAAAGGAGATTTAGATGGAGAAGAAAGGCTTTCTTCTTTCATCTATCTTTATAATTGCTCTATCCCGTATATTGAGCTTAAACCATTTCACTATAGGTTCTATCTACTAAAAGTTTACTTTTAGTTTCATATTTGATTATATATATATATATATATATATATATATATATATATATATATATATATATATATATATATATATATATATATATTTGGTACAGAAAAATTAGTACAACATTCGTACCGTCGGTTTCAAGCTCGGAAAGTCTTAACCATCCGGCTCTCTTCAGCTTCTGTTGTCATCTCTGAAGAGAGCCGGATGGCTAAGACTTCCCGAGCTTGAAACCGACGGTACGAATGTTGTACTAGTTTTTCTGTACCAAAATAAATAAATATTGTGCTCTTAATTTTTAACTTTAATTCTTAATTAATCGAGCACTCCGCTGGGATTTTTCCTACTATATTACAAAGACGTTATACATATATATATATATATATATATATATATATATATATATATATATATATATATATATATATATATATTTAGATTTTTCACTTATAAAATAGATCATTCAGTGAAGACCGGGGTTGTTCCAATAAAAACAAGCTCGATGATACTCGATTACAGAGTACAGAACATTTATATGTGATTTTATGAAGGCTTACCAAAGCATTCCTTTCAGGACACCAATGATCACAATTAAAGATATTTTTTCTTACAAATATTATTTATTCAAATTAAATGTTTTTCCTACACGTGTTTCACTACCAAGCAGTTACTTGCTTGGCAGATCATCAGGGAAATTAAATGTCTGGAATACGGGTTTCAACTGCCGACAATACACAATGTGGCGTTGCAATAGTTGAGGTCACTTAAGAAGAGAAGAGGAAAAAAATAAAAATAAAAGTTAAAATTAAAAAACAAGGATAAAAAAAGAAAGTCCTAGAAAAAATCTTAGAAAAGTAGCTCGTGCATTATTTCTTCCACCAAGCCAACAAGCAAATAATCGGTCCCAAATACATTAAAACCCCCAAAATACCGGAACAATGTGCGATAATACATACATATATATATATACTAGTGTGTATGTGTGTGTAACTGTCCTGGTTAATGTCTGAGGTTAGGGTTAGGGTTAGCTATTCGTCGCATTTCGCAACAGATCGCATCTATCATGCGAAACTAAAGAGAAGCGCACGCAAGAAGTTTGGCATCATTGGATGAGAATTTATGAGAACACAGCCTAATCTGTAATGGACGTCGGGGCGGGTTTTTGTTCAGTAATGCCAGTCTGAGAAGTTACCAGACAAGTCAGAAATACACGGACCTGCCGTTGAGGCCTCGTTTGTGTGATGTTTCTACATCCGCAGCCCATGTTGAAAAGAATATATCGCATTTGCGGACCTTGAACATCATATAGTGTCTCCCAGAACGATGCGGCAGGACCTTGCTCAAGGGCTAGGCATACTTTTCATATAAATAACAGAGAATGTACGTCATTAGAAGAACTAAGACGAGAAATTTACTTTTCACACAAGAAAATATCAGTCGATAACAAGACTAGAGAATTTTGGGGGTTTTACGGCATATCAACCGTGTTTGAATTTTTCTTTAGTTTTGGGGGGAGGAGATCAGCTAAGCGCGAGATATTAGGTTTTTAATCAAAATGGCGGTTTTAGATGAAGCAGAAAATAAACACACATCATTTTTTAGCTTTTTCAAATTCAATCATTTCGTAAAAGTGCAACATTTATTGTAAATTGATTTTTGCTTGAATTCAGTTTTTGACATTACGTTGTAATTGTTTTTTGACATTACGGTAATATTCTAATTGGTTTTATGATATTGCGTTCTTATTTTAGATCATGACATTGCGTTTTTATTTTAATTGATTTTATGATAATGCGTTTTTATTTTAATTGATTTTATGATAATGTGTTATTATTTTAATAGGTTTTAATATAATGCGTTATTATTTTAATTGGTTTTATGATATTGCGTTAGTATGTTTATTGTTCTTATGATTTTGCGTTTTTATTTTAATTGATTTTGTGATATTACGTAATTATTTAATTAATGTTTTATATTCTAATCAATCTTGTCCTGGATCGACACTATTTTACCCCAATTGATGCATTGTTCACGAACCATTTAACGGTGAATCTTTTTTTGACATTCTTCTTACACACTTACATTTTAATTATGACCTTTTGGTTTATCCCTCGCAAACTTATCTATTTATTTTCATTCTTATGATGATAAGAATCCATTCTTTGAAAATACTTGGCTTAAGGAAGGAAAAATAAATATGCTGTAATTGAATATACCTTCTTTTGAATAACTGAAGATTTAATAGATTAGTCATTGTCACATTTTTTATTTCTCTTTTTTCATTTGTTTATATAATTGCTCTATCCCGTATGTTCACGATAGGTTGAAATTCTAAAAGTATACGTATATACTTCTACTTTTAGGTTCATACCTTTATATATATATATATATATATATATATATATATATATATATATATATATATATATATATATATATTAATGATATTTCACCCCAAACAAGGCAGGACGCTATTGTAGACGTAAGGGGCTACTGAGAATTAGGGTGCATGTAATGTCGGAGAAACAGAGGGCAGGGAGGGTGTTCCAGAGACCAGCAGCACGAAGAAAGAAGCTATTGGAGTTGAAGGCTCTCCGGCATCTGGGGAGCTCCACAGTGAATGGATGGTATTTAGCTGATTGTTGAGTTGGTCTAGTGTATTTACGTCGAGGGGGCACCAGAATGGCCAGTTCATCGGAGCATAATCCATTGAAGTATTTGTAAAATAAGCACAAGGATGCTACATTGCGGCGATGGGACAGAGGCTGGAGCTTGGTTGACAGAGAGGGACTTATTAAGTTGGCGACTCTTTTTGGACATATATATATATATATATATATATATATATATATATATATATAACATAAAATATAATAACACTAAATCACATAACTGTCGATGCAATAATTTATTTCAACCGTGCGGGGTTTTCAAGCATCATTCAGACAATTACATTTTTGAGACTCAAAACTGTAATTGTCTGAGTGATGCTTGAAAAAACCGCACGGTTGAAATAAATTATTGCATCGACAATTATGTGATTTCGTGTTATTATATTTTATGTTATTCTTGCTCTGTTTACTACATTGAGCTCTCATACCCAGATTTCCTCCTGGAATTATCCCATTATAACACAAATATATATATATATATATATATATATATATATATATATATATATATATATATATATATATAGTTGAATTAGATTGTGACATTTTCTGCGTTCCTACTTCCAATTGTCTGCTGCGGTATTTCAATGGTTTGACACCGGTTTTTCCCGTTTTTCGATCCACTCGGTCTTTTATTGTTGTCTTTTGAAAATTAAAGTTTTTCTTTCGAAAATTTAAGATTACCCTTTGCCGAACAGTATTTACCAGACAGTATTTACTATTCTGGTATTTAATCAGTTTTTCGTGAAATTATTAATAAATCGTTTTGAGTTTCACTTTCTCTCTTCGTTTATTTCTTTTCACTTTTTCCATCTTAACGGCAACTACATCGCATTGCTACAGCCTCGAACGACTAATCTGCACTTATATTTACCAGCAATGCTTCAAGCAAACTACAATCTCCTTATATATATATATATATATATATATATATATATATATATATATATATATATATATATATATGAGAGGTGAAAGATGAGAATAAAAAATAGTAAAGATACAATATTTATTAGAACATCAAAAGTTCAGAGCCAGACTATTGCAGAGACAGGATAAAATGGAAGATACCAATTGCCGTCGGACCACCAGCCTCTTACAAAAATATTTGGATTCCTAAACAATTTGAGTATTGTTCATTTTCAAACGTTCATTTCCAAAATAACAGCTGTTTTTATTCTTGTTTCGACGTGTTTTTTTGGACATCATCCACCCGGACTTTACGCTCTCATCTCAACATAAGACTCTTTACCTTTGGCCCTTATTTTGTTTTTATTTTGTTTTATTTTATGCAAAATTTTCAAGGTTAAATGTTGCCATTAATATTTAAAAGTACATCATCGGCTTTTTCCCTATCCTCTGATGAGAAGAGTTTATCTTTGAAAATCCATGGATTAAGGATATGAAGCTCCTTGCTCTGAACTTTTGATGTTCTAATAAATATTGTATTTTTACAATTTTTTATTCTCATCTTTCACCTCTAAAAGTGATTGCTCTATCCAATATATTGAGCTTTATGTTATCACGATAGATTATTATTATTAAACGGTAATTAGATTTTCGTTATTTAATTTAACATTTATATATATATATATATATATATATATATATATATATATATATATATATATATATATATATATATATAATGAGATTTAAATGTTACTACAGTTTTAGAAGCGCCGTTATAATGAGATAACTTCGAAACGTGAGAATCCAGTTAACATGACGCGAGATTTTGAAATTAAATATTTATTAAATCATTTGTTTTTTTTATATCCAAATTTTCGTTTTTATAAACCTTCCTCATGGGACAGACAATATTTTCCTTTTTTTTTCCTTCTTTTTTTTTTTCATAATCGAAACTTACGGCTTAAGCCGAAGATCGCTCTTCAGGTGTTATGAAGATAGTGTTTTTTTTTGTTTTTTTATGTCCGATTTGTAGTATACGCGCACTGAAACGCATTTGTGATAATGAGATTTAAATTTTACTACAGTTTTAGAAGCGCCGTTATAATGAGATAACTTCGAATATATATATATATATATATATATATATATATATATATATATATATATATATATATATATATATATATATATATATATATATGTCTATTTGCTAAAACGAGTTTTTGAATACAAGTACACTTTAAGGTTTCAAATTCTTAAATTGTTCAGTGCATCATTTTATACAGCAAACTGAGTTCAATTTCCTTAAAATCGTTTATTAAACGAATGCCGACTACTTACAACATACAAAGACAATCTTCCATATAATAGGTATAAAACATAAAGAAAAAAAAAGATCAAAGCAAGAAGACGCGTCTTAGTTTATGAAGTATGAACTGGAAGGCAAAACAAACAAGATGTTCAATCCGTGGTGGCTTGGTGCAATGGAGACGTGTCAGTTCAGATCAAAACATCATAGAAAGTATTTTCCTTCGCAGAACATAAATATTATCCTCTTTCAAGGTTAGCCTTTGACGAGCGTCGAAAACAATTTCACTTTTAAGAAACGACAAAGGCACGAATCACTACTGATCAGAAAGTTGCGTGTTCACGTCACGTCGGGGTCACCATTTTATAGACACACATCTTGGTATGAATTACAAGATCCGTCTCGTAATTAATATGGATTGAAAAAAATAAGACTTAACAGGAAAAAATATTTCTATATATCAGAACGATCAGAAGTTCTTGGGTTCCCGTCACGTTGGGGGTCACCATTTTATAGACACACATCTTGGTATGAATTAAAAGACCCGTCTCGTAATTAATATGGATTGAAAAAAATAAGACTTAACAGGACAAAAATATTTCTATATATCAGAACGATCAGAAGTTCTTGGGTTCCCGTCACGTTGGGGGTCACCATTTTATAGACATGAATCTCGATATTAACCACAAGAACCGGCCTCTAATTAAAGTGGATAGAAAAAATAAGCACTGAAACATTTGTAAGAATACACGAGTATCAATAAACTATGTTTCTCTTTGTCTTTTTTCAAATTGAATGTGAATGGATATTTTCAATTTGAACTCAAAATTGAATTCAATTTGAACATAATGGATATGTTCAAATTGGTTTGAACGTCTCAAATTGGTTTGAACGTTTCAATCGGTTTGAACGTTCATTGATTATGTTTCAAATTTAACTTCAAAATTGAATTCAATTTGACCATAATGGATATGTTCAAATTGGTTTGAACGTCTCAAATTGGTTTGAACGTTTCAATTGGTTTGAACGTTCATTGATTATGTTTCAAATTTGAACTTCAAAATTGAATTCAATTTGAACATAATGGATATGTTCAAATTGAATGTTAATGGATATGGGTGTATATTTCACTGTTTGTTTCATTTTACTTCAGTCGAAGTTCTCAGAAATCAAGGGGCCCCTTCCTGGAGCTAACACTTGATTTCTATATGAGATACATAGATATTCGAATATTTCATTAAAGTTCTCTTTTATATCTCAAGCATTGAGTTTGTAAAAAAGTTAAGAACATTAATTTTCATCTCCCCAATTGACCAGTTAACCATGTTATAGTATATCTTTCTTCTGGTCTCTTGGTCTTACCGGATTTCAAGACAAGAATTCATCTGGAGTATCCAGCGAAGTGTTGCTACTTGCGGTAACATCACTAGGAGAAGGTGCACTATTCCTCGTATCAGCAAGTATATGGCTGTGCTCAGGTGATCTTATTAGTGTTGTGAATACTATGTTATTTTGAATATTTGGTACGGGTTGTCCTGACAAATCCTTGTACAGAGAGACCGAAGACATTCGATGATAGTGTCTAGTAGTTAATTCACACTCAAAATAATGTATATGTATGTGTATGTGTGTATGTATATGTATGTGTGTATGTATATGTCGATGTATATGTATGCGTGTATGTATATGTATATGTATATGTAATGTATATGTATATGTATATTTAATGTATATGTATATGTATATCTAATGTATATGTATATGTATATGTATATGTAAATGTATATGTATATGTATATGTATATTTTACGTATTTAGACAAAAGTTGTTTTTGCTTAATTAGTCTTTTTTGTATTCTGGATCTTTTACAAGTTTACAAACTATTTTAGATGACCAAACAATTTTTAAAAGTTTTTTAAAATCCTACCAACTTGTCTAACATTAACTCTAACCCTAACCCTAACTTTTAAAATAAGCCTATCAATCAACTCAAAACTCAGGTTAATTAATTTATTACAACCGCAAATCTTGAATGACAATTTAGGATGACCCCGTAAACTTTCACTCTTATTCTCAGTAGACACTTACGTCTACAGTAGCAACTTGCCTAACCCTAATCCTAAACCCTAACCCTAACCCTAATCCTAAACCCTAACCCTAACCCTAACTGTTTAAAAAATCCTACCAATCAACTCAAGACTCAGGTTAATAAATTTATTACAAACGAAAATGCTGTTAATGATAGCCATAAACTCTCCAAAATATTTGGGATTATAAACCCAGTTACTATGGTAACGTAAAAACCCATAAACCCAACTACCCCCTCCGTCCCATAATTTCGCAATTTACACCCCCTATTTATTGTGATTAATATTGTTTATAGATGGTAGTCTGGTCTTTATGTACAAACCCTCTAGGATTTTCAGTCTTTTCACGTTTAAGTCGTTAGTGTAGAATGTTCGTGTTATTAACTAAAAGTTGTCTGAATTGCGAATGAGGGCATTTGTGTTGCTTCAAATACTGGCAGATTGAACTTGAGTTGGAAAGATCTACTCAAAGCTGAAGCCATAAAAAAAATAGGTTCGAAAAAAAACAACAACTTTCCACCACAATCTTAACACACAATCTAAAACAAGAACTGCCAACGAACTTCGAAACCACCCAAATATCGTTAGCAAAAAGGGCGATAAAACCAACAGATATGTCGTACGCAATAAATTATTCTACAAAATTACAAACTATTTTAGATTACCATATGAAATTTTTAAAAGTTAAAAAAAAAACAACCTATCATTTAACACAAGACTCAGGTTAATAACTTATTACAGCCAACAAACTGTAAATGATAACCATAAACCCTACAAACCCAGTTACCATGGTAACGTAAAAACCCATAAACCCAACCCCCCCGTTCGTTTTGCAAATTACAACACCTATTTTTCAATTAACTAAAACAATCAACGAACGTATAACTCCGTATTTACCATGTAAATATAGTTTAAACCAGATTCCCAACAACTCATACAGATTCTCCAAACTACAAAAGCTAATAACAAAATCACTTGATGTCGAAAGTCTATACACTAATGTCCGAGTTCATGAAACAATCGACATCATAATTAACAGCATATACCCATCCTTGGCCTTTTGGCTAAGATCAAAGTGTAGTATCTGTTCCGATGGATACTGCACGCCTGTCCTGTGCAGTTCTAGGAGGCCCACCCTCCCAGGCTTCGCCTCCCCTCTTTGGGGAGGAGTAAGTTTATTGCTTACTGTCTGAGGCGCCCCTACCGGGGAATGCCGACGGGGCTGCCCAGGCAATTTTTAAATGGCCAGAGTGCTCACCTCTCGAGCGCTGGCTTTTAACCCCACTTACTCGACCCAAGCTGTGGTCACATCTTACTTGTGGGAGTAAGATAAAACTGGCCTTGTGCCTAACTCCGCGAGGAGTAAATAAACATCCTTGGCCTTTTGGCTAAGATCAAAGTGTAGTATCTGTTCTGATGGATACTGCACCCCATAGACTGGTATCGTCTTGGACTTCGAGGCTTGATTTACGCCGGTCTATGGGTCTGTCCTGTGCAGTTCTAGGAGGTCCACCCTCCCAGGCTTCGCCTCCCCTCTTTGGGGAGGAGTAAGTTTATTGCTTACTGCCTGAGGCGCCCCTACCGGGGAATGCCGACGGGGCTGCCCAGGCAATTTTTAAACCCCACTTTCCCGACCCGACCTTGGGTCACATCTTGTGGGAGTAAGATAAAAACTGGCCTTGTGCCTAACTCCTGGAGAGGAGTAAATCAATACCCATCCCTCCTTTCTCTCAAAGTCAATCCTTGAGTTCTCAAAAACTTATTATCCATCTGTACAACAGAAATCCACTTTCTACGATGTAACCTCCGCAATGACACGTGGCGTAACGGGTATACCTGTTAAGTAATAATAAGTTCTACGTGGCAGTTATCTTGGGGTTGAAGGTTCAATCCTTAGTGCAGGCGATACTAAGTATACAATTAATATTATTTAAGACTTCTACCCGGTAATGGCCGACAGAACGAGAACAATCTACCCCCGTGGATTAAATAAAGTGTTCCGTTTGAAATTCCGTACAGATTCCCGAGTTCGACAAAAACACTTCAGAGTTGGGCAAGGTACACCTGAGGTTACAACGTCCGAAACGTTGTGAAAATAACATTTAAGATGAGAACAGAATACAAATGATACAAATTATCAATCCTCATCTAAAAAATTCCGAAACAAGTTTATCAAGGCCAAAAGCCATTCGAAGAGATCGGTTAAAATGATGGATGGATTATCGCTTTAATGATGATGAATATTACGAGAGGATTGACAATGATTAATGGAATGAGCAAAGTGTGATTACATATGGAGACGATTTATGACAACTATTTGTTGATATTGTATTTGAATACGTGCATGATGTAGCCCACAGGGAAGCAGTCTTGTGGTATTATGTTCCACAGGTGGAAAGTTCTTGGAAATAAACTCTTTTTACGGAAATTCAGTCTGATGTTAGGCGCATGAAAGAAAAAAGAAACATTTTTTTGCAGTTGATGGAGGAGGATAATTTCTAGGGAGGAACCAGAGATCGGAGCTCAGTCGAGCATTTTCCGTGGAAATAACAGTAGAGCAGAAAAAGACTAACACCGTCTCTTGTGTGAGAAAATGGTTGTACAGAAGAGAAGAGATGATCCCCCACTAGATTGTGAATTCGATTCTGTACTCTGGGTGACAGCTCCCCAGATGGGGCAGCAGTACTCCATCTGAGGACGTATCTCTTCCACGGAAATAAGGCTAGAGCAGAGAAAGACTAGCAACCTTTCTTGCGTGAGAATATGGCTGTACAGAAGAGAATAGATGACCCCACTAGATTGTGAATTCGATTTTGCACTCTGTCAAGGCAGAAAAAAACGAGTACTCTAGGTAGCACCTCCCCATATGTGGCAACAATACTCCATTTTAGGTCATATCTGACTGTTATAGGTTGTTTCGTAGTTTTCGGGCTGGGATCAGGGTGTAGTATCTGTTCTATCCTCGGTCGGAGAGATCCTTCTTTACTGAGACAAGTTTTATTTTTGACCCATCCAGAATGATTCGTTTTGCGTGAAAAATTCCCACATAAGAAAAAATCGGCCTTGTGTCTAACTTTGCCATCGTGGGAAGGCTAGCAATTAAGAAACTACAGTGTAACCCGGATATAAGAGCACCGGATATAAGAGAAACCCGAATATAAGAGACATTGTCTCTGGTCCCAAATTACAGCCTGTGTTAATGTCTATAAATTAGACCCGGATATAAGAGACCCGGATATAAGAGAAACCCGGCTATAAGATACCTCTTCTCCGGTCCCGTCCTCCCTAATATAAGAGTGTTCGTTTTGAGTGATAGTGTGATGTCGTAAATCAGGCAAAAGACGTTGCTAAATGTTCTCACCTCATTGGTGAGTCTTTCTATGACCTTCACTATAGCCATATTCCGTGAAATATTCATAAAAAAGGTTTCTTTTGTTGTTGTTGTTGTTAGAAGGCGAACCCGGATGTAAGAGACTTATTCTCCGGCCCCGACAGCTCTCTTATATCCGGGTTTAACAAAGAGATTTCTGTACAATAAAAAATGACTGCCTTTTTTAAGAAAAAGTAATTTTTGACTAAATTATTTGTGAAAACTGATTGAAAAGTATTTTTTATGTCTATAACTGTTAAATAAACTAGTGTTCTGTGCTTAAAAAGCTTTATATGTGGTGTTTATGTACTTACATAAACAAAATAGACAATACCCGGATATAAGAGGAACCCGGATATAAGAGACTTATTCTCCGGTCCCGACAGCTCTCTTATATCCGGGTTACACTGTACTATGAAAGGTAGCCCCCCCCCTCCGCTCCCATCGAAGGGGGGTACTTGAAAATAGGGCACGGCTGATTTGTCGCATCATAGGAGGAATTCGAGGAAGCTGTTTGTGCCAAACTCCTCATCAGCAAAGAACTAATGATAGCAACAAACAGCTGCAACGTTTGTTCGGACCGCCATGACAGGCCAATCAGAGTCTTCAACATCGGCGGAGGACGGGTTGGCTGGCTGTGTAGGGTCGCTGTTTGCGTGATTATGTGTTCGACCGGTTAGGGTTAGAAAGGGATGGTGGGGGGCTGTGATGCATTTGTGAAGAGGTAACTGCTGGGATGTGTGTCGGGGGTTGCGGCTTTCAAGGTTGGAGATATTCTCATCGGCTTATTTCGAGCCCAACACCTAGCCGAGATTGGTAATTGAATTAGGGGAAAGAGAGGGTCCCGAGTAAATGGTCGACGGTTGCTGACCAATACTTTGCTTACCAATCATTAAATTGGACGGGAGAGGTGTCCGAAAATGGAAAGAAACTTACTGACAGTTTCAAAATTAATTTCAACTGATGATGATGATGATGATGATGATGATGATGATGATGATGATGATGATGATGATGATGATGATGATGATGATGATGATGATGATGATAGCAAGGTTCTTTACTGCATACTAGTACACAGATACGCACACAAACATAACAAGTTCCCATACATACAAGCACACACACACACGCACACACACACACACACACACACACATATATATATATATATATATATATATATATATATATATATATATTATAAATTCTTTTATTTATAGAAACATTATTGGCTACATATGTGCATACATGTTTCAGCCAACATTTGGCAGCTAAAACATGTGTGCACATATGTAGCCAATAATGTTTGTATGAATAAAATAGTTTATACTATGATACAGCTCTACTTGTTATTGGGCATTATTGTATAAACACCGGAGTTTTATTGGATTAACATCTAGGAAACACCAATACCATCACTATATATAAATATATATATAAATATATATATAAATATATATATATATAATTCGCTATTTAAAATTGGCCGTGTGGTTATATATATATATTTATAGTACACGTATTGTATTAGTTTCTGCAGATGTAAATCCGTTGAAACTCCAGTGTTTATAAAAAGTGCTCAATAACAAGTAGAGCTGTATAAATTTGTATTTATACAAAAATTATCGGTTACATATGTGCATACATGTTTCGGTTGCACTCTTCCCAGAGATTCAACCTCTTCAGACCAAAGAAGACAGAAGTCTCTCTGTGAAGAGTACAACCGAAACATGTATGCACATATGTAACCAATAATGATGGTACAGACTGTTTCACTGCATCACAGCTCTTCAGAACGGCTAGACTAGGAATCGAACCTCCAACCATCTAGTTGATAGTCGGCAGCACTTACCACTAAGCTACGTGATAGGCACTCGTAAATTATAGTTACAATGTCTTTATATAAACATTGACTGCCACTTTACAGTGCTCAATTTGTTTATTTAAAAAGAGCTTTGAATTACGTTAAGTAGTTGAAGGTGAAATCATATAACGAATAGTTATCCACCCGAGAAGGAGGGCTTATGTATATATATATATATATATATATATATATATATATATATATATAGAGAGAGAGAGAGAGAGAGAGAGAGAGAGAGAGAGAGAGAGAGAGATCGTAATCCAGGCCCGTTTGCATCCAGAGGATAAAAATCGAGTGAATCCTCACCGTGCTCAATAATAAATAGAGTTGTTTATTAGGTATATATTTTTATTGACACAAATATTATTTGGCTACACATTTGCAAACATATTTCGGCCAGCGCCATGAATTGCCAACGACTTCGAGTCAACACCTTACAGCAGCATTACGTGGAATAAGACAACATTTCCTACTGAAACTGAACGAGTGATCTATTCATAAAAAAACAATTTAAACTGCGCAAAGTGTTTTATCCATAAGATTTTAAAATTTGTTTAAACACTTTTCACCTTTGTTTTTCCTTACAGAAAGAAATGTCGTCTCATTTAACCGTAATGTAGCTGTAAGTAAAATGCGTTTGCCCGAAGAGGTTTGGCTGATACGTAACGGCTTCTACAATTCATCTCCTTTATTCAGCAAAATGATATGAACTGAACTTGAATTGAGATCCAGGATAGCTATTTTGCAAAACATTCCCAACAAAACTTTGTAAATAGTCTCGATGATAAAATGAATAAAGAAAAACACTAATTTCATGTCATAAACGCATTATACTTTTTGAATTCTAACGGCTTTTCACCTCAAAATCGCACCACATTTTTTAAATTCGTTAATGGAAGTTTTTTTTTTTAAAAAAAACATTCCATGCCATAAACGCATTACACATTTTGAATTTTAACGGATATGGTTCGTTCGAAAAAAGAACCAAAACATTTTTTTAACATCACACCAAATATTTAAAAATATTGTACTTGTATTTTGTTTCTTAAAATCAATCATCCTGGGGAAGTCTCGAAATAAAGACGGAACGTTGATGAATACATAAATAATATTGGTTATTCCTTTTTTATTTTTCATATATATATATATATATATATATATATATATATATATATATATATATATATATATATATATTTAATTATTAAAGACAATATATGTATTATCATATATCATCAGATCCTTTTACTTTGTAGTCTCCTTTGAAGATTCAGCTCAATTCTAGTCAATTATTGATAACAGAACAAAATATAACACAGTTTTTTATTATATTCCAATAACCATGGTTTGTTTTATTACTTTTATTTTTATTTTTTCACATTTTCAAAAATTTTTAATTTCTGTGAGATATATTTAACGGTCTGTTTCATTTGTCTTGTGCCAAACAACATTTGTATGTCAATATCGTCTCTGCAACACTACAAAATCATCAGAAAAAAGTTCACAAATAATAAAAGAGTTCTTGAGTTAGAGTGTCTTAAAAGCACCTACACTATACATCAGTTTCATTTTAGGGTGAAAAAAAAAAATTGAGAGCCAAAAACACTCACACGTGTGAGATCCAACTAATCCGCCATTTTGAAACTGATGTATAGAGTAGGTGTTTTCAGGACACTCTGATCCAAGAACTCTGTTATTATTTGTGAACTTTTTCTGATGATTTAGTAGTGTTGCAGAAACGATATTGACATACAAATGTGGTTTGGCACAAGACAAATGAAACGGACCGTTAAATATATCTCACAGAAATGTAAAATTTTTGGAAATGTGAAAAAATAAAAATAAAAGTAATAAAACAAACCATGGTTATTGGAATATAATAAAAACTGTCCTATATATATATATATATATATATATATATATATATATATATATATATATATATATATATATATATATATATTGTGTGTGTTTATTTAGGCAGCATTTTCTCATTTATGCAAACATTGTTAAAAATAACAGAATTCGTTTGTTTAATTATACCTTTTTATTTTTTCAATTTTTCTGATTATGTTGTTTGTATTAACATAAAAACTTACTGTTTATTTGCTTTTAACAGCTGATGATGATTCGACGAAGAATCGAAAACGTACCAATGGGACATTTATTATTTTTTATTTTAATACAAGAAAGACCATTAGAAAAATTGTAAAAATAAAAATAATTAATTAAACACGTGAATTTTGTTATTTTTAACAATGTTTGCGAGCACTGTATGTGATTATTTTTCTCTCAGCGGAGGAACAGTCGGATTAGGGTTAGGGTTTAGGGTTAGGGTAAGGATTATGGTTAGGGTTAAGGTTAGGGTTTAGGGTTTAGGGTTAGGGTTAAGGTTAGGGTTTAGAGTTAGGGTTAGGGTTAGGGTTAGATTAGGGGTAAGGTTTAGGGTTATGCTTAGTGTTTAGGGTTAGGGTTAGGCGTTAGGGTTAGGGTTAGAATTACGGGTTAGGGTTACGGGTTAGGGTTACGGGTTAGGGTTAAGTTAGGGTTAGGGGTACGAAAACCAAAAAGATAGGGTGTTCACTTTGAACTGGGAACCTTCAAATTGAAAAAGGTCAAACAAGTTTGTTAGAAAATCAAAATCCAACATCTTAACTGGATCAGCATAAAGCATGTAAACCCCAACAAAAAGAACGTTGGAAATGGGTGTATGGCTGTGTGGGTGGGTGAATGTGTGGGGGTGTTGATGTGTGGGTGTGGATGTGTGGGTGTGTAGATGTGTGGGTGTGTGGGTGTGTGGGTGTGTTGATGTGTGGGTGTGTGGGTGTGTAGATGTGTGGGTGTGTGGGTGTGTGGATGTGTGGGTGTGTGGATGTGTGGGCGTGTTGATGTGTGGGTGTGTTGATGTGTGGTTGTGTGGATGTGTAGATGTGTGGGTGTGTTGATGTGTGGGGGTGTTGATGTGTGTGTGTGTGGATGTGTAGATGTGTGGGTGTGTTGATGTGTGGGTGTGGATGTGTAGGTGTGTGGATGTGTGGATGTGTGGGGGGTGTTGATGTGTGGGTGTGTGGGTGTGTTGATGTGTGGGTGTGGATGTGTAGGTGTGTTGATGTGTGGATGTGTGGGGGGTGTTGATGTGTGGGTGTGTGGGTGTGTTGATGTGTGGGTGTGTGGATGTGTGGGAGTGTTGATGTGTGGGTGTGGATGTGTAGGTGTGTGGATGTGTAGATGTGTGGGTGTGTGGATGTGTGGGTGTGTGGATGTGTGGGTGTGTGGATGTGTGGGTGTGTGGATGTGTGGGAGTGTTGATGTGTGGGTGTGTGGATGTGTGGGTGTGTGGATGTGTAGATGTGTGGGTGTGTTGATATGTGGGTGTGTAGATGTGTGGGTGTGTTGATGTGTGGGTGTGTGGATGTGTGGGTGTGTGGATGTGTAGATGTGTGGGTGTGTTGATGTGTGGATGTGTTGATGTGTGGGTGTGTTGATGTGTGGGTGTGTGGATGTGTGGGTGTGTGGATGTGTAGATGTGTGGGTGTGTTGATGTGTGGGTGTGTGAATGTGTGGGTGTGTTGATGTGTGGGTGTGTGGATGTGTGGGTGTGTGGATGTGTAGATGTGTGGGTGTGTTGATGTGTGGGTGTGTGAATGTGTGGGTGTGGGTGTGTTGATGTGTGGGTGTGGGTGTGGGGATGTGTGGGTGTGTGGATGTGTGGGTGTGTTGATGTGTGGATGTGGGTGCTCCGTGTCGTATCCTTCATGACTCAACCCTGTTAATATGCATAGACAGAACACAACGGGTGTAAAGTAGTCTAACCTAAGTAGTTGTAGATCCTGTGTCGATCATCAACAAATGGATGTTTGGCAGAGAGGATGTGACAACTTGTCTTCGACTAATCCCCGTGCACCAAACATGTTGTGTGCAACTGCAGTTTGCAGTCAGCCTCTCTATAGTGATGACTGTCCATGCATAGCGAAGTGGCCAATCCTTCATGTTGTGCGTTGCGATGAGAGGAATGTTATTGTTATTATTCTCAAAATTTGAAAAAAAAATAATAATATTTTGAAATATAATACCATGGTTATTGGAATGTAAAATGAACCGTTGATCAGAACTAAACCGGTCGAATTTCCCTTTTGTTTTGTTTTCATATCTTCCTGTGTTTAATTATTTTTCATTCTTGTTTATCATACATTCAGTTTGTGTCCAATCCTTAATGTTGTGAAAGGAATGTTATTTTCAAAATGTACAAAAAATTTATTTTTTTTGTTCAAATATAATATCATGGTTATTGGAATATAAAATAAACCTGACTTATTTATATATATATATATATATATATATATATATATATATATATATATATATATATATATATATATATATATGTGTGTGTGTGTGTGTGTGATTTTATGAAGGCTTATCAAAGCATTCCTTTCAGGACACCAATGATCACCATTAAAGATATTTTTTCTTACAAATATTATTTATTCAAATTAAATGTTTTTTCCTACACGTGTTTCACTACCAAGCAGTTACTTGCTTGGCAGATCATCAAGGAAATTAAATGTCTGGAATACTGGTTTCAACTGCCGACAATACACAATGTGGCGTTGCAATAGTTGAGGTCACTTAAGCAGAGAAGAGGAAAAAAATAAAAATAAAAGTCAAAATTAAAAAACAAGGAAGAACAACGATAAAAAAAAAAGAAAGTCCTAGAAAAGTCTTAGAAAAGTAGCTCGTTCATTATTTCTTCCACCAAACCAACAAGCAAATAATCGGTCACAAATACATTAAAAAAAAAAAAAAAAACCGGAACAATGTGCGATAATATACTTTCACGCCGGCCGGCACAATGATGAATAAATCCCCCCCCCCCACAAAAAACAAAAGAATTAAATCATTCAAGATACCGCTCACAAGTTACCATTCCAATCCAATGATAGTATGGGAATTCTAAATCCAACTTCTCACAAAGAAAAGTCAACACAAATGTTCGTCCGAGTTCAAAGAGCCTTATTTCGATGGCTGATTTCTTGCCCCTCGAAACAAACACACGACGAGTTGAATGTCAATCTCGCAGAAAAACCCCCTTACATTAAGAAAAAATCTTAATTAGTAGATAGAAACTATTTATTCAAAATACTGTTTCTAAAAATATTTATTATTAAACCTATTCTTTATAGAAATTAATTATCTAGTGTCTGGGACATATAAATGCTCTGTACTCTGTAATCGAGTATCATCGAGCTTGTTTTTATTGGAACAACCCCGGTCTTCACTGAATGATCTATTTTATAAGTGAAAAATCAAAATATATATATATATATATATATATATATATATATATATATATATATATATATATATATGCTGGTGCATCATCCACTAGTCTCTTCTTCTTAGACAAGGTCCAAAAAGAGTCTCTAATCTAATAGGTCCCTCACTATCAACCACGCTCCAGCCCCTGGCCCATCGCCGCAATGTTGCATCCTTGTGCTTGTTTTACAATGTGCTCCGATGAACTGGCTACTCTGGTGTCCTTTCGACGTAAATACACTAGACCAACTCGACAATCAGCTAATTCCCATCCATTAACTGTGGAGATCTTCAGATGGCAGAGAACCTTATACTCTAATAGCTTCTTTCCTCTTGTTGCCGGCCTCTGAAACTCCCTCCCTGCTCCCTGTTTCCCCGACTGTACCGACATGCAGAAATTTAAAACTAATGTAAACAGACATCTCGCTGCACAGCTCCCAACTTAGGATGACAACCAAAACCTACACCCTAATTCTCAGTAACCCCTTACGTCTACAGTGGCGGCCTGCCTTGTTTGGGATGAAATATATATATATATATATATATATATATATATATATATATATATATATATATATATATGTGTGTGTGTGTGACAGAATGCAAAACAATTTACAAATAAAAAACAAACGGTAGATTTCACCGGTTTCATTCGGATCTAAAGACGTCCGTTGATCAGAACTAAACCGGTCGAATTTCCCTTTTGTTTTGTTTTTTATTTCTTCCTGTGTTTAATAATTCTTGTCTTTCATACATTTTGTCTCCACGACTTTTGATTTCATGATATATCATGTATTTCATCCCAATATGTTAAGTGGCTAACGGACTGACGACCTGGATGTGCGAAGAAAGAAAGAGAGAGAGAGAGAGAGAGAGAGAGAAAAGGAAAGAAAAAGAAAGAAAGCAATAAGGATAGGAAGAGAGAGATAAATGAAGAAACCAATCAATATTGATAGATCGATAAACATAAAGAATGATAGATAAAAAGAAGGCTAGATCGATATGTTCTGATCACTTGTTTTCCTATGCACTGTAATACGTTTTTCATTAAATTCTTTCATTTGCTAATGTATTTATTTGCATTCTTAATACTCTCCTTTTGTCAGAAACCTCGGCACCGCAATGGTCATCAATTCAAACCTTCCCGCCACGCCACGCCACGCCACGCCACGCCACGCCACGCCACGCCACGCCACGCCACGCCCGACATCGGCGGCGGCAGGTCACTTCAATTGCGATACTGCTGCATTTCTTGACCACTAAAGCTGACACTCTCTGATCAAAGGCCGCAAAATAATCTAACCTTTACTTGTCAGCCACTTCTATTCGCTGGAAAAGTTAAAAGGCGGGTTTAAGAGATGTCCACGAACGCCGATGGATCAGGGACGAAGTCTTCTTGAATTTTGTGTTTTTTTTTATAAATTGGAAATTCACGAGAAACAATTACTGATTTGAAATTTCGGCATTCTTCAGAGTAAGACCATTAGCGCAACGGATACAAGTGCTAAGTTATAACAAGTTCTAAATAACAGTCTTCTTGTTAGATAATGGCCCTATGGGAATGGACGTATCTGTTGGAAATCTGATTTGACTTGCGCGAATTAACGCTGGGCAGTCGAGTGCAGAACAGGGCTTATTCTCTGGCAGACGTGACAAGGTTACGTGTGACGAGACCTCAGATCAAGGGTCAGTCTACACATGCGAGAGGCCCTGTGACTTCGCGGGCCCTGCGTGGGAAACAAAGGGATCTGTGACGTCACTCGTTCTCGTGAGAAGCGAGTTTTTAATCAGTCTGTTTCGGAAAGCGAACTGAGAGGACGTGCGATTCACAATGTAAAGATACGGAATATTTCCCTTCATGGAAGACAAGCGCAAGAATCCTTTCTCCCCCCCCCCTCTCTAGGAATAGTTAAGAAAACATTAATAACTAACTACGATAACGTGGGATTTGCTCTCTTAGTCTCTCTCGGCGTGGTGAATTCCCCCCAGATGAATATAACAACGCTTGAATAAAATGAATTAGATTTAAAAGCAGAGTTTGGTCTTCGGGGGCGAGATGGCTTTTATTGCAGACAACAGACGACGGCAGAGAAGAAAGAATTCATCCACTAGACGACCACTCACTGGACGACACGACCACCCTCTCCACCCCCACGGCATGTTTAGAAAAACAGGAGAGGGGCTATGTAATATTCTGAGAGTTGAGGGTTCAATCAATTAATTTTAGTATTTGTTTTTACCTCATCTTCTAGGAGGTCAGACACAAGGTCAAGTGTGTTTTTTTTTAAAAGCCATCGCACTACGATAAGCGCACTGGACTACATTAAATGCCTGAGTAGCCCCGTCGGCATTCCCCGGTAGGGGTGCCTCAGGAGATAAACAATAAACTAACTCCTTCTAAGAGAACAGGTAAAGCGTGATAGGGTTGATCTCATAGAACTGAACAGAATCATACCTTAGTCCGACCGCAACAAAGCCACTGACGGACTGATCGTCGATGACGTATCCCAACTGGTACGAACATCTATTCAAGCTATTCGCCTCTGAGATATTGGATCTGATAAGCGCACTGGACTACATTAAATGCCTGAGCAGCCCCGTCGGCATTCCCCGGTAGGGGTGCCTCACGCGATAAACAATAAACTAACTCCTTCTAAGAGAACAGGTAAAGCGTGATAGGGTTGATCTCATAGAACTGAACAGAATCATACCATAGTCCGACCGCAACAAAGCCACTGACGGACTGATTGTCAATGACGTATCCCAACTGGTACGAACATCTATTCAAGCTATTCGCCTCTGAGATATTGGATCTGTACATGCTAGACGCTTTTGGGTTAAAGCTCTGAAAAAGAAAACCATTTTGGATGCCAGTAGTAAAACGATATTACCTTCTAAGAGAAGGCCTCTGAGTAAACAAGTATTTCTCGTGAATGTTATTCTCACAACGTTTCGGCCGATGTAATCTCCGATCTTCTTCAGGTGTATCTTGTCGAACGGAACCCTTGGCGTAACGGATAAAAGTACAAAGTGCAAAGTGCTGGTCTCTTCTATAAATATTATTATTGCATGTGTTCTTCAGAATTATGTGATCTATTCCCCGCTTCTTTTGTTCCAGCTCGTTTGACTCGTTGGTCTAGTGGTCTTCATCAATTCGCTGTTTTGATACCTCATCGTTATACAGCTTTTTATGCCAGTAGCTTTTTTCTAAGAACTGCAGGCCTGTGGAACTCTCTTCCTGCTGACTGTTTTACTCCTTCCTATAGCCATAGTATTACCAAGGTATGTGTTCTTCAGAATTATGTGATCTATTCCCCGCTTCTTTTGTTCCAGCTCGTTTGACTCGTTGGTCTAGTGGTCTCCGCCAGTTCGCTGTTTTGATACCTCATTGTAATACAGCTTCCTATTCCAGTAGCTTCTTTCCAAGAACTGTAGGCTTGTGGAACTCTCTTCCTGCTGACTGTTTTCCTCCTACCTATAGCCTTGGTCTTTTCAAGACTAAGGCCAATATGCATCTCCTGTCTTTGCAATAATCATATTTGTTCTTGTTAGCTCGGCCTAACATTCACAGGTAACATGAATTGGAACAAATACATAGAATGCATTGCCAAGTCTGCTGCAAAGAAAGTGGGCTCCCTCTACCGTGCTAGAAAACTCCTCACACCTGATATTATCCTATATCTTTACAAAACCACCATCTGTCCATGCATGGAGTATTGTTGTCACATCCGGGATGATGCACCAGCCACTTGCCTCTACCTTTTAGACAGGGCTCCCCCAAAAAAGTCTTTAATCTAATAGGTCTCACACTATCTACCAAGCTCCAGCCCCTGTCCCATCGACGAAATTTTGAATATCTGTGCTTGCTTGACAATTATTTGAACAGAATGTGCTCCTATGAGCTTCGTGTAAATCCTACAATATGCAAAATCACACCCCTTCACTGTTGAGGTCCCCAGATGTCGGAAGGCTTTAAAATCTTCCCTTATTTTTGCCCTTTAGTCCTCACATACGATGAGCGACGTTTCTGACAAAGGGGGAAAAATTGCTGTTTTCTGGGTCGGAATCTATCGTTCTAACATACGAGAGTAGAAAGTGGACCTTGGGTTTTCTTTCGGCAACCTCGTAACTCTCGCTTTCCCTTATTTTGACCTTTGGTCCTCACAATCCATGAGCGACGTTTCTGACAAAGGAGGAAAGATTGCTGTTTTCTGGGTCGGAATCTATCCATGTAATACTTATCGTTGGCTAGTTTTTGACCTTGAAGTAGTTTTTTTTATTTGTTTTAGCTCCTAGCATCAAGTGGCTTCATGCCTTGTCTGGAGCGACTTCCATAAAAAAATCTAATAGCTTCTTTCCTCAAACTGCTTTGGAATTCCTTCCCTGCTCCCTGTTTCCCTGACTGTACCGACATGCAGAAATGTAAATGTAATGTGAACAAACATCTTGCTGCGCAGCTCCCCACTTAGGATGCTCCTATAAATACGGTTCCTAATTCACAGTAGCATTGTGCCTTGTTTGGGGTGAATTAAATAATAATTAAAAAAAACTAGATATAAAGTATTTTATAGCAGCCGAGAGCGCTCTATTCTTGTACAGAACGTTATGCATTATCGGTAATGGTCACTGGCGATATGCGTTACCAAAGTGTTTAACCCAGCGCTGAATGAAAGTTGAGATTACTTTTATCCCCGGCGACAATTCGGTGGACCGTTGCCAGTAAGAAGTGTTCGGCCCAACAATAAAATCTTCCCACTCCAAAATAAGACGAAGTGGCAGACGACCGTTGTAATCTCCAAGGCTAAAAACTGCCATTTTAAAATTCACACCATCGGAAGAATCACTTGAAAATTTCGCTCGATCTTCGTGACAATTGAAAGGGGCATTCTTGTAGTTGAAAGGTCAGTATATTAAGACCGCACAATCCGATCAAATCTCATTTGATGGCTCGTTATATTAAATCCATTTTGATCGAAAAGGAATTGGCTGTAAAGACTGCGCGCCGACTTTCTCTAAAATTAAGCGGGAATAGTTTGATTGTTTCGTTATAACAACCCTTTCAGAACATTTATCCACTTTCGTTATTCCGTTAATCCCTTATTCCGTTATTTTTTTAGTCTCTCATTCTTTTATTCCATTAAACCCTTATTCCGTTATTCCTTTAATACGTTATTCCATTATTCTGTTTATTTTTTTTATTCGTGTCCGTTATTGCTTTAGTCCGTTATTCCATTACACTGTAATTCCATTATTCTGTTATTCCGTTATTCCTTTAATACGTTATTCCATTATTCTGTTTATTTTTTTTTATTCGTGTCCGTTATTGCTTTGGTCCGTTATTCCTTTACACTGTAATTCCATTATTCTGTTATTCCGTTATTCCTTTAATACGTTATTCCATTATTCTGTTTATTTTTTTTTATTCGTGTCCGTTATTGCTTTGGTCCGTTATTCCTTTACACTGTAATTCCATTATTCTGTTATTCCGTTATTCCTTTAATCCGTTATTACTTTAATCCGTTAATCCGTTTCTTCTTTACTCTGTTATTCCATTATTCTATTATTTCATTCCTCAGTTAGTCTGTTATTACGCAATTCCTTTATTCCGTTATTCTGTTATTCCTTTATTCCTTTAAGCAATTATTCCTTTACTCCGTTATTCACTTATTCTGTTATTTCGTTACTCCGTTAGTTCGTTATTCTATTATTCTCTTATTCAGTTATTCCTGCACTCCGATAATCTGTTATTCCCTTATTACGTTATTCCATTGTTCTGTTATTTCGCTAATCCGTTATTCCGTTATCTTCTTTTTCTCTTAATCCGTTATTCTTTTAACAATCTTTTTTCGGAACAATATGTTTTACAGTTTCCCATTTTACTTCAGTAAAAGTTCTTATAAATCAAGGGGTCCCTTCCTGGGTCTAACACTTGATTTCTATATGAGATCCATAGATATTCGAATGTTCGATTAAAGTTCTCTTTTACCTCTCAAACGTTGAGTTAGTAAAGAAGTTAAGAACATTCATTTTCCGCTCTCCAATTGACCAGTTAACCATGTTATTGTATATATTTCTTGTGGTCTCTTGGTCTTACCGGATTCAATGACAAGAATTCATCTAGTCTGGTGGAGTATCTAGCTAAGTGCTCTTACTTGAGGAATCATTACTTGGAGAAGGTGCACCATTCCTCATATGAGCTGGTGCATAGCCGTGTCGAAGGGATCTTATTTGGGCTTCGAATACTATGTTATTTTGAATATTTGGTCTGGGTTTACTTGTAGGGTGAAGTATTCTCATGTCAGGTTGTCCTGACAAACCCTTGTACAGAGAGACCGAAGACACTCGAGGATGGTGTTTAGTAGGTAATTCAAACTTTCCTGTTGGTAATATATGTGTTTGTCTGTGTCTATGTATGTATGTATGTATGTATGTATGCGTGTCTTGTCTATGTATGTATGTATGTATGTATGTATGTGTGTATGTATATGGGTGTGTCTTGTCTATGTATGTATGTATGTATGTGTGTCTTGTCTATGTATGTATGTATGTCTTGTCTATGTATGCATGTATGTCTTGTCTATGTATTATGTATGTATGTATGTATGTATGTATGTATGTATGTATGTATATGTGTGTGTCTTGTCTATGTATGTATTATGTATGTATGTATGTATGTATGTGTGTCTTGTCTATGTATGTATTATGTATGTATGTATGTATGTATGTATATGTGTGTGTCTTGTCTATGCATGTATGTATGTATGTGTGTATGTATGTATGTATGTATGTGTGTGTGTATGTGTGCACATAAAGTTTAAAAAACAAAGAAAAAAAAATGAAAATGTCAATATTTCGGTGAAGCTGTCGAACATTTGATTGATTTCCAAGGATATTTTTAATTAAATTGTTGCCATGGAGATTCGTCAGTAAATATTTGGCCCAAGTTTCCCCTTCTCCCCCCCCCCGCCCCATCTTAATTAAATCTCCAACCTGCAAATTCCAGACCTCATCCCCCCCCCCCTGACCACGAACTCGGTCTTTTGATTTATATTAACTTGTTACCTGTCGACAAAGCAAGACATCTGTTGCTTATTGCGTGAACACGGTAATTACGAATTGTCGACATCTTAAACGGTGAAAAATTAATTAAGTATTTCGCATTGCAGTCGTCAACATGTTGGCCGATCTACAGTGACAGCCGAAGGAGATCACCGGACTTAGTCTTTTTGGGCTGAACACACAATCGATATATGTACCAAACTCCTGACGCAATCAGCTGTTCGTATTGCCATGGGTGATCGCACCCTTCCCGAGAGTCCAACATTCAAACTTCTCAGTCTAACATTCACAACATGAATTGGAAAAATACATAGAAGATACTGCCAAATCTGCTGCAAAGATGGTGGGCTTCCTCTACCGGGCTAGAAAAAACTTCTCACAGCTGTAAATCCACCTTTCGCTTATTAATGGAATATTGTAGCTACATCTGGGCTGGTGCACCAACCACTGTCTTTTTCTTGAACAAGTTCTAAAAAAGAGACTGTATAAGTTCCTTTGTTACGGTGTCATGGTGATCTACCCTATTTTGAAGTAGATCAGGGGCGGGCAACCTCCGGCCCGCTGGCCACATCCGACCCGCGAAGGCTTAGCGTCCGGTCCGCCACCCTGATATGCTTTATTATTGCAATCCAGCCCGCGGACCTCCCAGTAAAACTCATATCATTTTGTGACATAGACGTAAAAGTAGGTTTTGATTAAGATTTACAGTGGGATAAAAATGTATAAATATCAGCGAGCGATGATGAATGTATATTTCATTTTTCTTTAACTATTAATTTCAAATTCTTGGCCTGAGATAAAAATAGAAAAAAGAGAAAGAGAGAGGCAAAGAGGAAACGAAAGACGAAGAAAGAGCATGAAACAGAGAACCTATGTGAGGTGTGTCAAAACGAATGCTGGATCAACTTGCTACTTCCCCCGTCATTATTTTTTATGGTTCCAAAATGGCTCTTCGTCGGCGCCTTTTATAACATCACATACAGAAGTCTCTTGAGAAAAAATATCAGATTTGTAGAGTGTTCAATGCAATTTTTGTACAATTTATTCATGTAAACAAAATATAGTAATTCTGAGATTTCGTTTTTCACTCCGGCCCGCGATCTCCTTCCAAAAGTCTCATCTGGCCCTCATTCTGAAAAGGTTGCCCGCCCCTTGACTAGATGAACTCTTCCAGAGACTATGGATAGAGTTACGACGAAGATTATTAAGAAATACCAGTCGAGGATCCGTGAACATACCAGTCGAGGATCCGATCTCGAACATAAGACTGGTAGAAAACGGGCCATTTCGGTTGCGTTTTATCCGTCGGGCTAAAGTATTTGTTCTGGGTAGTCCTAGGAGGTGCAGCTTCCCAGACCATGCATCCCCTTTTTGGGGTGCTGTAAGTTTATTGCTTACTGCCTGTTGCGCCTCGACCGGGGAATGCCAATAGAGCTGCCAAGGCAATTTTTACGAGGCAAGAGTGCTCCTTATTAAGGGGCGCTACCTTGATTCTCCCCACATTCCAACCTTGTGTCGCATCTTCCTGCGGTAGGAAGGACGTAAATACCGTAATGGGGGGGGGGGCAGTCATTAGTGGCAGTTATAGCCGCAGTATCGAACGCAGACTTTCTGTAAAATACTATTCTGTATTTTTTTTAAATACACTCTTGTAAATATACCACCATGTTGTCTTGATTATTATCGGCCTTTCAGGGTCAGAACAGTCCCACTCTGTTTACCAAGCTCAAGCCCCTGTCCCATCCCCGCTATGCTGCCTCCCTGTGCTCGTTTTACGAGTACTCCCACGGAATGTGCTCCGATGAACTTAATACACTTGTAATCGTAAATACCACCGACAAAACCGACTTGTAGCAAAATCCCACCCCTTCATCGTCTTATTCTAAAATATACTGATAGGATATGATTAAACAGCAATTATCTCTCTATCCTTCCACCCATCTCTCTCTCTTTCTCTCTCTCTCTCTGTCTACCTTTCTCCCCCTCTCTCCCCCTCTCTCCCACCTACCTCTCTCCCTCTCTCTATCCCTCTCTCTCTGTCCCTCTCTCCCTCTCTCTCTGCTCCCCTCCCCCTCTCTCTCTCTCTCTCTCTCTCTCTCTCTCTGTCCGTCTCTCTCTCTTTATCTCTCTCCGTACTCCAATGATCGGTGATTTTGAACAAAAGATCCAGAAGAATAGACCTCCTCTGCCTTCAACAGTTTTGTTTTGACTTATCTTCTTTTTTTCGAACTCAATTACAAGCGATGTTTTCCTCAGTCTTGCAAGATCACATAAAAAGCGCAAGCAGTACAAGGTAAGATTTTGAACTTTCATGTATGGCACAAGGTCGAACCGCAACAAGTCTTGTAATTCAGATGAAAATGGCTCGCCCCCCCCCCCTATAAATATTATCCGTAAGAGTCGCGCTGCACATCTAAACACGGCGACCATTTTGTTTTTCCTATTTGGCAACTTTAAATGAAGTTTCGTATGAGCGTTTTGTTTCGTGTCGTCAATGTAAACAGCCAAGTCTTAAGTCGTGAAACAGAAGCGATAAGAATCTGTTTTCTGATTTGACCGGAAGAGGAAATACGTGATACAACCGGGTCCAGTCGCCATCAGATTATGCAAACATAGTGTTTGCCTTTGCATGACATCCCCACCCCTCGGTCCCCACCCCCTTATCAAGTTGCGTCATCGCATCTCTCTGAGATGCTTCGTCAGTCGGTTAGTCGGTCAAATTGATGTATGTAAGTTCTACATAAAAACTAAACATCCCACAATCAATAATGTGAATTACGAAACTAGTCACAACATTTTAAAGTGTCTAGCATAGTAATAAACGTTACCAAATTCTTAGCCATTAAGCAATTATACGTGTGAATCTTGAACGCGCTTAGAACGTAATCAAATTCTTAACGGTGAAGCAATCAAACTTTTGAATCTTGCACGTTCTTAGAACGTAATCACGCTCTCATGTAATATCTCATTTTAAGTTGTAAATTACTGGCCGTAATAATAAAAAAAACTCAACAGTGAAGATATATATTTTTTAGAAACCAAAATTAACACCGCCTGAAGATGATTTGACGAATCAAATCGAAAGTACTCGCAAAAAAGGGAAGAAAATGGAACAAGAAACACATGGAACTTACATACAGCAATTTGACCAAAACACTAAATGGACCATTCGGAAAATTTAAAAAGAAAAAAGGTCTTATTACTATAAACACTCCGTGTTATTTAATAATGGTCGCCTATATATATATATATATATATATATATATATATATATATATATATAGAGAGAGAGAGAGAGAGAGAGAGAGAGAGAGAGAAGGAGAGAGAGAGTAAGATAATACTTAAAAGATAAAAATAATATCTTTAAACAGTAGACTATCAGGATAAAAACAAAGCTCAATACAGTGTATAGAGCAATACTATTAATTGAGTGACATAATAAAATGAGAAAAACCAAGAAGTGAAAAAGAAAATCTTCTCCTCAGAGAACCATTATCGCAATGACATTAAGCTTTACAAGCTTTATTTTATTATGTCATTCAATTAATATATATATACGTATATATATATATATATATATATATATATACATATATATATATATATATATATATACATATATATATATATATATATATATATAAACAAGTAAGTAATAAGAATAAAAATTGTGTAAAATACAATATCTATTAAGTCATCAATTGTTCTAAACAAGGGGTTTATATAAGAGAATTATTTTATTCTTCCTTCCTTAAACCATGGCTTTTCAAAGATGATATCGAATCGTGAGAGGAGAGGAGAGAAATTACCATGATGTCAATATTTGAAAAGGTAAAAAATAAAAAGGATATAAAGTGACGTAAGAAAAAGTAGATATAGGCAAAATCTACCGTTGAGTACAGAAGAGTTCGTAGCAAGAGATTCGAAGTACGGTCAAATCCGATCCTGTTTATGGAATGAATATTGGCAGCCAACGTTGTATAAAAATCCGGTTTTCATATGTGGAGATGACACAGATCCTATGGGGAGAAGAAATCCGTTAGCAGTTGTATTCCTCTGACGTTAAGATTTCATTCTTTGAAAAGTCATGGCTTAAGGAAGCAAAATAAATTTATTTTATTTGAAAAACCTAGTTTTGAACAACTGAACACGTAAAAGATGTTGTATCTGCAAAATTTTTAGTCTCATCTTTTACTTGTCTATATAATTGCTCTGTATCGGACATCGAGCATCAATTCTTACATAATAGATTATAATTATAAGTTTATTTCCTGTACTTATATATATATATATATATATATATATATATATATATATATATATATATATATATATATATATATATAATGCAACCTTAATTCCTATATAATTTTATTTCTAGCTACCATATCGCAGAATGGTTCGTAGGTGTAGTGTTTAGATAGTATTTTATTATTATTATTATTATTATTATTATTATTATTATTATTATTATTACTAGTATTACTATTGTTATAAAGAATTTTATTTGATATGCAAATTACCATATCACACGGTAGTCTTAAAGGGTAGTATATTATTTTTATTATTATTATTATTATTATTATTATTATTATTATTATTTATTTATGTATATATAAGTAACATTTTAAGCTGAATTATTTCGACACTTGATTATTGGGGAAATGGTAGTTTTATCTGTACCATTGGAGAGCCATGCATATAACTGTCCTGTTTTTTAAATCTCCGAAACAGTTACATGGTAAACAGCTGATGATCCCCGTGTTAATATTAGATGCTTACGTTAAGGTCTCCTGCTTTTGTTTCACTGTTAGATACTTAATCCCTCTTTTTATTTTATTTACTTACTATTATATATTATTTATTTATGAATTTTCCAACAAATGTTAAGTCTGCACTATTTTGGATTTAGTTAGTTTCTCTGGGAATTTAAACTGCATTTTCATTTTTTTGTCTTTTTGTTTAAAATAACTCAAAGCTTCTTTAGACTATATATATATATATATATATATATATATATATATATATATATATATATATATATATATATAATTAATTTTATACGTACATAAAAGTAATCCATGGACACGTGTTTCTGGCTCACAGCCGTCATCAGCATGGCTAACTTAGACAATGATCGAACCTTCGATATTGATGTCTATAGTCCAGCGTTCTACCACTGGACCAAGACGTTCTGTCTAGATATATGTACGATTTTTATCACCTAAATATTTAATGTATTTTTATGTAATTATTTTTATTGGTGATTGTAGCGTTCGTTATTATTTTGCTTACTATTATTTCGATTGTCTCACTTTCCTAAGTGATTAAGATGCAGTAATTTCTATGTAAGGTTAGTTGGAGGGAATCCCAGTAGAGTGTTCGATTATTAAGAATTTTTTTTTAACAGAGCGTAATATGTATTAATGTTTGTATTACAGAAGATCAGAACAACATCGGTACCGTCGGTTTCAAATTCTAACAAAACGCATCTTTATCGAACTTTCTTCAGCCTCTGTTTATCTCTGTTTAATGAGGACAGACATCAACAGAGGCTGAAGAGAGTCCAGCATAAAGGGTCTTTATAGGTCCCCTTTGTTAAGATTTTAAACCGACGGTACCAATTTGTTATGATTATTTGTAATACGAACATCTATATGGATATATATATATGTATTTATATATATATATATATATATATATATATATATATATATATATATATGATGGACTCTCCCGTCGATTTCGACGTATGAGTGCCCCACCAGGGGCGGCCCGCGCGTGAATTTGTAATTCCAAGGGTTGCGCAATCCTCAACAACCGCTCTCCTGAGTCGGCATTGCTTGATTCCAATGGCAAGTAGTAATACAAGACGACTGGAAACAATGCCGAGATAAGCAGAGAGCACATACAGCACCTGGTATTCCCAAATGGTCACCCATTTAGTACTGGCCAGGCTCGACGCCGTTTAACTTCGGTGATCTAACGGGAACCGGTGTGTCAACGTGATTGTGCCGTATATATATATATATATATATATATATATATATGCATATATATAGAGAGAAATATATACATATATAAATAACATGCTATATCCATAACATGTTATATATAGAGAGAGAGAGAGAAAGAGAGAAAGAGAGAAAGAGAGAAAGAGAGAGAGAGAGATTTAAAGAAAATAAACTAAACACAGTATAGCTTTCCACATTATAAATTATTTCGACTTAGATGGGTCTCATCAGATGCGTACATAGCCACATTTCGGAAGTGAATAATGAGTGTGTTTAGTTTATTTCCTTTAAATTTATTATTTTCATTGTGGTTTCTGAAGATCAGCGTGTAATTACGTTCGACTGTAGCATATTGCAGGTTGTGAAACAATTGTAAGACCATCGTCAATTCTGCTATTGCAAAAAATAAATGATATGATAAAAGACTGATTTTTGTGTCATTGAAAGTTAGATAATTATTATATATATATATATATATATATATATATATATATATATACATATATATATATATATATATATATATATATATATATATATATATATATATATATATGGGAAGAGAAGGATGAAGGTAATCCGACGGGATGGAGAAAACATTCATTTTTCACTCCTCACCAAGTACGGACGTCCACCCAGTAGTGGCCATTATTTTCTTCCTTTGTCCCAATATGTCAACCCTACATGTGTTTGTACTTGCATGATATTTTTCTCTATATTATCATCCTGATGAAGTCTTATAAATAAAGACGAAACGTTGATGTACACATAAAAAACATCCATTTTTTGGTTTTCCTTTTTCATTTTCCCATATATATATATATATATATATATATATATATATACAGGTCAATTTCCTCGATATTACCTTCAACCTCAATAGAGATACTTATGAGCCCTATGCTAAAGATAATTCCTACCCCCTTTATGTCAACCCACTATCTAACCACCCTAGATCTGTAAGTAAACACATCCCGGAATCAATTAGTAGAAGGATTAGCAACAACTCCTCCAATATAGATATCTTCAATAAACATAAGAACTTTTATAATAAAGCACTAAAGGAGAGTGGATACAAAAATACCAAAATAGAGTGTATTCCAACTACACAAAATAACCCTAATGGGAACAAAAATAGAAATAGGAAAATTATCTGGTATACACCTCCATTTAACAACTCAACTAAACCCAAAATAGGGAATAAATTCCTGAACTTAATAAACACTCATTTCCCCAATAACAGCATACTCCATAAAATTTTTAATAAGAATACACTAAAACTCAGCTATTGTTGTGGTGACAACTTAGAAAAAATCATAAAAAGGCACAACATGAAAATACTAAACACCCCAGTAACCTCAAATTCTAAAAGAACATGCAACTGTAATAACAAATCAAACTGCATCCTAAATCAAAAGTGCCTATCAACCCAAGTGGTCTATGAGGCATCTATCTCCTCAACTGAAAACCCATCCCAGACTAACTATTATATTGGTCTGGCAGGCAACAACTTCAAGGAAAGATTCTACAACCATAAACTCTCCTTCAACAACCCAGACCATCCTGGCCAAGCTGGACTTTCACTACACTACCACAAAATAAAAACCAAAAAAGAAACTCCCATAATAAAGTGGAAAATCTTGAAAAAATCCAGCACCTGCAAATCAATAAACTCTCCATGTAGATTATGCTTAAATGAAAAACTGGAAATTATCCGCTTTAAGGACAAAAATAAACTCTTAAATAGAAAACAAGAGACATCTATCAACTGTAAACATAGTAGACTCTACCTCCTTAGCAACCCACATACCCCACCTTAACCCCACACCAACCCCACATAACTTTAAAATAAAATTAAAAGATTTTTTTTTTTTTTTTTTTTACAAAAATGAATGATAACATTAAACCCCCACTATACACTACCCCAAAACACACTATAACCCCCTACCCACCCACCCAAATTTACCACCCATTCCCACCCCAACAAGTCATGATGAATCTACAAATATATAACCACCCCTCTAAACTACCAATAACATCAAATCTCTACGTACTACCTATAATGCACAGCCTCAATAGCCTCTCAGCCATACTACCAATTCTAACATAAACCCATAACTGAGACAGCTATTAACACTGATATCACTTGGACTAATCTAATCTCAATTACTTAACCCTTCGATCACTACCTTGAACACTTAATTATTAACTGGTACTTAGTCCTTGTCATTGGTAGTAGAACAAAAAAGCCTACCATCACTTGTCGACTTATTTCGCCCAATGACTTCACAAGTAGCAAGATGGTAATGATGGTGATATTTATCATTATTACTATTATTATTATTAGTATTATTATTATTATTATTATTATTTTTTAATACTATTATTATTATTATTATTATTATTATTGTTATTATCATTAATATTCTTATAAACTTGTTATTTCTATTTTTATTCTAATTTTATTTATATTTATCTTTATTTTTATTTTTATTTTTATTAAGGCTTTTATTAAGGCTGTTATCACTGCGACTATCGTAGGTATGATTGGCAGGCGTTATCATTGTCATAATAGGTTTTGTTAATGATAAAACTGGTAACACCAGAAAACTTCTCTTATAAAATGATTCCACTAGTATTGATCTCGGTATAATATAATCACAATATAAAATATATATATATATATATATATATATATATATATATATATATATATATATATATATATATATATATATATATATATAATCACAACAAAATTCACTACAAATAATAAACAAAACATTAAAATAAAATAAATAAAATGCAAAAGTAGCAATTAATACCCTAAATTAAAATTATCAAACATTTTTATCCACATGATAATTACTTATTAGAATTAAAATAAAATAGAAATGACGGTTATAATCATAATTTTATTCTCATTTTAAATTTAACTCACTCTGGCCGTCGCTCCATCTCCCTTCCTCCCACCCCGGCTGAAATTAAGATCATCACAGCACAGAAACGTGAAAAACCTCCCACGTAATAATTTGAAACACGACTTGTTGGGGTCCTCTCCCCCCTCCCCTCTCATGTCCCATGTCACCGTTATAGACAAAGCCCCAACTCTGTCCCCCTCCCCCTCCAATGTATTTTCAATTTTCAATCTCCCGTTAAAGTTGAAGTTAAAATTTATGCCATTTGAATTCCTTCGCCCGCCCGATGAGTTGGTCGCTATTTACACCAATGAAACAAAACTTGTTTTGTCGCAACTAATGGAATAAAATCAAAATATATATATATATATATATATATATATATATATATATATATATATATATATATATATATATATATATATATATATATATATATATACATTTGAGAGACATTTATAATGCGGGACAGCCTTAATGTGCGTTTAGTTTATTTCCCTTAAATGTATTCCTGCTCTGTAAACAAGTATATTGATCTCTCTTACTCGGATTCCCATCTAAACCATTAAAATCTGCACACACTATCTATATATATATATATATATATATATATATATATATATATATATATATATATATATATAATTTAAAGACATGGAGTCACCACCGCACTGTCTGAAGCGCGCAAGGTTTGTGGTGTGTTTTTGTATGTGGGTATTTACTTAATATCGCTATCTACGTTGCAGATAATGTCTTTGGGTCTGAGGTTATATATAACAAACTCGATCGTTTTACCTTCCTTCCCCTGCCCCCCTCTCTCTCTCTCTCTCTCTCTCTCTTTCTCTCTTTCTCTCTCTCTTTCTCTCTCTCTCCCTCTCTTTCTTTCTCTCTCTTTTTCTCTCTTTTTCTCTCGCTATCTCTCTTTCTCTTTCTTTCTTTCTTTCTTTCTCACTCTTTCTCTCTTTCTCTCTTTCTCTCTCTCTCCCTCTCTCTTGTTTTCTCTCTCGCTATCTCCCTTTCTCTATATATATCTTTCTCTCTTTCTCTCTTTCTCTCTTTTTCTCTCGCTATCTCTCGTTTTCTTTCTTTCTCTCCCTCTTTCTCTCTTTTTCTCTCGCTATCTCTCTTTTTCTTTCTTTCTCTCACTCTTTCTCTCTTTTTCTCTCGCTATCTTTCTCTCTCGCTATCTTTCTCTCTCTTTTTTTCTTTCTTTCTCTCTTTCTCTCTCTCTCTTGTTTTCTCTCTCGCTATCTCTCTCTCTTTCTTTCTCTCTTTCTTTCTCTTTCTCTCTTTCCCTCTCATCTCTCTCTCTCTTTCTCTCTCTCTCTCTCTTTCTCTCTCTTTTTCTCTCTCTCTTTCTCTCTCTCTCTTTCTCTCTCTCTCTCTCTCGTGCCAAACTCTGACGGAACTTGCAATGGAGGAAGTGACGGACGGGAGAGAGAACCTGCCCGTGTGATATCCACGCCTCTCTAAATCGATGGCATTCTCGAAATCGTTATGCGTTCCACGCCGTCTGTTTGTGGCTTATCACCGACTTTAATGGCAAGAGCTGTCTATTTTCGGCCAACGTAGGTATCAGCTACGGACATTTGTTTTATGCTTCAAAACTCGCGTCCAGACGAACACAAAAGGCAGAGCGGGGGGGGGGGAGTCAGGCATGATTGCGGGTTTGGTGCAGAACGAGTGGTACACGATGATCCAAGCCTTAAACCATTTTACGTCTCATGATTAATGGGGGAGTGGTCACATGTGATATACAGATGACAAATTAATCTTAACTCAATTTCTTTTGAAAGAACATTTTTGGTAACATGTGACAATTTTTTTGTCATATATATATATATATATATATATATATATATATATATATATATATATATATATATATATATATATATGTATATATATATATATATATATATATTCCATGAAAAATGCCAGTATACTGAAATGATATGCCCTTAATAGGGTTAAGATGAAAATTCATATACACTAAATGTACAAAAGCAAGGAAATTCCCAAATAGTCCAAAGCAATTTTCAGTATTTACTTCAACAGTGCTCGATACGTAAGTAGAGCTAAGAAACAGGATATAGGCCAATCTATAGAAAACAGAACAATGGAACAGGATATAGGAAGTAACACTAACCACACACCTTTGTTCGTGGGAAGCCCAACGATTGGCTGAGAGAACGACAACGAATCTGATTGGTTAATTAGCTAGCTGTGTATATAAAAACACCCACGCAAAAATAACTCCATGCATTCTAACCTAACATTCCCCCGGGGATGAAACGCAGGAGCCTCTGTGTAGCTTTATTGCCATAAATATATTTTCATAGCTTACTATATATATATATATATATATATATATATATATATATATATATATATATATATATATATATATATATATATATATAAAGCTCTTAAGTTTGGTTTGACAAGCAAGTGCCCCAAGCCGGGATCGAAACACAACCGGCTAGACAACAGCTTGTGTTCCTAACCACTCGACTAGCATTCGGCAACTTCTCGAGAGCTCTATTCGTTCATACAAAGAGCAATGCATAATAAGCTGCTCGCAATAGCGATTTCACTTACCAGAGAGCTTAACACAAGAAGAGAGATATTTTACTCTTCACTGTCGCTAGAGAAGCAAGTGCCTCAACCCGGGATCGAAACCCAACCGTCTACACGACAGTCGGTGCTCCTAACTATATGAGTATCATTCGGCAGAGTATGTAAAATGTCAATGTAAACATTGTAAATTGCCCGAGAGCTCCATCTGTTTCATCCGATAATCGAATGTCTCCATCTTAAGTTCAAATGGTTCAAAATCGATATCAGCCGATTAATATTGGAATTTTGAATTAAACATTTTTTACAGAAGAGTTCTAACATAATCGATCCCTGCGGAATGACTTTCATTTTCGAGTACCTTTTGATTAGCTGTTCGTTTATTTTCGAACTTTTTGGGGGGTTCACCCGCCGATGCAGATCGATATCCAATGAATAGAAATTCACTTTGATTTACCTACGATCTACCAATACTAAAACTAAAAAATATGGTACTCTTTTCCATGACTTCGCGTCGTCAACGTTCGGGCAAGACTTACCCTAACCCTAACCCTAACCCTAACCCTAACTAAACCCTAACACTAACCCCTAACCCTAACCCCTAACACAAACCCAACCCAACCCTATCCTAACCCTAAGTCAAATTCCACCCTAACCCTAACCCTTTCCTTAACCCCTAACTCCTAACCCTTAACACTAACCCTAACCCTAACCCTAACCCTAACTCTAACCCTAACCTAACTCTAACCATAATCCTAACCTTAACCCTAACCCTAACCCAACCCTATCCTAACTCTAACCCTATCTCTAACCCTAACCTAACTCTAACCCTAACTTTAACCCTAACTTAACCCTAATCCTAACCCTAACCCTAACCCCTAACCCTAACTCTAACTCTAACGCTAACCCTAACCCTAACCCTAACTCTAACTCTAACCCTAATCTAACTCTAACCCTAACTCTGACCCTAACCTTAACCTTAAATCTAACCCTAACCTTAACCTTAACTCTAACCCTAATTCTAACCCTAACCTTACCCTAACTCTAACCCTAACTCTAACCTTAACCCTAACTCTAACCAAACCTAACCCAAACCCAATCCTACGTTAACCGTAACCCTAACTCTAACCCAAACCCAACCCTACTCTTACCTTAACTCTAACCCTACCCCTAACCCTTACCCTACCCAACCCAACCCAACTTAACCCAACCCAACCCTAACCCTAACACCGACTAACCACCATGTATATATATATATATATATATATATATATATATATATATATATATATATATATAACAAGTGCATCTTTACATGCAGAGCTCTTTTAAATCACACGCATCTTATCTGTATTCAAATTAAAAAATAACAAAAACGAACCGAAATTTTGCTAAAAATCGATCGCCGTTTAATGACTTTATTTCTCAAGTACCATTTTATATAAACTGCGCGTCATTTCTTTTAAATTACTTGCTTATGGGAGGGGAACCGACAAATCGATATTTTTATGTATAGAATTTGTCCTTGATTTATCGGCCCAGCTAGGACAGTCTGTCCGCTGTACTTGTGATATGAAAACAGAGAATGCAACGCCGCCTCTGTGTATTCTATGAGGAAACACAAGAGTTATTACATGAAAAAACGGTTGAGACATGCGAGAAGCGCTGAGTGGTTCAGCTAGATCACGTGCTAAAGGAGAGTGCATGTTTGAAATAGTAAGAATAAAGTAGATAGTTGGTGTCGGCAGGCAGTTTTGTGTACTCTCGACTCATGACAACCCCAGAAAAGATCATTTTATAGGTTCCGAGAATATGAATATATATATATATATATATATATATATATATATATATATATATATATATATATATATATATATTATAATATAAAATGAAGTAATAAAATAAGGTGTCAATCAAATTTTATTAGAATTCAAAGTTCATGCAAAGCATCCTTAAGTCCTTAGCTCATGAGCTAAGGACTTAAGGATGCTTTGCATGAACTTTGAATTCTAATAAAATTTGATTGACACCTTATTTTATTACTTCATTTTATATTATAATATTAATGCTCTATCCAGTATATTGAGCTTCAGTTTTTTATCCGGATGTTTCACTAATTATAAGATATTAGTTGACGCTTATATCTTTTGTTGGATTGCTTCATATATATATATATATATATATATATATATATATATATATATATATATATATATATATATATATATATATATATATATATATATATATATATATATATATACTTAAGCTGTTTTTTTCTTAATGCAACTTTTATTCTTATATCATTTTATTGCTAGCTAGCATATCGCAGAACGGTTCTTGGGTGTAGTGTTTAGATATTATTATTATTATTATTATTATTATTATTATTATTATTATTATTTATTTATTTATTTATTTATTTATTTATGTATATATTAGTGAAACTGAATTGTTTCTAGATTTGGTTATTGAGGAAGTGGTCATTTGATCAGTACCACTGGAGAGCCATGAATTTTATAACTGTTCTGTTTTAAAATCTCCGAAACAGTTACATGGAAAACAGCTGATGATCCCCGTGTTAATATTTCACGCTGTTTTTGTTTCACTGTTAGATACTTAGATCCCCTTTTTTATTTATGAATTTTCCAAAGGTAAGTCGGCTTATGCAAGTGTCTGCGATATCTTGGATTTAGTTAGTTTCTCTGGGAATTTAAACTGCATTTTCCTTTCTTTTTTTTTTAAATGACTCAAAGCTTCTTTAGACTATATATATATATATATATATATATATATATATATATATATATATATATATATATATATATTTCATGATCTTTTGGGGAGTACAACATTTTATTATAGCAAGCATGAAGGGAAGACGAATTCTATTGTTCATGATTAAAAGTAAATAAAGAGAGAAGAAAAATGCCAGCCGACCGGTTTCGCCCTCTCTTAACAAAGGATGTATCGAGGGATTTAAAAAAAAAACGAGGGATTAAAAAAAACGGGGTGAAAAGAGAGAGTACAGAAAAAAAGCGTTATGATATATATATATATAGTAATAATCCAGGTAAAGTAGACATGCTATAGAGTAGGGTTGGAACAAAGGGCTTTTCTTTTGGTGGCTATTTTATTTGCGAACAAGCAGAGAACAACCATGCCGAAGTCTGGACACTTTCTGACAAATCAAAATTAATATTCTGTATGATTTTTATACATTGTTTTTCTTCATCCTGAGGGAGTCTTTCAATAAAGACGTTGATGAATACATAAATAACATAGTTTTTGGCTTTCATCTTTCATTTCCATTACATCGGATCATTTTATCCCCAGTTTTATCCATTCATATATATATATATATGCAATATATATATATATATATATATATATATATATATATATATATATATATATATATATATATATATATATATGTACACGAACGTGCCAACATACACCGAAAATTATTATTACGCATATAAAAGAACAGAAAAACATAGAGTATATACACACACGTACACACACACACACACACATATACATATATACATATATATATAATTATTCATATATATATATATATATATATATATATAATTATTAATATATATATATATATATATATATATATATATATATATATATAATTATTCATCAACAACTGACAATAAGACCTGAGAGAAAGTGTTGATTATATCAAGGAGTGTCCAATGGAAATAATTGGCAACGACAAAAAGATATTGTTTTATCTTAATTACATCCGTGGAATGCAGAAATATGAAGAACAAAAATCAATTACGAAGAATCCTGAAAAATGGCGAATCCAAAAATGGTTTCTTCAAAACGATACATCTTATATGAGTATTTTGTTGTTGTTGATTTTATTATTATTATTATTATTATTATTATTATTATTATTATTATTATTATTATTATTATTATTATTATTATTATTGTTGTTGTTGTTGTTGTTATCATCATCATCATCATCATCATCATCATCATCATTATTATTATTATTATTATTATTATTATTCGGACAGCTGTTCTCATCTTGGATGTTATTTTCATCACGTTTCGGCCGATGTAACCTTCGATCTACTTCAGACGCGTCTCGTCGAACTTGGTAATCTTTATGTCGAACTCGGGAATCTTTATGTCGAACTCGGGAATCACTACGGAATTTCGAACGGAACTCTGTCTTTAATCCAGCTTACAATCGGTCATAAAATATTATAAAAAATATTTTTATCAGTCGCTAAAATGTCAATAGTCGTTTCTCCCATTTTTTGAAGAGTCGTTTTTTTTTTCGTTTTGTCTCAAACGAAAGTTCATAATCATCAGCATCATCATCGTCGTCGTCGTCGTCGTCATCATCATCATCATACTAATAATAATAATAATCACCATCATCATCATCATCATCATCATCTTCATCATCAGCCTCATAATAATAATCACCATCATCATCATCATCATCATCATCATCATCATCATCATAATAATAATAATAATAATAATAATAATCACCATCATCATCATCATCATCATCATCATCATCATCATCTTCATCATCAGCCTAATAATAATAATCACCATCATCATCATCATCTTCATCATCAGCCTCATCATAATAATCACCATCATCATCATCATCTTCATCATCAGCCTCATAATAATAATCACTATCATCATCATCATCATCATCATCAGCCTCATAATAATAATCACCATCATCATCATCAGCCAAATAATAATAATCACCATCATCATCATCATCATCTTCATCATCAGCCTCATCATAATAATCATCATCAGCAGCAGCAGCATCATCGTTGTGATCGTCATCATCATCGTCGGCATCATCATCAGCATCATCATCATCATCATCGTCATCATCATCATCATCATCATCATCATCATCATCATCATCATCATCATCGTTGTCATCATCATCATCATCATCATCATCATCATCATAATCATCGTCATCGTCATCGTCATCGTCATCGTCATCGTTGTGATCGTCATTATCATCATCACCATCATCATCATCATCATCATCATCATCATCATCATCATCATCATCATCATCATCATCGTCGTCGTCACCATCATCATCATCATCATCATCATCATCATCATCTCGAGTTCGACAAGACGCACCTGAAGAAGGTCGGAGGTTTCATCTGCCGAAACGGAGCCTACATCCGACAATTAGACAGGTATACAAGAAGGATCATGGGAAGGATCGAGAAGATAAAAAGGAAGATAGATAAAACCAAAACAACGTATGTCTAAATATATATATATATATATATATATATATATATATATATATATATATATATATATATATATATATATATATCAAAAATTAACAACACAAAGACGACATTAGAGAATGAATTGCCTAATTCTTCATTAAGCCGAGGAATGACAACAGAAAATTATTAAAAATGAATATTCACTCTTAATTACGTCCTTGGAATCCAGAAATAAAAAAGAAGATATCTGAGGTGTGGGCGGGGGGGGTGGGGGGGGGGGGGGTAGCAACACGTAAAAAATCTCCCGGGTTTTTTGGGGGGTTTTTTTACGAATATTTTCTAAATGATGTGCGTTTAACTGTTGTCTCTATTTGTGTCAGTGTCAATTAAAGTGATGGGGAGCTGGTCTCATCGTTCCGTGGGAGACAAGAAGACAAACGAGCTGGGACACGATCATGATGAAGACCAGAGTCGAATCCCTAAGAACATCTTGCGACCAACACCGTCTGGCTTGCCTTCAAGCTGCAAGTTCGCCACAAAGCGGTGCATGGCTAACAGTCTTCCCATCATCGTCCGTCGGTAAGCTGGTTGGTGACGATAACCTGAGATTCGCTATATCTTTGCGCACAGGTTTTAGAGTTTGCAGCAACCACATGTGCTGTTGTGGCCAGACGGTCGACATATATGGGCTCCACACCCTTTCGTGTAGAAGGAGCGCCGGCAGATTCCAGAGGCACATCGCTCTCAATGATGTCGTCCGACGAGCACTAGACATCGCTGGCTTCCTGTCGATCCTCGAACCAGTTGGCCTTGACAGAAGGGATTACAAACGACCTGATTGCCTGACGGTGTCTCCCTTTGCCAACGGTAAGTCACTGATATGGGATGCGACTTATGTCGACACTTTTGCGCCTTCATCAGTGACAGAATCAGCAACAAACCCTGGACATGCAGCAGCGTCAGCAGAGAGCCGCAAGTGTTCAAAATATGCCTATCTTCTCGACAGATTTGTATTTCAACCGATCACTGTGGAGACGAGTGGAGTGATTGGCCCTGCCACACGCGACTTCCTCAGCAGCCTTGGTCTATTAATGACGAGCAACAACGGAGACAATCGCGAATTGTCTTTGCTTTACGAGCGCCTCTCTATCACCATTATTCGTGGAAACGCCTTGAGTCTGCTCTCGGCCTGCCAAGCCACGCGGACATTCGAAGAAAACTATTGGATGTGATACGATTAACATTGTCTAAAAACAAAGCAAAGAATAATTCATTATTACATTTAAATATTTATTTTTTATTTAAAAATTAATTGATAAATGATACATTAATTAGATTAACCATTGTCTCTGTTTGTGTTTGTGTTAATTAAAATGAATAAACTGAATCCATTCTGTTCTATGACTTTATTAGTTTGTTATTTACTAAATTCGAGACATGAAGAGATCGAATGCAAAATGCGATAAACGCCATTTTCAAAATCACGAAACTGTCCCTACAAAAAGTGTTGCATTTCAACACTCGACGACACCCCAAAACTATGTGTTACATAATATGATACCGAAATAATTTCTTTTTGATTTCAATTAAAATCAGCTTTCAGTCGATATCTAGATTGAATATATTCGTGTTTTTATTGTGTAAGCTCTCAATTTAAATGAATTGGATTTATCGCGTTTTGGGTTCGAACTCTTCATGTGTTTTGTATTGTTGTATTATTTGTTCTTCTATTGCTGTAACATTTGTAGCAATAAGAAAATGAGTGTGTGCATACAGACCTTTCTCAATATAGTGTAAACGCAAGTGAATAAACTGCATCCATTACATGTTCTTTTCTATTACTTGTTCTATTGTTTTAGTGTTCTTATTAAGTTTTCTGTTATTAGTATGAATAAATTGAATCCAGAGAACAACTTTCTCAATATAGTGTAAACGCAAGTGAATAAACTGCATCCATTACATGTTCTTTTCTATTACCTGTTCTATTGTTTTAGTGTTCTTATTAAGTGTTCTGTTATTAGTATGAATAAACTTAATCGAGAGAACAACTTTCTCAATATAGTGTAAACGCAAGTGAATAAACTGCATCCATCACATGTTCTTTTCTATTACTTGTTTTATTGTTTTAGTGTTCTTATTAAGTGTTCTGTTATTAGTATGAATAAACTTAATCGAGAGAACAACTTTCTCAATATAGTGTAAACGCAAGTGAATAAACTGCATCCATCACATGTTCTTTTCTATTACTTGTTTTATTGTGTTAGTGTTCTTATTAAGTTTACTGTTATTAGTATGAATAAACTGAACCCAGAGAACAACAGCAGTGACAGGTTGCTGTTTACGATTTTTAATATATGCTTAATTTTTAAGCTCGGCGCTGATTGGTACAATAATTTAACTTCCTTTCTGGCTTGCCCAATAAGAGGCTATCTCTCAGGTGAGCTGAGCACCTAACAGGAGATTATAAAAGTGATCGCCCACTGTTTACTTTCTCTTTCTTGGCCAAGAGACGCCACTACCAACAACCCATTGCTCGGATCAGTTCCTAAACTTCTCTCTGTAGAAATTGAGTGGCGGTTTTACATACGCCAAGGCCACGTTGCTATCGCCACTCTCCATTGCGCTGGATGACTTAATATCTCTGTTTGCAGTAGATTCTCACCAGACATTGGCAAAAACGATCGGAGACCGCCGGATCCTGGAGCAGACTCCTTTGGATTTCAGCAGAGTCTCTTTAGCTTTAGGTGCGGCCTTAATACCGCTGGGTGTCGGACCAATCCGCCTTAACGCTGGTGCGATCAAAGTTATAATATCAGTTGTTTAGAGAGATACACCAGGTTTACATAGGCTCTAGAAAGCCACTAAAAAGCCCTGAAAATCTAACCCTAACACTCACCCTAACCATAACCCGTTCGTTTTGCATTCTTCGTGACATATTGCACTATTTGAGCGAAAAAAGCCTCCGCGCTCTAATATATTTCAGTCACGTGCGTTGCATACAAATGTGGTTATCAAATCTCGCTTTGTTTCTTTCTTTCTTGTTTGGCTTTTCCCGCAGTCTCGTCGGAGAAAACATCACATATATAAGACGCACACACACCACACACAACCACACACACACACACATACACACACATACAAACCACAGACACACATACATATATATACACATATATATACATATATATATATATAGGCATCCACATACAGACTGTTTCGCTGTATCACAGTTCTTCATTGCGGCTAGATCTGCTAGTGCCTCAAGCCGGAATCGAAACTCAACCGTTGCCTTTAACCCCTGCGCTATCACGCGACACTGGCTTAAAGCTAGGGGCAGTTGGCGATTTCCTTACGAATAAGCTCTACCCAAAAAAGGGAGCTTCATATAGTCATCCACATACAGACTGTTTCGCCACATCACAGCTCTTCAGAGCGGCTAAACAAACTGGTGCCTCAGAATATATATGTGATAGGAAAAAAAGACATTATTTTATTATTTGATTTTTTAAAATTTTTAAATTGTTTTCCCTCCAGTTTCATTGTAAATTTAAAACACGAAAGCCCCCTCTCCTTTTTCTGATTTCTACCTGTGTAATTTCACACACACATACACACATACACACATACACAGACATACACACATACATACACATACACACATACACACACATACACACATACACATACATACACACATACACACATACACATACACACACACATACACACATACACACACACATACACACATACACACACATACACACACATACACACATACACACACATACACATACACATACACATACACACACACATACACACACACACACACAAACACAGGCATACACACATACACACACATGCACACATACACACGCACACACACGCACACACATACACACGCACACACACATACACACACATACACATACACATACACACACATACACACATACACACATATATACATACACATACACACACATACACACACATATACATACACATACACACACACATACACACACACGCAGGAAAACTCCCTACCTTTCTCCAAAATGTTAACAATTAGAACATATTTCTTTCTTTCTTCTGTCTTTTTTCGGAGAGGGCGAAGACATTATTCCCTTCTTTTTATTTATCTATTCATTTATTCAAAACAACCATTTGAGAAGCGTCATTCAATTTACGTGACTTGTTTGCATACAATCATCTCTTACATCGTACAGTTCAATTGAATTTGAAAGTGCGCGTTCTCAATGTGACACTTTTATTTAGCAATGACCGTCAAACTTTTATCACGATACTTACCTCGGAATAGTAGTTAGAGACGACAATAGTTTCATCTAAAGATATAATTTATTAATGTCCTATGGATCCGTTTTCCTCAACAATGAGTATTCAATAATTCGAGTGGTCGAGTTAATTAGTACATATATTAGTTACCTAGTGCACACACATCTCTCTCTCTCTCTCTCTCTCTCTCTCTATATATATATATATATATATATATATATATATATATATATATATATATATATACATTTTTAAATTCCCGAAACAGTTTTTCATGGTAAACAACTGAT
>OY744552.1:54170917-54178417 GCA_963556195.1 Sepiola atlantica
AAATAAAACCTCTCCATTTTAATGAATTAACGACAACTTTCCCTACATTTCCTAAGTTTACACGTTATTCATATTTTATTAGACTTCTAGTTCTATACCATTGATCTATTACAGTATATTACACATATATATATATATATATATATATATATATATATTATATTTAATATATATATATATATATTCCATGAAAAATGCCAGTATACTGAAATCATATGCTCTTAATAGGGTTAAGATGAAAATTCATATACACTAAATGTACAAAAGCAAGGAAAATCCCAAAGTTTTACACTTTTATTGTCATTAAGGGTATGCGAGCACAACAGGGCTATGTATTTTACTGGTAGGAATTTTTCTTCAGCGCACCTCACACACTTCATCCACTCATGCATAGAGATTTATACTGTAGTGATGTGATAATGAAATAGTTTGGTTGATATGTAGTCATACCCTTAATGACAATAAAAGTGTAAAAATTTGGGAATTTCCTTGCTTTTGTACATTTTATGTATATGAATTTTCATCTTAACCCTATTAAGGGCATATGATTTCAGTATATTGGCATTTATCATGGAATGTCACTACTTTTGTGAAGGCTATGTCTCAATACAATGCCTTCTCATAAGGTTTTTTTTTTTAATTTTCTGGAAAACTAAGGTATATGGTAAACTGAAATTAAAATGTTATCAACTAGACCCTAGAACCTCTATCTCTGCCATAAATCAGCTGAATCCATCAAATAGTTGATGAGATACAGGGTGGCACATACGTACGTACGTACGTACGTACGTACACACATATAACATGATTTCATGATTGAACTTTCTGGATCTCTGGGTTGCCTTGACTAATGATGCTGAAATTCTACACACTTATAGAACCTATCAAATAAAAAATTTGTGCAAATTTGTAACTAATTTGGTTTATTGGTTTTTGAGTTATGATTGATCAAAGAAATGAGATTTCCAGCATAGGCCATTCTTGAAGTCTATTAAGGGATAGAGCGCTCTCGCGCCTCCCTTGGTATATAAGAAAGATATCTATGTCTGTTTATTTATGGATATACAAAGACTGAGGTAGGGAGAGAGGAGTACAAAATTGCTTTTAACAGTGGCCAAAAAGTCATGAAACCAAAACACAATGATACCAAAAAGCCATAATACAAAAAGTCATGATACAAAAAACATGATACTAAACCACAATGATGCCAAAAAGCCAGAATAAAAAGTCATGATAACAAAACACCATAATATTAAAGGGCATGATACAACAAGCCATGAAACAAAAACCTGACACAAAAAAGCCACGATACAAAAAAGTCACGATACAAAAACGCGATGATAGCAAAAAGTCTAGATACCAAAAAGACATGATACCAAAATATCATGATACCAAAAAGCTATGATACAAAATACATGATACTAAAAGACCATGATACCAAAAAGCCACGATAAAAATGCGATGATACCAAAAAGCGATTATACCAAAAACCATGATATAAAAAGCTATGATACAAAAAGCCTGATACTAAAACATAACGATATTAACAAGCCACGCTACAAAAACACGATGATACCAAATATCCATGATACCAAAACACGATGATAGCAAAAAACATTATACAAAAGGCCATGATACAAAAAACATGATATTAAAACAAAATTATACCAAAACACCACGATACGAAAACGCGATGATACCAAAAAGTCATGATACCAGAAAACCATGATACCAAGGCTCTTCCGAATTCCGATCAAACATTAGAAAACTAACTGGAAAGTTGTAAACCAAAATTTAAAAAACAAATGTTTTAGTAATTGATTTCGATTTTCAAAGAGAAGCGCCATTCGTCGGAGAGACAATTCGCTGGACTTATTCATAGAACGCTTTGATGCCATGAAGCGATTCTTGTTTTTTGAATAATTCCAAGATGAAAAGTTAATAATCAAACATTCGGAAATAATCGATTCGTTGAAGTTATTTGTTTCAAGAAAACGAGACTGGCGGCATTATCAAACATTTTCTAAGGAAAAAGCAAAAAATCGTTTGCAATTAAAAACAATTACGGATCCGTTTTTATGCGTCCGTTTATATTGCGCGTTTAGCAATGATAATGCTTCAATTCTATTTGATCAATAGATAGGATCCTGAACTGTATTACCACTCCGGTTCAGAATGGACCTGAGAGTAATTGCAAGTAAGAGGTGGCTCCTTACTATCTAATATTCCAAAATTCGGGTGTCATTTTTATGCAGTTCTCAGTCATACACAGGATGGACACTTTTATAAAATACAGGCAGTCCATAAAGTCCTTGTGCACTTAAAAAAATTATAACATTATTTAGATTTGCGATATTAATTATCTGTAAACAATTTTAGACGGTTTCATGTTTTAAGTTAAGCTAGTTATAAGTTATTTAATAATTCTTTCGTCACAAAATTAGCAACAATTTTTAGATAAGTAAACAAAATATTTTCTTTTTTCTGCAGAATAAATTTGATCCATAGCTAAAAGTAAACAATTTTCTTTTGGTTGGTTGAACTGATTTTTTCATGGGGACACGTAAAAAAATTGTTAAACTAACATCTAAACTAAAATCTAGTATTGCTATATAAAGAGAGTTTAGAATGACAATTGCGGATGAAACCTAGTTGATTAGAAGATTTGACAGCTAAAATAACTAATGCGATTTCAGACTCCACTGTAAATCAGTTGATAAATGTTTACGGTGAACGGCAAAATCGTATTACCCTTTGGATTGCTAACCCTAACCCTTTGGATTGCTAACCCTAGCCCTTTAGATTGCTAACCCTAACCCTAACCCTAACCCTTTGGATTGCTAACCCTAACCCTTTGGATTGCTAACCCTAACCCTTTGGATTGCTAACCCTAACCCTTTGGATTGCTAACCCTAACCCTAACCCTTTGGATTGCAAACCCTAACCCTTTGGATTGATAACCCTAACCCTAACCCTTTGGATTGCTAACCCTAACCCTTTGGATTGCTAACCCTAACCCTTTGGATTGCTAACCCTAACCCTAACCCTTTGGATTGCTAACCCTTACCCTAACCCTTTGGATTGCAAACCCTAACCCTTTGGATTGCTAACCCTAACCCTTTGGATTGCTAACCCTAACCCTTTGGATTGCTAACCCTAACCCTAACCCTTTGGATTGCTAACCCTAACCCTAACCCTTTGGATTGCTAACCCTTACCCTAACCCTTTGGATTGCTAACCCTAACCCTTTGGATTGCTAATCCTAACCGTTTGGATTGCTAACCCTAACCCTTTGGATTGCTAATAATAGCAGACATTTGTAATCAATTAATAACGCGCAACATCAGAGACAACTGCGAATAGACGTGGCTTTACAAGCGCCTCTGCGTCGACATTATTCGTGGAAACGTAATGAGTCTGCTCTCGGCCTGCCAGGCCAGTTGGACATTCAAAGATAACTATTAATTGTGATGCGATTAACATTGTCAAACCAAAGAATGATTCATTATTACATGAAATATTTATTTTTATTTCATTTATTAAATATTACTAAAAATATTGGTTTCGTTATTAAATATTTGGTCGGAGATATTTACGTTGAGGAGACACAAGTGCAGCAAGTTCGCCGAAGCACACTCCGTCGAAGTAGTTGTAAAACAAGCACACGGATGAACCATTGCGGCGATGGGACAGTGGCTGGAGAATGGTAGACCTATTAGATTAGATGATTGGGGGGGGGGCCTGTCTATGTATTTGTGTACGAGTACATCGTTCCCGTCAATTCCCGCCAAAGTGGCCGTATAAATTTCTAAATGCCACGACAGAAAAAAAACTCTTATTTTTTAAACAAGCGTTTTACTATGTAATAGAAGATTATTAATAGAAATTTTTAAAAAGTTTCCTTAATTTATGTAGAGAAGGAGTGGTGTACAGAGCTGGGTGGGCGATGGAGTGGTGTACAGAGTTGGGTGGGGCGATGGAGTGGTGTACAGAGTTGAGTGGGCGATGGAGTGGTGTACAGAGTTGGGTGGGCGATGGAGTGGTGTACAGAGTTGAGTGGGCGATGGAGTGGTGTACAGAGTTGGGTGGGCGATGGAGTGGTGTACAGAGTTGGGTAGACGATGGAGTGGTGTACAGAGTTGGGTGGGCGATGGAGTGGTGTACAGAGGTGGGTGGGCGATGGAGTGGTGTACAGAGTTGAGTGGGCGATGGAGTGGTGTACAGAGTTGGGTGGGCGATGGAGTGGTGTACAGAGTTGAGTGGGCGATGGAGTGGTGTACAGAGTTGGGTGGGCGATGGAGTGGTGTACAGAGTTGGGTGCGCGATGGAGTGGTGTACAGAGTTGGGTGCGCGATGGAGTGGTGTACAGAGTTGGGTGCGCGATGGAGTGGTGTACAGAGTTGGGTGCGCAGTGGAGTGGTGTACAGAGTTGGGTGCGCGATGGAGTGGTGTACAGAGTTGGGTGGGCGATGGAGTGGTGTACAGAGTTGGGTGGGCGATGGAGTGGTGTACAGAGTTGGGTGGGCGATGGAGTGGTGTACAGAGTTGGGTAGGCGATGGAGTGGTGTACAGAGTTGAGTGGGCGATGGAGTGGTGTACAGAGTTGGGTGGGCGATGGAGTGGTGTACAGAGGTGGGTGGGCGATGGAGTGGTGTACAGAGTTGGGTGCGCGATGGAGTGGTGTACAGAGTTGGGTGGGCGATGGAGTGGTGTACAGAGGTGGGTGGGCGATGGAGTGGTGTACAGAGTTGGGTGGGCGATGGAGTGGTATACAGAGTTGGGTAGGCGATGGAGTGGTGTACAGAGTTGGGTGGGCGATGGAGTGGTGTACAGAGTTGGGTGGGCGATGGAGTGGTGTACAGAGGTGGGTGCGCGATGGAGTGGTGTACAGAGGTGGGTGCGCGATGGAGTGGTGTACAGAGTTGGGTGGGCGATGGAGTGGTGTACAGAGTTGGGTGGGCGATGGAGTGGTGTACAGAGTTGAGTGGGCGATGGAGTGGTGTACAGAGTTGGGTGGGCGATGGAGTGGTGTACAGAGTTGGGTGGGCGATGGAGTGGTGTACAGAGTTGGGTGCGCGATGGAGTGGTGTACAGAGTTGGGTGGGCGATGGAGTGGTGTACAGAGTTGGGTGGGGCGATGGAGTGGTGTACAGAGTTGAGTGGGCGATGGAGTGGTGTACAGAGTTGAGTGGGCGATGGAGTGGTGTACAGAGTTGAGTGGGCGATGGAGTGGTGTACAGAGTTGAGTGGGCGATGGAGTGGTGTACAGAGTTGGGTGGGGCGATGGAGTGGTGTACAGAGTTGGGTGGGGCGATGGAGTGGTGTACAGAGTTGAGTGGGCGATGGAGTGGTGTACAGAGTTGAGTGGGCGATGGAGTGGTGTACAGAGTTGGGTGCGCGATGGAGTGGTGTACAGAGTTGAGTGGGCGATGGAGTGGTGTACAGAGTTGGGTGCGCGATGGAGTGGTGTACAGAGTTGGGTGCGCGATGGAGTGGTGTACAGAGTTGGGTGGGCGATGGAGTGGTGTACAGAGTTGGGTGGGGCGATGGAGTGGTGTACAGAGTTGAGTGGGCGATGGAGTGGTGTACAGAGTTGAGTGGGCGATGGAGTGGTGTACAGAGTTGAGTGGGCGATGGAGTGGTGTACAGAGTTGAGTGGGCGATGGAGTGGTGTACAGAGTTGAGTGGGCGATGGAGTGGTGTACAGAGTTGGGTGGGGCGATGGAGTGGTGTACAGAGTTGAGTGGGCGATGGAGTGGTGTACAGAGTTGAGTGGGCGATGGAGTGGTGTACAGAGTTGGGTGGGCGATGGAGTGGTTTACAGAGTTGGGTGGGCGATGGAGTGGTGGTCCAGGGAATCTAAATTGAGGGAAGTACATCTAACCATATTCAAACTATCTCCATTTCTTATAATGCTTTTCTCAGTACTAGGACTTATACTTGAGTCTTTGGGGCATACAATCAAAGAGAAGGTCCCGTATCACCTGAACTCTGAGGCTCACTGCGAGTATATAGGTATAAAAAAGTAAGTCTACAAGTGAGTCTACAATGTAACGGTTTGCATCTTAGTTGGGGCACAGGTCAACGGTGCTGGCGTGCAAGATTTCGTTGGCCCGCGTCCAGTGGCGAGTGTGCATACCAAGCAAGAAGTAATGGCGTCCATCGTTTTAGTTATCGACCCGGTTTTGGTAATATTTCACCGAACCGGGGCATAGCAACAAAGCGCGGCTCGCATGCGTAATGAGGGTGGGTGGCTGGCTGGTAGGGTGGACGGATTGGAATTGGACAGAGGCGGATGGAATTGTCTACCTGTGGTATACGTGTAAGTATAATGCGGGGAGGGGGGAACACGTACATATGGGCATATGTTAGAAGAAGAAGGAGGAGGAGGAGAGAAGAAGGTGGGGAGAAGGAGGGGAGAGAAGAAGAAGAAGAAGAAGAAGAAGAAGAAGAAGAAGAAGAAGAAGAAGAAGAAGAAGAAGAAGAAGAAGAAAAAGAATGGAGAGAAGAAGAAGAAGAAGAAGAAGAAGAAGAAGAAGAAGAAGAAGAAGAAGAAGAAGAAAAGAATGGAGAGAAGAAGAAGAAGAAGAAGAAGAAGAAGAAGAAGAAGAAGAAGAAGAAGAAGAAGAAGAAGAAAAGAATGGAGAGAAAAAGAAGAACAAGAAGAAGAAGAACAACAACAACAAGAAAAAGAAGAAGAAGAAGAAGAAGATAAGATAGAAGAAGAAGGAGATGATGAAGAAGAAGAAAAAGAAGAAGAAGAAGAAGAAGAACAAGAAGAATAAGAAGAAGAAGAAGAAGAAGAAGAAGAAGAAGAAGAAGAAGAAGAAGAAGAAGAAGAAAAAGGAGAAGAAGGAGGAGAAAAGAGGAGGAGGAGGAGGAGGAGGAGAGGGGGAAAGGGTTGGGTCAGACAAAGAAGAACAAAAGCGGTTGTAAGAAAAGTTATTCAGGACGACGAGTTTCAGTAGAAAAAAATAAGCTAGAGTGCTCGATTATAATACAAGAGCATTATATGTGATACATTCACACAGTATACAATTGAACTTCCATCGAATGGTCCCATGCTAGTCCATAAATTACAATCTGACGGGTTAGAACTTTTGGATATAAATAGAAGACAAAGCTCTTAAAAACAGGGGACGAAACTGCGTCGTGGCCGCCGGTTCTAAATTTTTTTTTCGCCTATAGAAAAATTGTCCGGTGGGAAATGTTTTATAATCATGTGCAAGAAGATAATGTTCAAATCTATGAAGGCAGTCAAACGGTTTAATTTCAAATTAGATTGTAAAAAAAAAATGTTTTTTTCTTTTTTTTTAATACACAGAAATCATTTAAGAGGGATGAACTTATTACTCAGTGCGAAAATCTGAGACATCGGGAAAATTTCCATTTTAATTCATCGTAGCTAAGTAGTTGAAGGTAATATGTGTGCATATTGGAAGCCAGAACTTAATAGAAATGCTATGGATTTGCTTTCAGAGAAGAGAGCATTCACTCAGA
>OY744552.1:54190917-54223417 GCA_963556195.1 Sepiola atlantica
GCTCTGTTAATAAGTACATTGAGCTCTTTTACTCGGATTCCCATCGAAACCATTCAACTCTGTACACTATTCGGTAAAACTACTTCGAGCTCCGGTAATAAAGAACAATGTTAAGGACAACAACACGAATCACAACTATAATGAGAATGCAGGTTATACTAATAATAATGATAGTATTATCTAAGATATAAATGAACTAAACAGCAATAAGACAACCGTGATACAAATAGAGCTGTTTACATAGGTTCAACGGCGGGAGTGTTGAAAAATTGAATATTTAGACACATTTATACTTTTGATAACAGACCCCTTTCAAAATATATGTCTATGGCTTCTCATATGTGGGATTGCAAAGATAAAAATATTGACTTCAAACTCAAATGGCAATTTATTAAAAAATGATATCCAATAAATCGTTCGAAATAAACCTTGCGCTATGCAGGGATTAAGCTCTTTTGCTCCGTAAATAAAAATGTTCCTTTACTAAATAAAAAAGATGAGACATTATCTAGTTGCATGCATGAAATGTGGTACCATTATAACCAGTTTCCAGTTCCTTTATTAGTATTTGACCACTAAAATATTCCATCCATTTTACACTTCGCTTAATATTAATTTAGTTTCCTTAATCCACTCTGGAATTAGTTAATTAAATGATACATTATATGTGTAATAAGTCTTATAACTTTCACATTATTTTTATTTTTATTCCACTTTATTCATTATCTCTTTAAATATTTTAATTTGCGTTGAATATTATCATTAATATTATCATCCTGCATCTTGCAAATAGAATTGTATAAAATTGCATAATAAGAATTTCTGTTACCTATATTGACTAGATATACTTTTTAAATAATACTACAATTTGCTGTTTTTCTTGCTTAAAGTTTATATGTGAGGTTATGAAGTACCTTTTGGAATCAAAATAAAATATTCCAAATTGTTTTAGTAACGATCGTACGCCAAATATGCTGTGTCCGAATTCTGATATAAATAATGTACTATATTTATTCATCACAAACACTTAAATTTAAATTTAGAATTGAATAAAGAAAAAGAGGGGAAAAAATTAATTAATAAATCATATAAAATAAAATATAATAAAATTATAATAATTAGTATATAAATAAACAAATGTTTATAATATTTTAACTTTAGTTGAATAAGTGTTTAATTAAATTTTGACATTTTCTGCGTTCCTACTTTCAATTGTCTGCTGCGGTATTTCAATGGTTTGACACCGGTTTTTCCCGTTTTTTCGACCCTCTCGGTCTTTTATTGTTGTCTTTTGAAAAATGAAAGTTTTTCTTTCGAAAATTTAAGATTACCCTTTGCCGAACTCTTATAGTATTTACTATTCTGGTATTTAATCAGTTTTTCGTGAAATTATTAATAAATCGTTTTGAGTTTCACTTTCTCTCTTCGTTTATTTCTTTTCACTTTTTCCATCTTACGGCAACTACATCGCATTGCTACAGCCTCAGACGACTAATCTGCACTTATATTTACCAGCAATGCTTCAAGCAAACTACAATCTCCTTTTATATATATATATATATATATATATATATATATATATATATATATATATATATATATATATATATATATATATATATATATATATGAGGGTAAACGATATATCATAAAAATGAAATGCGGTGAAGGACAAGATGTGTGAAAACTGAAAAACGAAAAAAACAATTTTTTTAAATACAGGAAAATATCATCAAAGAAAACGAGAGATTTTACCGGTTTCATTCAGAAAAACACGTTCGTTGATGCGGACGAAACCGGTAAAATCTCTCGTTTTCTTTGATGATTTTTCTTGTATTTAAAATTTGTTTTTTCCGTTTGTCTTTTTCTCACACACAAACACACACACATATATAAATATATATATATATATATATATATATATATATATATATATATATCAGGCATACCACTTTGGACGATGACAGGCCTAAGAGGTATAATAGGACCCACGACACAACCCGACCAGCGAGAAGAAAACCCAAGATGTTCCTCTACGACGCACTTGTTATTTTTTCCTTGAATTTCTGTAAGATGTGGTGCTAAAGGCACTGATGAAGACGTTTTGGAGTGGCTTTGTTAAAAAAATGTAATTAAAAGATTAAAAAAAAGTATTTCCAGAATGTTTTGGAAACGACAGTACGCCATACTAGACTTGATGTTCTAATTCTTTGAACAATTGGAATGCTCTAATTCATTAAATCCTCTTATATATATATATATATATATATATATATATATATATATATATATATATATATATATATATATATATGTGTGTGTGTGTGTGTGTGTGTGTGTGTGTGTGTATAAACAAATGTTTTTAGGTACAAAAGCCTGAAGATTCCCCCCGGGGATGAAACGCGGGAGCCTCTGTGTAGCTTGATTGCCATAAATATATTTGCATAGCTTACTACCTAGCTCTACTACGTATCGAGCACTGTTGAAGTAAAAACTGAAAATTTATACATAAAAAGTTATATCTCCTTATAAAATGCGTGTGTGTGCGTATGCGTGTGCGTGTGTGTATGTACGTGTTCGTGAGTGTGCGCGCGCGCGTGTGTGTGTGTACGTGTGCGTGTGCGTATGCGTGTGCGCGCGTGTGTGTGTGTGTGTGTGCGTGTGTACGTGTGTGCGTGTGTGTGTGTGTGTGTGCTAACAAGCTAATGTGCCGGTGCCTGTAGATCCTTTTTCTCTTCCTATCCCCGAAACTCATATTAAAGTTTAATTATAGGATAAAAGATGCGAAACTCGAGTGTCCGGTAGGGAAAAAAGATCGATGCGATTTGGATTTGAAAACTAATCGAAAAGCGATTAAATTTCAGTTGAATTAAAACCTCATGATGTCAACTTGGGTTGCCTCTTGAAATCTCACAACAACAGGTTCCCCCCTTCAAACGTCACGAAGCAATTACCTCGTCAAATCGATAAAATGGGGACGTGATTTGCAAAATTGGCGCAGAAATTAATTCCAGCTTCAAATAAATAAACGAAAACTAAATATTTGGATTTTTTGTTGTTGTTGTTGTTTTTGTAACCTAGTTCACCCGAAACAAGGCAGGCCGCCACTGTAGACGTAAGGGGCTACTGATAAAAAAGGGTGAAGGGTTTTTTTCTTGGGGGGGGGGGGTCAACCTAATTTAGGAGCTGCGCAGCGAGATGTCTGTTTACATTGATTTTAAATTTCTGCATGTCAGTAACGACAGTAAAGCAGGGAGAAGGGGGGGAGTTCCAGAGTCCAGCAGCACGAGGAAAGAAGCTTTTGGAGTAGAAAGCTCTTCGGCATCTGGGGACCTCTACAATGTATGGATGGGATTTGGCAGATTGTCGGGTTGGTCTAGTGAATTTATGTCGTGGGGGTACCAGAGCAGCAAGCTCATCAGAGCACATTCCATTGAAGTACTTGTAAAACAAGCACAAGGATGCAACATCGCGGCGATGGGACAGGGGCTGGATCTTGATGGATAGTGAGGGACCTATTAAGTTGGCGACTCTTTTTTGGACCTTGTCTAAGAAAGACAGACTAGTAGATGATGCACCAGCCCATATATGGCAACAATACTCCATGCATGGGCGGATGGTGGCTTTGTAGAGATATAGGATAATGTCAGGTGTGAATAGTTTACTGGCACGGTAGGGGAAGCCCACCTTCTTTGCAGCAGCCCTGGCAATGTTTTCGATGTATTTATTCCAATTCATGTTATCTATGAAGGTTAGGCCGAGGAGTTTGAATGATGAACTCTCAGGCAGGGTACTATTTGCCATGACAATCGGTGGTTGAAAAGGTTTCTTGAAGTTATTGAAGAAAAGTAGCTTTGTCTTTGCGACATTAAAAGTTACCATCCATTTTTTTTTTTACCCCAATCCACTACATTAGGATTATTCGGACTACTATTCTCATCTTGGATGCTATTCTCACAACGTTTCGGCCGATGTTGCATGTTTAGTGTTGTATGCATGTGAATAGCAGTTCTATTTAATAAGACTTTTCCCTCGGTCAATTGATAAATTTCTTTTTTATTATTTGTCTTTGTCAATAGACACATGATATATATTTTTATATGGAAATCGCGCCAGAAAAGGTTCAAATTCTTAGACCAGCAGTAATCAACATTTCCTACACTGATGATTGCATATAGCATGAAACACTAGTGTCTGTAGGTAAAAAATAATTCATATTTATAAAACATATTATGTATGCATATATATATATATATATATATATATATATATATATATATATTTTTGATTTTATTCCATTAGTTGCGACAAAACAAGTTTTGTTTCATTGGTGCAAATAGCGAGCAACTCATCCGTTATAAACAAAGCCCCAACTCTGTCCCCCTCCCCCTCCAATGTATTTTCAATTTTCAATCTCCCGTTAAGGTGAAGTTAAAACTTATGCCATTTGAATTCCATCGCCAGCCCGATGAGTTGGTCGCTATTTGCACCAATGCAACAAAACTTGTTTTGTCGCAACTAATGGAATAAAATCAAAAAATATATATTTTGCTCTGAATTTTCATTGAGCACTCTCATAAACCCGGTTTCAACTTCCTTCGGATTCATACCCCCTGGATATTTGTAACAAGTTAATTATATATATATAAATATATATATATATATATATATATATAGAGAGAGAGAGAGAGAGAGAGAGAGAGAGAGAAGGAGAGAGAGATAGATAGATAGACTTTTTCGATTCAAATAACGTATTGGGGTTATTTACACCTCTTTCAAGGCAGCGTTCATTTTAAATCATACAATACATTATAAAAATTACAAAAGATGACTCTTATCTGTACTTTTTAAAAAATAAGATTATATATATATATATATATATATATATATATATATATATATATATATATATATATATGGGGTAAGGTACACGATAAGTCATGAAAATGAAATGCCGTGGTAGACAAAATGTTAGAAAAAAGACAAACGGAAAACATGTTAAAATGCAAGAGAAAAACAAAAAACAAGAGATTTGACCGGTTTCGTTCGTATTATCGAACGTTTTCAGATAATACGAACGAAACCGGTCAAATCTCTTGTTTTTTGTTTTTCTCCTGCATTCTAACCTGTTTTCCGTTTGTCTTTTTTCAAACATATATATATATATATATATATATATATATATATATATATATATATATATATATATGTGTGTGTGTGTGTGTATGGCTCTTCTTTCATCTTTAGTCTTTTTCTTTTTCTCTTCTCACTGGAAGCCATTTGATGTAAGGAGCCCACAAGAACAAATATGATTATCGCAAAGACAAGAGATGCCTATTGGCCTTAGTCTTCAAAAGACCAAGGCTAAAGGTAGGAGGAAAACAGTCAGCAGGAAGAGAGTTCCACAAGCCTGCAGTTCTTGGAAACAAGCTACTTGAATAGGAAGTTGTATTACAATGAGGTATCAAAACAACGAATTGATGGAGACCACTAGACCAATGAGTCAAACGAGCTGGAACAAAAGAAGCGGGGAATAGATTACATAATTCTGAAGAACACATGGCCTAATTGTATTTATAGAAAAGACTGAGACTAGCAACATCACGTGTTTGCTGTCTTCTCCGGGTGTTTCGTTTTCGTTGTTCCACTCTTAGTTTTTCTATAGCTGCATTATGAAGTAGTGCCCATGTGTCTCTCAACCATAGTGACAACCAAACTCGACCGAAAACACGTAAGTATAACCTATGTTTTTTTCCTTGCGTGATTTTCGGCCAATAGTTTTTGTCTGCAACCAATTTGACCAAAATTATTGTGTTAAAGAATCTCCATCCTTATTTTCTGTCCAAATGGAAAAACATCAATGATTAATTCTTCTGTTATGTGTTTTTTTTCATGTGTGTGTGTGTTTTTTTTTTGTGCACCAGATGGGAATGGAGCCGAGCCAATTCTTTTTCAGTCAAGTATATTCAAGCCGATATACGTAAAAAAAAAACACTCTTAGTAATAATCCGACCTAAGCATACCGACCATAACAGACCGTGTGCACATTGACAAAAAAAGGCATTTTGCGTAATAGGCAGCATCACAAACAAAATGGAAGGATATAAATTCAGTCAAAGAATCAAACATCAAAATGAGGTAAAAAAAAAAATTTATCTCGTAAAATCGACAAAACTTTTTGATTCAAACAACAAACTGTTTTTTGTCCGCCATCTTGATTTGGTATTCAAACATTTTTGCATCTTTTCTTTGATGTAGGATTATGACAAACCATCAATGTTCGATGCCCGATAAGATTAAGTCAAGTATTTTAACGAATGCATAACGCTAATAGAAATTGTGGTTATATCGATTACACTGTGGACGCTGCGTACTCTTTTGAACAAAAAAAGGAAACAGCCGTTAGGTTTCGGAAATTTTTAGATGTGAATGGTGTGGCAGAAAAATCTCAACGACGGTCGAAAACGCCCAAGAAACTCTTTTTAGTAGACACCGGAACAACACTCGCAAGGGACTCTGGATTAGTGCACACCGCCTTCTTCTCTAACGTCGTCTTCTTCTTCTTCTTCTTCTTCTTCTTCTTCTTCTTTAAAAGCGTCGCCGTCGTCTTCCGTTGACTACGTTTTTCCCTCTGCCGCTCTTGCCTCCAGCGACCCGCTTTTATTTCAAACCGGACTCTCGTGTGCGCGAGAGAACACGAGATTTCACGTGATCACCTGGTAATATTAAGCCACCGACGCCATCTTGCCATTTTTTGTGCTGTCCAGCCCTGCAAAGCGCGCACCGAGATCGTTCGCCAGGTAATCCCATGTTTTCGCAATTTCTTACACAAATGGGTGATTTGTTTTTTAACGTCAACTAGTAATGGTTAGGTATTAACGTTGCATAACCACGCGTGTGGCGTGTGCTTCTTTCTCTTTCATCTTCTTTTTCTGGCAGTGTCGTCTCTCGTATTGGCGATCGCCGAGGGTGCATGCACTGGAATACAAGTTGTGTTCAAAGCAAAAGCAATGCAGACTCACATAATAAAAGTACGAACACAGATATACATCGTGTATTTGACTTGCTGGTAACGGGCGTATGTTTGTGTGTGTGTGTCGTTGAGGTCCTAGCGCTTGCGTCCACATCAGAGTTAAGTCTTTTAAAATTCATAATCACAACTAGAACTAAACTGAGATCATTTGGTACTTCTAGCATCTTTCGCTCTTGATAAAGCCTACGCAACAGTTAGGCGAAACGTTGAGTTTTCAGGTTTTCCGCTGTTTCCTTTCTTAACTCATACCGTCGGATCATTTCATCCTTTCATATATATATATATATATATATATATATATATATATATATATATATATATATATAGTAATCACTGATAATGAGTTCTGTGAAAACTCCAAGTGAGTGTTTTAAAAAAACTTTTGGCCGTGAAATAATAATTAGTTATGTTCAATAAAGTTCACTTGGAACTCGCGAATGTAATTGACAACTTAATGCAGTTAAAGTTGAAAAATCGATAATTTCTCTTTTACTCTCTCTTTCTCTCTTTCTTTCTTTCTTTCTCTTTCTTTCTTTCTTTCTCTCTCTCTCTTTCCCTCTCTTTCTCTCTCTCTCTTTCTCTCTCTCTCTCTATCTCTCTCTCTTTCCCTCTCTTTCTCTCTCTTTCTCTCTCTTTCTCTCTCTCTTTCTCTCTCTCTTTCTCTCTCTCTCTTTATCTCTCTCTCTCTTTCTCTCTCTCTTTCCCTCTCTTTCTCTCTCTCTTTCTCTCTCTTTCTCTCTCTCTTTCCCCCTCTTTCTCTCTCTCTTTCTCTCTCTTTTTCTCTCTCTCTCTTTCTTTCTCTCCTTTTTTTTCTCTCTCTCTCTTTTTCTTTCTCTCTCTTTTTTTCTCTCTCTTTCTTTTTCTTTCTCTCTCTCTCTCTCTCTCTCTCTCTCTCTCTCTCTCTATATATATATATATATATATATATATATATATATATATATATATATATTCCTTTCTCTCTCTCTCAAGTTCAATTTCATCTCTCTCTCTCTTAATCCGTCGATTCGATGCGTCTCCGGGCTTTTTTATTTATTAATCTTAATTAGTTGTTAGCCACACATTTTCACTTGAAAAAGCTGTAGTTATTTGAAAGGGAAAAAAAACAAAGTTGAGGAAAGTTAAAAAAAAAAAAAAAATTCATAATTTCCTCAAGGTTGAATTAATCAATCAAAAGAATCGATGAGTGATTAGATTTCATATATTGCCTAGCAGGAAACCCCTGCGCTGTCCGGGATTGAAAGAGGACACTATCTTTGGATCATTCTACTTCTCCGGAAAGTACCTAACCCCTGATGCAATCCTCGGCTCAGATAAGACTCAGGTACGTCTTAAGCTGATGTACCGCTCCCACATGAGGGGAGATGCCGCTTAGGGCACTCTTTCTTGCCTGGACAGAGTACAAAACCGACTTCACAATCTAGTGGGAGACGATCTCTTCTCTTCTCTTCTCTACAACCCCACCCTTTTCTCGCAGAAGAGACGTTGCTAGTCTCTCTCTGCTCTATCGTTATTTTCGTGGCACATGTTCGACTGAGCTCCAATCTCTGGTTCGTTCCTGCAAAGGATTCACATCAAGAATTCGTCTAGTTACAATCTCAGTTTGTTTACAATAACTAATCATCTGTTGAAGACATTACAACGGTACTGCTTCCCTGTAGACTACAACATAGTTGTTTTCAACTCCAATGTAAACAAATACTTGTATTCTTAAGTAGCCAAATCTTGCCCATTCCATTCATGGTGTTTCAATCCTTTCATAGTATTTTTCATCATCCAATTGAGAATCTCATTGATCCTTATCCTCGAGTGAATTTTGGCCTTCATAAGTGGTGACCCCTTTAGTATATAAAATATGACCGTTGTTCCATTACAAAAATATGTTACTCGTTCATTCTTTGTTTTTAGCATTTTAGCGTTCAATTTTTAGAGTAGAAGCCCAAGGATGTACTCAGCGAGTGTGGGGTGGGTATGAGTAAATTGACATTAATTGAAATGCATTCTGGTAAAAGCAAGTCACACGTTACTCAATAAGTATCGGGCCCATCTAATAAAACAAAAAATTTTCGGCAAAATTCAACTCTATTCATCAACATAGTCTTCTTATTGTATGATAAACTGGTTTCAACGCTTCTCTTACAAGTAGATGTTTTGTTTTTTTTCGTAGAGAAATTCGTATTTGGCCCCAGTTTCCGATATCACTTTTTCATTGGAGCAAAAGCTCTTTCCCTGGGAAATTCTTGTATAATCTGCAAACAACCAGTTGTCACTGGGGTCAGATTTGGAGAATAGGGTCTGTGGAACACAATACCATGGGGCTACTTTCCAGCTGACTACAACATGGTCGTTTGCAAGTCCAATGTTAACAAATTTTTGTTGAGCCGTCCTCCTTAAAAATCAAATTCTGCTCCGGTTTCAACCATCGTTACCAATCATCACGATGTTTGTTTCACTGCCCTGCTGACAAACGCATTAACCCTTATCCTCGAGTGGCCTTTGGGCCTTGATAAGCGGTGACTCGTTGGTAAAGAAAAGGGCAAACAGTAGTCTGTAAAAACATGAATTTTCACAGAAACACACCACTCAATAAGTCCCAGGCCTAACACCAACTTTCAGACAAAATTCAACTTTATTCATCAACATAGTCTCCTTCTAGAGTGGAACAGTGATTCCAACGCTTCTCTGACAAGTTGATGCCTTTTTTGTGGAACGATTTGTCTTTGGTCTCAAAATACAACAGACCTTGTGAATCCCAATATACAGATGCCAAAACCTTTCCTGCTGATGTTTGCGTCTATGGTTGCTTTGGATGGCTTTCTCAAAATACACCCCAGTCTCCGATATGACTTCATTGGAGACAAATCTTTCCTTGGAGTCAGTAGTCGCTTGGGGTCAGACCTGGACGATAGGGTGGGTGCGGAAGCAATTCGAAGTTCAATTGATGTAGTTTTTCCATCGTTGCGATCGACTTGTGACATGGTGCACTGTCTTGGTGAAACAGCATTTTTTTCATCATCAATAATGCTAGACAATATTCTGCTACGGATGGTTCTTCCTTTCTCGGGGTAATTTATGAACAAAATTACTTGCCCATCTCAAAATACGGAGGCCAAAACCTTACCTGCTTATGTTTGATTATTTAATCGTCTCCACTTATACGCATATGCAGCGTTACCAAGGAATCATAGAAGACTACTGTGTAGCCCTGCTCCATGTCCTGAACCTCTTTATTAACGGTTCTACTTTTATGTATTTTTAAAAATAATTCCAGTATCGTCTGGAACAGAAATCTTTTTGAACTCTTTTGAATCCTGGGAATATTCTGACATTTTTCCCATCAAACATTTTTCCATCAAGCATTTTTCCATCAAACATTTTTCCCATCAAACATTTTTCCATCAAACATTTTTTTCATCAAACATTTTTCCCATCGAACATTTTTCCCATCGAACATTTTTCCCATCAAACATTTTTCCATAAAGCATTTTTCCATCAAACATTTTTTCCATCAAACATTTTTCCATCAAACATTTTTCCATCAAACATTTTTCCCATCAAACATTTTTTCCATCAAGCATTTTTTTCCATCAAACATTTTTCCCATCAAACATTTTTTCCATCAAACATTTTTCCATCAAACATTTTTTCCATCAAACATTTTTCCCATCAAACATTTTTTCCATCAAACATTTTTCCATCAAACATTTTTCCATCAAACATTTTTTTCATCAAACATTTTTTTCATCAAACATTGTTTCCATCAAACATTTTTTCCATCAAACATTTTCCCCATCAAACATTTTTCCATCAAACATTTTTCCTATCAAACATTTTTCCAATCAAACATTTTTCCCATCAAACATTTTTCCCATCAAACATTTTTCCGTCAGTGAAAATCACAATAAATTAAGATGCGCCCACTCAATCTACGCGATTAGCGATGAAAATTCGATTTAAACATATGCCTGACAGACCAAAGAAATGTCATTTAAAATTTAAGCGTGACAGACCTACGAAAATATCATTTCAAACATGTGCGTGATAGACCAACAAAAATGCTATATCAAACGAAAATCAACGAAAATTTATTTTCAAACTTGTTCGTGACAGACCAACGACAATGCTATTTGAACCTTAAGCTTGACAGACTTACGAAAATGCAGTTTCAAACTTAAGCACGACAGATTCATGAAAATCCTATTTTAAACTAACACGTGACAGACTGACGAAAATGCTATTTTAACATTAAGCGTGACAGATTCATGAAAATCTTATTTTAAACTAAAGCGTGACAGACTGACGAAAATGCTATTTCAAACTTCAGCGTGACAGACCAATGATAATGCTATTTTAAATGTAAACATGACAGACCAATAACAATGCATTTCAAATATATGCGTGACAGAGTTACCTAAATACTATTTCAAAATTATGCGTGACAGACCAATGATAATGCTATTTACAAGTTATGTGTGTCTTACCAACAAAACTATTTTTTCAAACTCGTGCGTGTCAGATAAACAAAAATTCTATTTCAAATTTATTCGGAACAGACAGAAAAAGCTATTTCCAACTTAAGCATGACAGACAACGTAAATGCTATTTCAAACGTATGCATGACAGACTAATGGTAATGCTATTCTAACATATAGTGGGCCGGATGAAAGAAATGCTATTTTGAAATTTTAGCGTGACACACCAACGAAAAATCTATTTCAAACTTCGGTGTGAGAGACCGACTGACAGCGCATCTGAAGAAGATGCTTTGTCGCATTTACTTGCGTCCATCCAATTTTATTATTATTTTATTTTATAACCCAAAATGCATTCTAAGATATTGCTTGGTTTAGGGATTGAGTTATGTTTGAAATAAATTGCATTTTAATTGTTCTAATTGGCCGTAATTTGAAATTTAATCACCAAATCACAAACTATCTAAGGACTTTCTAAGGGTCCCGGCGTTGCTATATCAGTCGAACAAGAGTCAGCTCTCAGCTGTCATTCTTGTGTTAAATTTGAATTTCACTTTCGAAATTCTTCGTTATCGACGGTCCAAACGAACGTTTATTTGGCTTGCAGCCAATTTTTGCTGAACCTATCTGAGGATAAGAGTCATTTGACTGTTAAATCTGCCATAATTGATTTGAAAGTCGATTGAACGGATTCTTGATTTGAAAGATGAAACACGGGCGTTGTCCCGTTGCTTTTATTTTTTTGCTATTATCATAACGAGCATAAAAACGAGGTGGCCTAACCCTAACCCTAACCCTAACCCTAACCCTAGCCCAAACCCAACTCTTACCCTAACCCTAACCCTAACCTTAATCATAACGTAACCCTAACCCTAACCCAAACCCAAACCCAACCCTAACCCTAACCCTAACCCTAACCCTAACCCTAACCCTAACCCTTAACCTAGTCCTAACCTAAACCTTAACCTAACCCTAAACCTAACCCTAACCTTAAACCTTACCTTAACCTTAACCTAAACCTAAACCTAAACCTAAACCTAACCTTAACCTTAACCCTAACCCTAACCCTAACCCTAACCTTATCCTTAACCTAAACCTACACCTTAACCCTAACCCTAACCCTAACCCTAACCCTTAACCTAGCCCTAACCCTAACCTTGACCTTAGCCTAAACCTAAACCTTAACCTAACCCTAACCCTAACCCTAACCTTAATCATAACGTAACCCTAAACCTAACCCTTACCTTAACCTTAATCATAACGTAACTCTAAACCTAACCTTAACCCTAACCCTAACACTAACCCTAACTCTGAACCTAACCCTAAACCAAACCCAGAACCTAACCCTGAACCTAACCCTGACCCTAAACCTACCCCTAACACTAAACCTAGCCTAACCCTAGACCTAACCCTAACCCTAACCCTAACCCTCAACCTAGCCCTAACCCTAACCCTAACCTTAACCTAACCCTAAACCTAACCCTAACCCTAACCGTTGTGGTGGTAACCACTCATATACGAATAACGTTACACTATAAATGGCAAGCCTAGGTTGGCCTTAGTGTGTGTTACCTAAATGCCACCGGAAGTGACGCCGAAGAGCGTACATGTCCTCCCACCAAGACTCTCTGACTCGACACCTTCATTTGTACATACTGTAACTATACCTTTTCTTTAATACACTTATTATTGCATTCTCTTTGTTGTTTGCGTCTTCATTGTATTCCTCACTAAGTATTGTTCAACCTTGCAACCACAACAGTTGGCGACGAGATATGAAGCGTCAAATATAACAGTTTGACGAAGAACTATTTAAAAAAAAAAGTACAATGCAAAGTGTTGACGAGCAAACGGATTTTACGCTAAAGAAAAGTTTCAACTTAAGTGAAAAAAAACAAAAAAACTCGAACGTGGCAAAAGCGACAATTTACGACGTTTTCTGGGAATCCGACTTGCAAACGAATGTAAAAGTGAATTTTTGTTTTGTCGCTAAACGACAAATCTGTTTTGTATTACTAAAGGACCAACTTGCAAACGAAAAGCGGATTTTGTTCTGTCGCAAAACGACAGGTCAGACTCGTATTACGAAAAGCAAGGAAGTAACCTACGGAAAAAAAAGTTCACCAGTGGATTCTAATTACTGCTCCCCGTTAGCAAAACAACAACTAAAGGAATCTTTTAATTAATAATTTGTTTGGCGGCGGTACTAAAAGGAAATACCATAGCTAGAAATTAAAGCTCAAGGAAAGGATTTTTTTTTTAAGTTGTCACTGGATAACGGATAATACAGTAAAACGTCACGAAAGAAAAAAAAAAAAAAAAAGGGTAATCTCAATTTAAGAGTATTTTAATTACTAAAATACTAGAGAAAAAAAAAACTCCAAAGAACTAAATGTACTGCATACATTTTTTTCAATTGTGACTCGAAAAAAAAAAAAAAAAAAAAAAAAAAATGGAAGACTTATCAAAAATGTTCATGCAATTTTTACAGGCACACGCTGACCGCGAGGAAAGACAAAATAAACGTTTTGCTAAAACACTGGAACTACTAAAGAGTAATCGAGAAAATGTCGACAGTGTTAATTTCTCCCATACAACTATCTTTAATAGTATGGACACATTTAATTATGTGCCGGAGGAAAGAAAGACTTTTGAAGCATACTATACAAGATAGGAAGATGTCTTTCAACTGGACTGCAAAAATTGGTCAAATAGCCAGAAAGTGAGCCTCTTACTCAGGAAATTGGGTACATCAGAACACAGCAAATTCATAGATTACATATTACTTTAAAAAAACTGCGGAATTAGAGTTCATGGAAGCTGTGAAATTACTAAAAGAATTATTTAATCCAAATATATCTCTTTTTCATAAAAGATGGCTGTGCATGAATCTAAGAAAGATGGACAACCAAGATTATTTGACATACGCATCAGTTGTCAATAAAAACTGCGATAATTTTAAGCTTGCGGAACTAACGGTAGAAGATTTTAAATGTCTAATCTTCGCACAAGGGTTAGTTTCCACGAAAAATGCAGAAATACGCAGACGAGTGTTGTCTAAGCTGGAATCTGAGCAAGATTTAACCCTCCAGAAACTAGCAGAGGACTGTGAAAGGGCCATTACACTAAAAAAGGATTTAAAAAATATAGAAGAATCCGGAGTGGCATATGTAAGAAAAGTTAGAAAACCATACACACCAACCAAGAACTTTACAAAGAAAAGCAATCGAAATGGAACGGGATATTACAATCCTAATAACCATAAATATAGGACAGAATATAACAAGCCTCTTCCTAGATATAACTGTAAGAGATGTGCAGAAAAGCATTGGGAATCAGATTGTCCTTATAAGAAGAAAAAATGCTACATTTGTAAGAAGGTGGGACACAAAAGCGATTGCTGCAGATATAAAGATTACACCAGAAAGAGAGTACAGCAAACAAAATCAAATACAAAATTAGACAAAGATCGGCGAAAATACGTAAAAGCGGAAATATTTAAAACACCAATAAAGTTACAACTCGACTCCGGCTCCGATATTTCTATTATAAACCTGAATGCATGGAAAAAGTTGGGTAAAAAACCAACCATGATGAAAACGAGTAAATCAGCCCGGACGGTAACTGGTGGTGGTATAAAATTTGAAGGAGAAGTTGTCCTTCCGATAAAATTAAAAGAGATTACGAAGAAATTAAAAATAGTGAAAATCTGTTTGGAATAGATTTAATTGAGAAAGTTGGACTATGGGATAAGCCAATCAATACATTCTGTAAAAAAATAGAATGTTCTTCTCCAACAACAGTAAATATAAAAGACGATTTAAAAGAATTATTTCCTGAAGCATTCACGACTAACTTAGGTCGCTGTAATAAATTCAAGGCCTCGTTTGAACTTAAAGAAAACGCCAGCCCAATTTTTAGAAAAAAGCGAAACGTTCCGTTCGCTGGATTGGAAAAGATTAATAAAGAATTAGATAGATTGGAACAGACAGGAATTCTATCAAAAATAGAACACAGCGAGTGGGCAGCCCCCACCGTATACGTAAAGAAAAAGAATTACGAAGTTAGAGTTGGCGCAGATTTTTCGACCGGGGTCAACTCCCTATTAAAAGATCACCATTACCCTCTACCAAGCCCAGAGGAAATATTCACGGAGTTAAATGGTGGTAATATCTTCTCTAAGATAGACTTGAGCGATGCATATTTGCAAATACCGGTCGAGGAAAATTGCTCAAAAATACTATGCATCAATACGCATAAGGGATTATACAAATACAACCGATTGCCCTTTGGCATCAAAGTAGCGCCTGCCATTTTTCAGCAAGCGATGGACACCATGCTAAGTGGTATTGAGTGCGCATGTGCATACCTGGACGACATTGTTGTCAGGAGCAAATCCCTACAAGAACATAAGGAACATTTGAAACAAGTATTTACTCGAATACAAGAATTCGGCTTTAAAGTAAAAGAAAGTAAATGTGATTTTTGTATGAGCGAGATTAAGTATCTTGGACACATAATAAACAAACATGGACGACGTCCAGACCCAGACAGATCTGCGGCAATAAAAAAAATATGCCAGCACCTGATAACGTAACAACCTTGCAGAGTTTCTTAGGACTCGCAAATTATTATCAATCTTTTATTGAAGGAATTCATAACTTGCGAGCCCCCTTAAATAATCTGCTTAAAAAGGATACACCTTGGAACTGGACGCAAGAATGTCAAACCGCTTTTGACAAAATAAAGAGCGCACTAACATCCGAATTATTCTTAATGCCCTTTGACACAAAATTAAAAATAGTCGTCGCTAGTGACGCTAGTTCCTACGGCTTAGGAGCATGCATTCAACATATTATGCCGGATGGGTCTAGAAAACCAATAGCGCACGCTTCGAGAACGCTGATACCAGCCGAGAGGGCATATTCACAAATCGAAAAAGAAGCATTGAGCATAATCTTTTCCGTGACTAAATTTCACCGATATTTATATGGTAGACAATTCTTACTTGAAACCGACCATAAACCGTTAGTCACGATCTATGGATCAAAAAAAGGATTGCCGGTATACACCGCAAATAGATTGCTGCGCTGGGGTACAATCTTACTTAATTACGATTTCCAGCTACAACATCTAGCATCAAAAAAGATTTGCCATGCGGATGGACTGTCAAGACTGATACCACAGAAACACAATCTGGAAGAATCAGTCATTGCAGCAATTCGGACAAATGTTGAAGTAAAAAATATGGTAGCAAACATCATTAAGGAACTACCCGTAACTTTGTCGGACATTAAAAGGGAAGTCGAGAAAGACGAATACATAAAGGACATAAAAGAGAAAATTATAACGGACACAAAGGTGCAGGAAGTTTTCTCCATATGTAACGATGTGTTACTGTACAGTGAGAGAGTGGTAATACCCAAAACATTGCAGAATAGGATGTTAAGAGATTTCCATACGGGACATCCGGGGATAAATCGAATGAAGTCGTTAATGAGAAGCTACGTGTACTGGCGTAACATGGACACTGACATAGCAGCAACAATAAATAAATGTAAAGGATGCCAGTTAGCAGCAAAATCCCCACCTATAGTACACAAACCTTGGCCGAAAACCGACCGACCATGGTCGAGAATCCACATGGACTTCGCTGGTTCAGTAGGAGAAAACTATTATTTAATTGTAGTGGATAGTTACACAAAATGGCCGGAGGTAATGCGTTGCAGGAATCCAACAACGAACAACTCAATAGGGTTCCTACACGAGTTGTTTGCAAGATTCGGTGTACCAGACACACTGGTCACTGACAACGGAACGCAGTTCACATCCGCAGAGTTTAAGGAATTTTGCGACACGTTCCGAGTGAAGCACATCACGACTCCGCTGTATCATCCAAGGTCGAACGGCCTTGCGGAAAGGTTCGTGGACACGCTAAAACGAGCGTTAAAGAAATCCATTGGAACACCAACAGAAAAAGCTTTGCAACAATTCTTGCAAGTTTATAGGATCACACCACATCCTAGTACACCATCAAACATATCACCAGCTGATCTAATGTTTGCCAGAAAGGTAAAATCAGCGTTTGATAAACTGTTGCCAAGACAGGCAATTATCCGAAACACTACACACACGAGAAGAAAGAAATATAACTCGGGAGATCGAGTATATTTTAAGTGCTACAAGAATAACACATCTTACTGGGAATGTGGAGTAGTGGATAAACGCATTGGTGATTGTACATATATGATTAAAGGTCCACAGAGTATACATAAAAGGCACCTAAATCAGATAAAAAAACGTCATATCCAAGATGATGATTATACGACAACAGTCGAAGAGGAGGAAACCATAGATGTCATATACGAATCCTTTAATTTTGAACCGCCTCAATATACACCTGAACCCCGTAGATCAGGTAGGAAAAGAAAATTTAATGAACCATTGATGGTAAACCCAAAAAGAAAAAGATATTGAAATCTGTGTGACTTCAAATCTTGGGAGGGGGGTGTTGTGGTGGCAACCACTCATTTGCATATACGAATAACGTTACACTATAAATGGCAAGCCTAGGTTGGCCTTAGTGTGTGTTACCTAAATGCCACCGGAAGTGACGCCGAAGAGCGTACATGTCCTCCCACCAAGACTCTCTGACTCGACACCTTCATTTGTACATACTGTAACTATACCTTTTCTTTAATACACTTATTATTGCATTCTCCTTGTTGTTTGCGTTTCATTGTATTCCTCACTAATTATTGTTCAACCTTGCAACCACAACACTAACCTAAACCTAAACCTAAACCTAACCTAAACCATAACCTAGCCCTAACCCTAACCCTTACCCTAACCCTAACCTTAACCTTAACCTTAACCTAACCCTAACCCTAACCCTAACCTTAACCCTAACCTTAACCTTAACCTAACCTTAACCTAACTCTAACCCTAAACCTAACCCTAACTTTAACCTTAATCATAACGTAACCCTAAACCTAACCTTAACCCTAACCCTAAACCAAACCCTGAACCTAACCCTGAACCTAACCCTAACCCTAACCCTAACCCCAACCCTAACCCTAACCCCAACCCTTAACCTAACCCTAACCCTAACCCTAGACCTTAACCTAACCCTAACCCTAACCCCAACCCTTAACCTAACCCTAACCCTAACCCTAGACCTTAACCTAACCCTAACCCTTAATCTTAACCTTAACCTACCCCCAACCCTAACCCTAAACCTAACCCTAACCCTTAACCCTAACCCTAACCCTAAACTTAACCCTAACCCTTAACCCTAACCCTAACCCTAACCCTAACCCTTAACCCTAACCCTAACCCTAACCCTAACCCTAACCCTAACCCTAACTCCCGGGAGTCACTCTCCTTCTCGTTTCTCTCTCATACATAGGGTGTCCCAAAATAATGTATTTCCACTTTGCGAGGTAATCTAGATAAAAACATGCAAAGCAAAAGGGGGAGAGTTGAAAAGGGTAATTCTTTCAGGTATTACATCCTTTTTTGGGGGAGGGGTTAATATAATATCTGCTCTGTTTTTTGAGACCGAAAACAATAAAAACACGAATATTTTAAATCTCGACTTCGAATGAAAGCTGGTTTTAATTGAAAGCAAAATAAACTATTTGCTATCATATTATGTCACACATAGTTTTGGGGTGTCGTCGAGTGTTGAAATGCACCCCTTTTTGTAGGGGCAGTTTCGTGATTTTGAAAATGGCGTTTTGTCGCATTTTGCGTTCGAATCTCTTTGTATATGTTTATTAATAAACATATTAATAAATAACAGAATGCACACAACCTAATTTTAAATATAGACATACAATTAAAGTGGGACCTGATATTGACATTGATGCTTGTCGGTATTCACCTCACAATACGAGTTAAATATAAAACGTAATCACAATTAACTTTAAGTATAAATGTCCTTAAAAGTACTTTTGAATCCTCATAATACTTTATACTGAAGTATTTAAACATCATTTAATAAAATAAATAAAAATAAATAAAATAAAATAAATAAATAAATATTTAATAGCTTCTTTCGGTATTTTGATTCATGTCTAGGTAACTATAAACTAATTTCGTTGTAAGGGACTGCAAAGTAAAAGGGCACTGATGGTATATGCTAATACATATATTGTCATTAATAATTATATATATATAATAAGGCGATTTTTTTTTTAAATATTGTGAAAACCTGGACAACGCAAATCATTTATGTTTTTTAAAATAAATTATTTATTTACTTTAAAAACTTGAGTACTTTCGGTGATAAACACCCTTATCAGAAGTATAAGCATTTTTTACTCTCCTTTTTTCGTATAATCCTAACTAGCTGAGACATATTTCTCGCAGTCAAGTTGAAATTCATCTTGATGTTATCGACGACCAATGTTGATATGCCGCTGTGTGTAGCACGCGGTTACGTGAATAAGGTAGTTGTAAAAGTCACACATTGAAACGTTGCTGAAATGGCAATAATAAGGAGAATTTTTTTTTTATATTTTGAAAACCTGGATAACGCAAATTATTTATGTTTTTTTAAATATTTTTTTTAAATAAAGTTTTTAAAGTACATAAATAATTTATTTTTAAAAAAAATATTAATTTGCGTTGTCCAGGTTTTCAAAATATTTGTAAAAAATAATCTCCTTATTATTGCCATTTCAGCAACATCTCAATGTGTGACTTTTCAAACTATATATATATATATTTGAAACTTTGACAGTCCTATCCTGTCAACTTGTCAATCGTGAATTTTCCTCTGGTGATAAGATTTTAATCTTTAAAGGGCCTGGTTTAGGGAGTGAAAGAGAAGAAAAATAAATGTTTTTTGTTGGCTGGACTGCTCCTTGTTTTGAACAACTGAAGATATCGATTTGCTTCCATTTGCAAGTCTTATCAATTTCCATTCACTTACCATATATATATATATGGGGGTGTACGTATCTGAATGAGTGCAAATTCTGCAATCGCAAAAACTGTTTATTCCACGCACGAGTTGGAATGATCACAACTGACTGCAACTTGATGACAATGAGCTGATTTATCGTAAAACAGACCGAAGAAAAGTCGTTCGAGGGGAAGAAAGAAAAAAAGAAAGCCACAAGAGAGAAAAAAGGAAGTCACAAGAGAGAAAAAAAGAAGTCACAAGAGAGAAAAAAGGCAGTGATAAGAGAGAAAAAAGGAAGTCACAAGAGAGAAAAAATGAAGTCACAAGAGAGAAAAAATGAAGTCACAAGAGAGAAAAAAGGCAGTCACAAGAGAGAAAAAACGAAGTCACAAGAGAGAAAAAACGAAGTCACAAAAGAGAAAAAAGGCAGTGATAAGAGAGAAAAAAGGAAGTCACAAGAGAGAAAAAATGAAGTCACAAGAGAGAAAAAATGAAGTCACAAGAGAGAAAAAAGGCAGTCACAAGAGAGAAAAAGGCAGTCACAAGAGAGAAAAAAGGCAGTCACAAGAGAGAAAAAACGAAGTCACAAAAGAGAAAAAAGGAAGTCACAAGAAGGTTAAAAGGCAGTCACAAGAGAGAAAAAAGACAGTCACAAGAGAGAAAAAAGCAGTCACAAGAGAGAAAAAAAGGAAGTCACAAGAGAGAAAAAAAGGAAGTCACAAGAGAGAAAAAACGAAGTCACAAGAGAGAAAAAAGGCAGTCACAAGAGAGAAAAAAGGCAGTCACAAGAGAGAAAAAAGGAAGTCACAAGAGAGAAAAAGGAAGCCACACGAGAGAAAAAAGGCAGTCACAAGAGAGAAAAAAGGCAGTCACAAGAGAGAAAAAAGGACGTCACAAGAGAGAAAAAAGGAAGCCACAAGAGAGAAAAAAGGAAGCCACAAGAGAGAGAAAAGGAAGCCACAAGACAGAAAAGGGCAGTCACAAGAGAGAAAAAAGGCAGTCACAAGAGAGGACATGTTTTAGATGCGGCAATTCAATCAGTGCGGATGTCGATATATAGTATGTGTCTATATTGAGAAGAGGGGGGACAGTCATGTTTGTTTAGGTGTTGGCAAATAGAGCTCGTGTCAGATAGATGTAAGGCGAGTCTTCTGGAAAGTGTTGTGTTTGTGAAAGCGTTGTAAGAATTAGTTTTATTATTATTGTCGGAGATACATTCTCTCACGGAACATTGAAACTGATATATTACATTGGTCCTTCTTTACATACCAGTTAACAGTACTTAAATAATACACCACGATACCAACACCAAAAGATTACAAATTCTTGATATCCTCTACATAAAAATGAAACATCCCACAATCAATAATGTTGATTAGGAAACTAGTCACACCATTTTAAAGTGTATAGCATAGTAATTAACGTTACCAAATTCTTAGCCATTAAGCAATTATACGTTTGAATTTTGAACGCGCTCAGAACGTAATCAAATTCTTAACGGTTAAGCAATCAAACTTTTGAATCTTGCACGCTCTTAGAATGTAATCACGTTCTCATGTAACATCTCAACAGTAAAGACATATTTTTTAGACACGAAGACTAACACCGCCTGAAGATGATTTGACGAATCAAATCGCGAAGAAAGAAAGAAAATGGAACAAGAAACACACGAAACTTATATACAGTAATTTGACCGAAAGACTAATTGGACTATTCGGAAAATTGAAAAATAAAAAGTCTTATCAAGCAAAAACATTCCGTGTTATCTAATATATATATATATATATATATATATATATATATTTATATATATATATATATATATATATATATATATATATATATTGGTACAGAAAAATTAGTACAACATTCATACCGTCGGTTTCAAGCACAGAAGGCCTTAGCCATCAGGCTCTCTTCAGCTTCTGTTGTCATCTGTTTCGAAACTGTGAGGTCACGTGTCACTCTCGTTTGGACGCGTAGTCAGGAGCATCCGGGTGTATGTTTGGTTGTTGGGGGTCCTTCTGTGCTTGAAACCGACGGTACGAATGTTGTACTAATTTTTCTGTAGCAAAATAAATAAATATTACGCTTTTCATTTTTATTTTTTAACTTTAATTCTCAATTAATCAGGCACTCTGCTGGGATTTTTCCTGCTATATTACAAATAAGTTATATATATATATATATATATATATATATATATATATATATATATATATATATATATATATATATATTCCCATAATGAGAGTAGAAAGTGAACCTTGGGTTTACTTTCGGAAGCCTCGTAGCTCTCGCTTCCCTTATTTTGTCATTTGGTCCTCACATTCCGTGAGCGATGTTTCTGGCAAAGGGGGGAGAATTGCTGTTTTCTGGGTTGGAATTTAGCCATCGAACACTTATCGTTGGCTAGTTTTTGACCTGGAAGTAGTAGTTTTAGCTCCTTACATCAAGTGGTGTCATGCCTTGTCTGGAGCGATTTCCATAATATATATATATATATATATATATATATATATATATATATATATATATATATATATATATATATATATATGTGGGGGGTGTAAAAATAAAAATGGAATAAAGGATAAGCAAATCAACAACTAGTAAAAATAAACTCAAAAACACATATTGAATAGTTCTACCAAAATATTTCAATTGTTAAAATACAATCATCATCAGTTGGTAGCAGAACTTTAATTAAAAACAGAAAAGTGTTCCCTTTCTACTGTTTATTACACGTGACAATATTTTCCCCCAAATTGCGTTCTTTGTATAAACTGGAAAACTTTTCTGTTTTTAATTAAAGTTATGCTACCAATCGATGATGATTGTATTTTAACAATTTTCAATATGTGTTTTTGAGTTTATTTTTGCTAGTTGCTTATTCTTTATTTCATTTTTATTTTTACATTTTGTCTGAAACATTTTTTTTTTATTCCTCATATATATATATATATATATATATATATATATATATATATATATATGGTAACTTGTGAGCGGTAACTTGGATGATTTAGTTCTTTTGTTTTTTTGTGGGGGGGGGGGTATTCATCATTGTGCCGGCCGACGTGAAAGTGTATTATCACACATTGTTCCGGTTTTTTGGGGTTTTTTTTAATGTATTTGGGACCGATTATTTGCTTGTTGGCTTGGTGGAAGAAATAATGCACGAGCTACTTTTCTAAGACTTTTTCTAGGACTTTCTTTTTTTATCGTTGTTCTTCCTTGTTTTTTTAATTTTAACTTTTATTTTTATTTTTCTCCTCTTCTCTTCTTAAGTGACCTCAACTATTGCAACGCCACATTGTGTATTGTCGGCAGTTGAAACCCGTATTCCAGACATTTAATTTCCCTAATGATCTGCCAAGCAAGTACCTGCTTGGTAGTGAAACACGTGTAGGAAAAAACATTTAATTTGAATAAATAATATTTGTAAGAAAAAATATCTGTAATGGTGATCATTGGTGTCCTGAAAGGAATGCTTTGGTAAGCCTTCATAAAATCACATATAAATGCTCTGTACTCTGTAATCGAGTATCATCGAGCTTGTTTTTATTGGAACAACCCCGGTCTTCACTGAATGATCTATTTTATAAGTGAAAAATCTAAATCTCTCTCTCTCTCTCTCTCTCTCTCTCTCTCTATATATATATATATATATATATATATATATATATATATATATATATATATATATATATATATAAATCAGTATGGAAATAATGATCCAGTAAAATTAAGACTAGCCATGGAAATTTCGTCACGTCGAGGAAGTTTTAAAAGACGAGTTCTTGCGGTGAATGTTTTACGGGAGAGTTTAGGGTTAGGGTTAGGGTTAGGGTTGAAACCTCGATAGTAACAGCAACGTCTCTTCTGCACGAAGTTATAAGGAATAAAAAATAAAGTTTTCTAGTTACTTGCCTCTTCACCAGGACAAAGTTAGACACAAATTCGGTTTTTAATGTGGTAAAAAATCTAGCTCCCTAAAAAGGGCACTCTGGATTGGAACATAAATTTTTAAAATTGGCTCAATCTAGAAGGATTTTTCGCGTTCACTGACTGAAGACATATTAGACCAAATGTTGCATCAGAACAGATACTACATTTTGTTCCTCCCCCCCCCCCCCAAAAAAAATAAAACAACGAAGATTGCGCAGTCGATGTTGTCCCCTGTCTGAGCGACATTACTCTATATATTATAGGATACCCGGGCATCGTCGAGTAGCCCTGCTAGTTAAAACGTAAATGTATCAGTGAATTTGTTGCTGGATTTGAACCCAACTTATCTACTCCATTATCCGTGTGGATAACCACTGAGCTGGGAGGTGACGGTGGTTAAGTGGATATCGACACGGACTGAAGACCTGGGTGTTCCAAGTTCGAATCCAGTCGGTTCCACAGTACCACTTACACGTAGGGATGTTGGCAACTTTCTCGTGGTCCTTCACGTAAGTACCCGATGTCTTTTCAGAAAGATTTCTAACTAGAAAAACATCGGGGAAACTAATGCCAACACCAGAATCATCTGATTCACACGAAAGAAGAAAAAGAAGAAAAATACTCTTTCCTCGTTCTGCATTTCGTGCCGTTAGACAAAGGGAATCCTGTTCGATGCCGTCGGGTTTTTTCACAGACATCGCACTGGTCCGTTTCAATCGATTTACCTTCCTATGATCAACAGACTTACGCGCACCTTTTAGACTTTTAGATTACATTTTCACACACACATATATATATATATATATATATATATATATATATATATATATATATATATATATATATATCGAAAGTACTCAAGTTTATAAAAAAAAAATGTTTTTGAGATGGATAAATAATTTATTTTAAAAACAAATAATCTGCGTTGTGCAAGGTTTTCTAAATATTTTATTAAATAAATATCTTCATTATTATTGCCACCCACCCAACGTTTCAAATTGTGTGACTTTTAAAAGTATCCTTCCACGCCGACCACGTGACACACAGCCATATCAACACTTTGTTCATTTCGTCAAAACACCTAGACGGATTTTCAACTTGGCCACGAGAATGTCTCAACCGAGAGAAAAAAAGAAAAAAAGAAAAAGAAGAAATATTCTTCTGAAGATGGTAGATTTACCGAAAGTACTCAAGTTTATAAAACAAAAAATGTTTTTGAGATGAATAAATAATTTATTTTGAAAACAAATAATCTGCGTTGTGCAAGGTTTTCTAAGTATTTTATAAAAAAAATATCTTTATTATATATATATATATATATATATATATATATATATATATATAATAATCCAGGTAAAACATCCACAGGGTAGTAATCCTAAGAATTTAAACCGGGTTTATAAAAAGTGCTCGATATCAAATAGAGCTTTTATATATGATTATTTTTATTTACACAGACATGTACAAAATCTGCGACACTGGCATTTCGATGTTATCGATGAACAGTTATTTTCAAAATGTGATCTAATGTTAAGATCGTAGTCTAACTCTTCCTGATGAGATCTCAGTTTATAATAACTGTTGATCGATAACATCGACATGCCAGTGTTGTAGATTTTGTACATGTCTGTGTAAATAAAAATAATCATATATACATATATATATATATATATATATATATATATATATATATATATATATATATATATATATATATATATGTATATAGTTATTTATTTTTTGGGTACAGAAACATTAGTACAACATTAGTACCGTCGGTTTCATGCACAGAATGATTTAAGCCTCCGGCTCTCTTCAGCTTATGTTGTCACCTGTTTTAGAAATGTGAATTCACGTATCACTCTCGTTTGGATACGTTATTTGCTTGAGAGTTTCATATTTGAATATTTGTTTAAAATTGTTGTTGGAAGTGGGACTATAAAGTTTAATGAAGTTCGAAAAAAAGGGGGATGTAACAGTTAAGATTTAAAATAGGAAAAAAATTATATATATATATATATGTGTGTGTGTGTATGTGTGTGTGTGTGTGTGTGTGTGTGTGTAGGAGTAAGGCTACCAACATTTGTAAAAGTTTTTTTCAACATTTATTTATTATTTTGTTATTTTATAATTTTATATAACGCGTTTCAAACGGTGGTGCGCTCTCATCAGATATGTAAATCCAATATATATATATATATATATATATATATATGATAATTTTATTTACACAGACATGTACAAAATCTGCGACACTGTAAAATATATATATATATATATATATATATATATATATATATATATATATATATATATATATATATATATATATATATATATGTAAAGGAGTAAGGCTACCAATATTTGTAAAAGTTTTTTTCAACATTTATTTATTATTTTGTTATTTTATAATTTTATAATTTTATATGACGCGTTTCAAACGGTGGTGCGCTCTCATCAGATATGTAAATCTAATATATATATATATATATATATATATATATATATATATATATATATATATATATATATAAAGATAAATGAAAGAAGAGAGATAAAGATGTACGAATGACAAATCTATTTCATCTTCGATTGTTCAATGCAAGGTGTACTCGATGAAAACATGTTTATTGTTTTTTCCTTAAGCCAGGCTTTTCAAAGATTAAAATCTTATAATCAGAGGAATTACATAGATTGATAAGTTGGCAATGGAATAGCCAAAATTGCAAAATTTGAAAAATTTCAGAAACAATATAAAGTAATGGAAAGTAAGAGTGTAAGTGTAAAAAGGTCTGTCCAGTTGGTGAATGTCCGTTTATAAAATGTCCGGTAACATTCATTTAAACCATTTCACTATAGGTTAATTTCTCTAAAAGTATACTTTTAGTTTCATATATATATATATATATATATATATATATATATAATTATTTATATATATATATATATATATATAATTATTTATATATATATATATATATATATATATATATATATATATATATATTACTAACTAACCTAAACAAAAACATAAACATTAAAACCTAAAATAGAAATACAAGGAACCACGTGTTAAAATAAATTCACCCATTATATTGATACAACAAAGGAAACAGGATACAGGCCAATCTATAGAAAACAGAACAATAGAACAGGATATAACCGCACCTTTGTTTGTGGGAAGCCCAACGGTTGGCTGAGAGAACAACAAAGAATCTGATTGGTTAACTAGTAAACCGTGTATATAAAAACACCCGGCAAAAATAACTCCATGCATTTTAGCATGAAGATTCCCCCGGGGATGAAACGCGGGAGCCTCTGTGTAGCTTAATTGCTATAAATATATTTTCATAGCTTACTATATATATATATATATATATATATATATATATATATATTTTTTTTTTTTTTTTTTTCAGGTTCGATTATTTTCGATAGGATTTCGAATCAGAGAGCTCTATGTCCGTTCAAACAGAGCATGAATAAGTTATGAGGTTTAAAAAGACTAAATATACATTCGGATTGTACACATTATAAGTTATTTCGACCTTAACTAGGTCTCCTCGGATGTGTTTCCAATCACGATTCAAACCCAAATGGAAGAATTTTAACACCTTTATATATTTTAAAACAAGGTAAGAATAAAGAATGAAATAAAAAATAAAAAGTAGAAAAATAAAAAGAATTTCAACGATATTCTATTTATTGGTTGGTCTTTATAATATAGAAGGGATGGGAAGTGGTTATATATATATATATATATATATATATATATATATATATATATATATATATATATATATATATATATATATAGAGAGAGAGAGAGAGAGAGAGAGAGAGAGAGAGAGAGAGAGATAATGCAAAGTTTATTGTAAATAAACAAATTGAGCACTGTAAAGTAGCAGTCAATGTTGACCACCCTTCCCATGAATGCCCGGGTCAATTTGTGTCGGGCTCAAGGCCAAATATTATAATGTGCATCTTTGTAAATTTTTATGTCGAATTGTACAACGAGTGGTCGGTCGTCTCAGGACGCTGCTGACATCTTGTTTGTCTCATGTTGTCTTAGGGTTGCCAGGTGATTGCCAGTTAATATGCTGCGCTCTTGTATAGCCATTAAATAATCCCCTTTCGTCTTGCACTCTTCATCTACGCCTGCTGGTGATGCAGGTTTTTGGTTTTTTGTTTTGTTTTTTTGTTTTTTTGTTTTTGTTTTTTTGTTTGTTTTTTGTTTTGTTTTTTTTTGTTTTTTTTTTGTTTTTTTGTTTTTTGTTGTGTTTTTTTTTTATTTTTTATTTTCGTATCAAGATCAGCAGATGATGATGCTGGTGATGCAGGTTTGTTTTTTGTTTTGTTTTTTTGTTTTTTTTGTTTTTTTGTTTTCGTATCAAGATCAGCAGATTCACTCATAGGATTTTGTCTGACATTATTTTTTTTTATTATCATTTTTTTTTCTTGCTTGGGTTGCTTGGTGATTTGTTTCCGTTTTATTCGCAGTGAATCAGATAATCTTATTTACAGAATGTAAATTGAAGTCAAAAAACCAAATCTTTTTACTTTTAGTCACCCCAAACAAGGGGCATTGTCATCATCATCATCATCATCATCATCATCATCATCATCATGGACGGTGCTAAAAAACCCTTAAGCCTAAACCTTAAATTTGAGACATTTTCTAAGATCAAAATCCTGTAATGAATTTTGATCAAAATTAGAATAAGGCCTCTAAACACAAGGTTTAGTAGCATGATATCTTGATTTTAATATTCATCATCATCATGGACGGCCCTGCCTTCGTCAGGCGTCGACGACTATGGTCCTCCACATTATCCATTGAACGAAATAGTCTCATTGCATTCCGGTTTGTCCACCCACACATATTGTCCATGAACTTATATCTTGGTCTGCCCACTGGCTTACAACCAGCCACTACACCAGTAAAAACTAAATGCCCGAGTCCTTTGTGTCTCTATATATGGCTGATGAAAGTCATTTGTCTTTTCGTTAAAGTCTGTATTAATTGCCCGGGTGTGTATCCGGATCGCCTCTACACCTCCTCATTGGTCACGTGCTGCTTCCAGTTGATATTCCGCATCCGGTGAATAAACCGTGTCTCCACGGAAAAAAGTTTAGTTTCTAATTTAGGACATATAGTCCAAGTCTCGCATCCATAAAGTAGAATGGACCAGACGTACGCTCGATCTGCTCTCCAGAGAGATGGTGCGAGACTGAAGAATAGAAGAACAGCTTCATTGCTACTAAGACGTAAAGAGCTACTATGATTAGGGGCCAGATTTATATGGGGCATCCTAAGTAGGGAGTTGGGCAGCAAGATGTTAGTAGACATTGCAGTTAAAGTTATGCATACTTATACAGTCGGGAATACAGGGAGAAGGGAGGGAATTCCAACTTATTATTATTATTATTATTATCATTATTATTATTATTATTATTATTATCATCATTATTATTATTATTATTATTATTATCATTATTATTATTATTATTATTATTATTATCATTATTATTATTATTATTATCATTATTATTATTATTATTATCATTATTATTATTATTATCATTATTATTATTATTATTATTATTATCATTATCATTATCATTATCATTATTATTATTATTATTATTATCATTATTATTATTATTATTATTATTATTATCATTATCATTATTATTATTATTATTATTATTATCATTATTATTATTATTATTATCATTATTATTATCATTATCATTATTATTATTATTATTATTATTATTATTATTATTATTATTCTGTGAAGAAGTTTATTTCTCTAAAGTCGAAGATCGGATAGCAAATTCGAAAAGCTGTTGATTATTTTCGAAAAATATAGTAGAAATATAAAAGTAGGAACAATACTAAATCCCAAATGTACACACACACACACACACATACACACACCCACATACACACATACACACACATACACACACACATACACACACATACGCACACATACACACACACATACACACACACATACACACACATACACACACACATACACATACACACCCACATACACACACATACGCACACACAATCCTCTAGTGGCTTCGGTTTCTGTACAAGGGTTTGTCAGGCATGAGGATACTTCACCCTACAAGTAAACCCTGACTAAATATTCAAAATAACATAGTATTTGCTTGCTTTCAGTCTCTCTGTACAAGGGTATGTCAGGATAACCTGACATGAGGATACTTCACCTTACAAGTAAACTCTGACTAAATATTCAAAATAACATAGTATTCGAAGCCCAAATAAGATCCCCTTGACACGGCTATACACTGGCTCATACGAGGAATGGTGCACCTTCTCCAAGTACTGTTAACTCAAGTAACAGTACTTGGCTGGATACTCCACCAGACTAGATGAATTCTTGTCCTAGAATTCGGTAAGACCAAGAGGCCACAAGAAAAATATACTATAACATATTTAACTGGTCAATTAGGGAGAGGAAAATTAATATTCTTAACTTCTTTACTAACTCAACGTTTGAAAGGTAAAAAAGAACTTTAATGTAACACTCGAATATCTATGTATCTCATATAGAAATTAAGTGTTAGCCTCAGGACAGAGGCCCTTTGATGTCTGAGAACTTCGACTGAAGTAAAATGAAACAAAAAGAGAATATGTATAAGTTATGTATCTCCCCCCCCCCCCACCTACCTCGCAGGGAGATGTGACACCAGATCAGAAAGTGGGGATTGAAAAGCCAGCGCCCAAGGGGTTGAGCATTCTGGCCTACAAGAACTGATTAAGCAGCCCCGTCGGCATTCCCCGGTAGAGGTGTTTCAGGCGATAAGCAATAAACTAACCCCTTTCTCAAAGTACGAGAAGGGAAATCCTGGGAGGTTGGATCTCCTAGAACTGCACAGAACCATGCCTCATCCCGACAGGGCAGGGCCAGACGATGCCACAACACCCACCCCCATCTGTTGGACTGATTGTCGGGGACGTATCCTTGACTCGTGTGGAGTGTATAAATTCCCTTCGGCGATGATAGAATATAAGATTTAAAACATCAATAGGTTTTGTCAATGAAACTGAATTCCTATTCGTTAAATGCTGAAAGGCGAAGCATTTAAACGCCGTCCATCGACGTCAAGAAATCTGGCGGAAAAACAAGGCGGAAGCCGCCATTTTTTTTTTTATTATTGAAACCTGTCTTTGCTGGTTTGTACAGTTCAATTTTGAAATTGTAGAAAAAAAAACAAACACGAAGATATATTCTTAAGCAGTTGATTCCATTCATTCGTTTAGCGATTAACATGCGTTTTTTATATTAATGAATCACCACTTGCCAAGACGAAAAGCAACTCGAGGATAAGATTTAACGAGATTGCTAGTTTGATGATGAACAACACTATGAGAGGATTGAAAAAGTATTATGGTACCTTCATTTTTTCTGTCTGTAATTCAAATTCTGTCTGTAATTCCATGAGCGATGTTTCTGACAAAGGGGGAATAATTGCTGTTTTCTGGGTCGGAATCTATCCATCTAACACTTATCTTTGGCTAATTTTTGACCTTGGAGTGATAATTCTTTTTTTAGCTCCTTACATCAAGTGGCTTCATGCCTTGTCTTGAGCGATGTACATTAAAAAAAACAAAAAAACAATTGATGTAAGTTTTTGTTTTCCCTTGAAGTAGTATTTTTCTTTTAGCTCCTTACATCAAGTGGCTTCGTGCCTTGTCTCGCGCGATTTCAATTAAAAAAATAATTACAAAAAAAAAAAAGATTCTTATATATATATTTTTAAACTCTTCATTTTTTTTCTGTCTGTAATAATAAAGGCGAAAAGCACAAAGTAACCATTCCAAATTACGCAGTAAATAAATACTTTGAGTCTTAGTTCTCTACTATATATACAGTATTTCCAAAAAAAACTATATTGTAGTATTGATTTATGTATAACAGCGAACCCCTTTAATGATAAAATATGTGATAAATGAAATTAAAAAAAAACAACTTTCGCATGTATTCATTTGAATTTAAAATATCATAGGATAAGATTTAACGAGATTGCCAGTTTTTAAATTGTGACAAAAAAAAAACATGAAGAAATATTCTGAAGCAGTTTTCATTC
>OY744552.1:54243417-54268417 GCA_963556195.1 Sepiola atlantica
GTATTAAACATATATCCCAAACATATCCATCATCAGAACTATGGGGTGAACTATGTTTTAAAAAAAGCAAGATGCGTGAGAAATTTAATAAAGAGAACGATGTTGTAGTCTGCTTGAAGCATGTTGCGTAGTGTGTAAGAAGCTTAATTTTTTTTTGGGGGGGGGGGGCGATGACAATGCAGTTTGGGTTGACGAAACCGTTGTATACGAGACAACAGTCAATTAGGAGAGCAGAAAGTGACTAACTTGGGTTTATATTCGGCAGCCTCGTAACTCTCGCTTCTCTTATTTTGTCTTGTAGTCCTCATATTCAATGTGCGATGTTTCTGAAAAAGGGGGAAGAATTGCTGTTTTTGAGTCGGAATCTATCCATGTAGTACTTATTGTTGGATATTTTTTTCTCCTTACATCAAGTGGTATCATGCCTTGTTTACGGGCAATTTCCATAAAAAAAAGAAAGATAGATGAAATAACAATTCATTCATTTTAAATTTGATATCTTTTTACTCATGGTGTTCCACCTATCAAGGCCCGGGGGTGGGGCACTCGAACATAGGGTTGAGCAATGTACGCCACAACGAAATGATTGAAAACAATTGGAAGAATGGGCGGAAGATTATGTAAGAGGAATTGAATATCCAAGAGAGCGGCTCAACAAGTATTTGTTTGCATTAGACTTGAAGACGACCATGTTGTAGTCGGTTGGGAAGCAGACTCGCGGTATCTTGTTCCACGGATGGGATGTCTTAGGAAATAAACTTTGCTTATGAAAGTTCTGTTTGGTTTTTGGAGAGAGAAAGAGAGAGAAAGGAAAGTGTATTTTCTGTGGTTAAAACTAGACGAGTTCTTGCTCTGAATGTCTAACACGGGAAGACCAGGGATTGCAGATCAGTCGAGCATCTACCATGAACTTTACGATACAGCAGAAAGAGGGTACCATCATCTCTTCTGTGTTAAAAAAGAGTGTAGGGGGGTGAGAAGATATCATCCCCTACGAGATAAACTTTAACATTTTGGTAATTTTAATATAAATTTATTTCAGAAGAATGTCGTATTTTGCTGGAAGCATTTTGCGTAGTGTGTAAGAAGTTGTGTTTGAAAACATCGTTGAATACGAAACACGTTAAACAAATCAAATGACAATATTGAAGAATTCAATAATTTTCAATTGAATTAAATAACTGCACATACAGCTTTTGCTGATACGTGATTTGGGGTGCCACTCCATGTAGTTACAGATAGAAGTAGACAATTCGAGTCGGAGCTGTTCTCGGAGCTGTCGAAAATGATAGGTTTCCACACGTTCAGAACGACACCGTACCACCCTCAAGCAAATGGAATGATCGAGCGGGTACACCGAACCTTAAAGACGAAAAGAAAAAACGGTTAGACACAAGGTCAAAGTATTTTTTGTCAATGTAGCCATTGTAAGGCGTTTTATTCGGCCACTGAGGGTTTCCTTTTTGTCGCTTTCTTTTTTAAGGTAGTTACAATCAACAATTATTTTATTTTTCACAATCCACTATATTTGTATTTTTTGAGCCACGTATTAACCAACGATTATTTTATTTTTGATAATCAATCATGTTATTTTGTTTTCTTCCGGCCAAGTGGCCCGACTTGAATCAACGATTATTTTATTTTTGATAATCAATCATGTGGTAAAATGACCTTTTCCGTACAACCGGCCTGGATATTTAACATACTGATATATCTAATGTTTACAATACGCCAATCATTGACTACTCTTTTCTTCCATTATCGTTTTATATAGATGTTACTACCTATCTCTTTCTCCATGACAAAGAAACGGTTGAACAGTAAAATCGCAATTATACATACAAAAATTGCAATGTCTCTTTGCTTTTAACTAAAAGCAAGCAACAATATTTTCATGCAAAATGTTTATCTTCTTTCTCACAATGTTTAGTGTCTGTTAAGTGGTCACGTATTTATTCATTTTCTTTGGATCTTCCGCGTGCTATAAAAACCCAAACACACAGATTCTCTCTCTCTCTCGCTCTCTCTCTCTCTCTCTCTCTCTCTCTCTCTCTCTTTCGTCTTTTCTTCCAGACAACAGAGGTGTGCAAGACTCAATACTCCCCGTGTCCCTTTGGGCTGGTGGCAATGTACAAACGCCACGAGAGTCACACACGAACTTCTGTGCGCTTAGTGAGCCACACACACATTTACACGTACACACCCCTCGCCAAACGCTTGTACACGGTTTATACATACACTCTCTCACTAACAAAACAGGCACACTAATATACACGCATATTAATGCCTATCCTATTGGCACGCACGTAAACATAAACGCACATGGCGACAGCCGAAATGAACATATGTACTCTTTCTCCTTTTCATTCCTTACTAACGATTACATTTTCATTGTCTTAATAAGTGTTATAATAAAAATAATTAATTTTGCCATGGGCAATCCCGTCGGCATTCTCCGGTAGGGGCGCTTCAGGCGATTAGCAATAAACTAACCCCTTCTCAAATGATGAGAAGGCAAAGCCTGTGAGGGTGGACCTCCTAGAACTGCACAGGACAGTACCTCAGACCGGCGGAATCAAGGCCCGAAGGCTAAGACGATACCGGTCTATAGGGTGTAGTATCCATCGGAACAGATACTACACTTTGAAATATCTATTTGCAAAAAATATAAAAGATTTGCATTCAAACAAATTAGGTACAAGGCCATCAAAAGTGTGTCGTTGGTCATCCTTGGTCTAAAGCAGGGGCGGGCAACCTTTTCAGAGTGAGGGCCAGATGAGACTTTTGGAAGGTGATCGCGGGCCGGAGTGAAAAACGAAATCTAAGAATTATTATATTTTGTTTACATGAATAAATTGTACAAAAATTGCATTGAACACTCGACAAATCTGATTTTTTTTTCTCATGAGACTTCTTTATGCGATGTTATAAAAGGCGCCGACGAAGAGCCATTTTGGAATCATAAAAATAATGACGGGGGAAGTAGCAAGTTGATCCATCATTCGTTTTGATAACACCTCACATAAGTTCTATGTTTCATGCCCTTTCCTTGTCTCTCGTTTCCTCTTTGCCTCTCTCTTTCTCTTTTTCTATTTTTATCTCAGGCCAAGGATTTGAAATTAATAGTTAAAGAAAAATGAAATATACATGCATCATCGCTCGCTGATATTTATACATTTTCATCCCACTGTAAATCTTAATCGAAACCTACTTTTACGTCTATGTCACAAAATGATATGAGTTTTACTGGGAGGTCCGCGGGTAGGATTGCAATAATAAAGCATAGCAGGGTGGCGGGCCGGACGCTAAGCCTTTGCGGGCCGGATGTGGACCGCGGGCCGGAGGTTGCCCGTCCCTGGTCTAAAGTAATAAAAATGTCTATTCTACTCTTAGAACTGCATAGGACAATCCCCCAAACTGGCGGAATCAAGACCCGAAGGACAAGACGATACCGGTCTATAGGGTGTAGCATCCATCGGAACAGGTGCTACACTTTGATCTTGGCCAAAATGGGGAGAAGGTAGAGTGTAAAATAAATTTCATTTTGTAAAGCAACGTATTTTTTTTTAAAGAAAACTTTCTGGAATGGATCAAGAAACATAATTATTGATTGGTTATATAACGAGGTGTTCGGCCGTTGTCGTGGTTTTAATGCTTGCAGATGCTTCGCTTATAATGAAAGGAGGGGGGTTCAATGGTTGTTGTTGCTGTAGAGAGAGGGGAGGGATAGAGAAGGGGAGGGAGGGAGAGAGAGGGAGGGAGAGAGAAATGGAGAGGGAGGGAGAGAGAAGGGGAGAGGGGGAGAAAAAGAGAGAGGGGAGGGAGAGAGAAGGGGAGAGAGGGAGAAAGAGGGAGGGAGAGAGAAGGGGAGAGAGGGTGAAAGAGAGAGGGGAAGGGAGAAAGAGGGGGGAGAGAGAGGGGGAGGGAAAAAGAGAGAGGGGGAGGGAGAAAGAGAGAGGGGGAGAGAAGGGGAGAGAGGGAGAAAGAGAGGGAGAGAGAGGAAGAGAGAAGGGAAGAGAGAGAAAGAGAGAGGGGGAGAGAGAAGGGGAGAAAGGGATAAAGAGAGAGAGGCGGAGGGAGAGAGAAAAAAGTGAAACAGAGAGAAAGAGAGAAGCTGAGAGAGATAGGGAGAGATAGAGAGAAGGGGAGAGGGATGGACAGAGAGAGAGGCAAAGAGAGAGAGAGAAAGAAAAATAAAGAGAAAGAAAGAGAGAGAAATATGAATAGAGAAGAGAGAAAGAGAAAAAAAAGATAGACAAAGGTATAGAAAGAGAGAAAGAGAGAATGAGTGAAAGAGAAAGAAAGGAAGAAAGAAAGAAAGAAAGAAAGAAAGAAAGAAAGAAAGAGAGAGACAGAAAAGAGAGAGAAAGTGAAAGGGGGAGAGAGGGGGCGGCGTCTTTGAAATGGGCAAACCTTTATAACATAAAACTAATGGCGAGACGCTTATAATAGCTGTGATGTCAGAAACGGTAATTTTCTTTATGGGAAAAGAAACATCTTGTACGCTTTTTTTTTCTTGTAGTTTTTCCTTTTTTTTTTGTAGTTTCACCTTTTTTTTTTCTTGTAGTTTTTCTCCTTATTTTTTGTAGTTTTTCCCTTTTTTTTTGTAGTTTTTCCCCCTTTTTTGTAGTTTCCCCTTTCTTTTTTTTTTGTAGTTTTCCCCTTTTTTTTTTTTTGTAGTTTTCCCCTTTTTTATTTTGTTGTTTTCCCTTTTTTTTTCGTGCTACATTCGGAGTTGTCTGACAGACATTAGCAGATCCATTGCTTCATGCGTTTTGGTCGGATTAGTATTAGCAAACGAAAAGTAAGGAAAACGAAAGGAGATCATTTTCATAATTATCATTTTGTATTACGAATCGGTTTATTGAATGCTGAATACTATGTTGTATACGCCATATCAACCTTTTTATGGTTATTTAATGCCAATTCCCGTGATTTGGGTAGAAGTTTTTAGGCCTCAAATTCTTCATATCTTCAGATATTTATTCATAATGTTTGGTTTGCTTGTTTTGTTTTACGACATATCAACCCTTTTCCGATAATTTAATGTCGAATCCGGTCATTTTGGTAAAAGTGTATATGCTTCAAATTCTTAATATCTTCAAATATTTTTCATGGTGTGTGGTTTGGTTGTTTTGTTTTACGGCATATCAACCCTTTTCGGGTTATTTAATGCCGAATCCAATCATTTTGGTAAAAGTTTTTTTAATTGAATCATGGTAATTAATTTTTTTCACGGCATATCAACTTTTTTCGGGTTCTTAAATACAGTTCTTAATATTAACCATCTATGTTGATGTGACTTTCGTATTGAACTATAATAATCATGTTAAAATTGTCGTCATCTTAAAGATTTTTGTGTTAGGGTTAGGGTATGGATTAGTGTTAGGGTTAGGGTTAGGGTTAGGGTTAATGTTAGGGTTAGGGTTAGGGTTAGTTAGGGTTAGGGTTAGTGTGAGTCAGGATAACTCAATGGATAAACCACCCACTAGGTGGCGCATTGTATTAACATGTAAACAATCTTGTACGCAATAAGAATAGATTTTGAAATTTAGGTACTGGTCCAGATTAGGACCCAAGCTAAAATCGACTTGGATTCAGTGGTTTCCGGATGTTTACGTAGACGGCCGGAAAATCCCGAAGAGCTTATCTAATACAAAATGCAATAAAATAAGCAGACGACAAGTTATAGTTTAGTTGATTGAATCACGAAATTCACTAATTGGAAATAAAAATTGATCAAAGCGATAATGAACTTTAACGAGTCCTAATCCCTAACCTTAGCCCTAACACCGTTTGGTACTTATGCAGATTAGGACCCGAGCTAAAATCGACTTGTCGTCGGTTAGAGTTACGGTTAGGTTTAAGGTTAGGGTTAGGTTTAGGGTTACGGTTAGGGTTAGGGTTAGGGTTAGCTTGGGACCTAATCTGCATAAGTACCCAACGTTTTACAACTTGTTCAGTGATATTTTTCTTCACAAAAAAAAATTTTACTTGTAAAAAGAAAAAATAAATTTTCCAGCCACGTTTTGGATTTTTTGGACACAGGCAACCGACTTTTAATTCGGCGTTTTCCGGCCGTCTTCGTAAACATCCGGACACTACCGACGCCAAGTCGATTTTAGCTTGGGTCCTAACTGAGACCAGTACCGAAATTTATAAGAGCAGCGTTGACATTGATCAAAAAAAAATGTGCAGACGCAATTTAATCGACTTCGCAATCAAGTGGGGGGGGGGGCGGATGATACGACGTTCTGTTTGTGAATGATTCATTAAATTTTTATCTGCTGATAATGCTGAAACTTTTATTGAAGAAAAAAAAAATTTGATCCTTGCCATTTCAGAATCGAAAGCGCCGCAGGTGGTGAGGCTACAATTCCCCGGCGGGTAGGGCAATATCCAGACTCACCATTTCCTGCTGTAAGTAAAAATTATACTTATCTTTGCTTCGTTTAACCCTAACCATAACCCTAACTCTAACTCCAACCCTAAACCCTAAACCCTAACCGTAACCCTAACCCATAACCCTAACTTCCACCCTAACCTAACCCTAACCCTAACCCAACCCTAACTCTTACCCTAATTCTAACTCTTACTCTAACCTTAACCTTAACTCTAACCCTAAACTATAACTATAACCCTAAACCTAACTCTAACCCTAACTCTTACCATAACCCTAACTCTAACCCTAAACCTAACCCTAACGATTTCAGGTCCCTTCCTTTCTTTACATCCGGGCTTTTGTTGCTATCAATTAAGATTCGACTGCAAATTGCTTAAATCACTCAGGTAGAATTACAACAGCCAGAAGTTGAGTAACAACAAATAAACAAGTCCACACACGCAGCTATTTATAACAATCAGACTGTTATAGTATGGATGACCAAAATGATATTTTTGTTATAGTATGGATGACCAAAATGATATTTTTGTTATAGTATGGATGACCAAAATGATATTTTTGTTATAGTATGGATGACCAAAATGATATTTTTGTTATAGTATGGATGACCAAAATGATCTATAATACTCCGCAATCTCCCCTGAGCACTATCCCATCATCCTATTTATCACTACGTTCGGTTTAACGTTCGTTTCATATGTTGACATGTGTTGGACGGCTTTTTAGAAATTCACTTCCAAACAAACCGATCTCTGGTCATGACTATATTTGCCCCCTCCTTTGTCTCCCCGTACGAACTGACCCTGTTATTGGATTTGGAGACGACCATGTTGTAGTCGGCAGGGAAGCAGTCTTGTGACAATCCAACTATTCGAATTGCACAGCATCGCTTTTTTTTATAACTGAGTAACCACTTATCAAAGCCAAAAATCACTTGAGGGTTAATGAGATAGATGGATTGTCGGTTGAATGATGAAGAATATTATGAGAGGATTGAACATGAAGAATGGAATGAACAGAGTTTGATTTTGTTTTACTAACGAGCCACTACTTATTAAGGCTAAAAGACACTCGAGGATAAGGTTAATGAGAATGTACCGCATATTAATTTTGTAGGATTTCAAGTTGTCTGATTCCTAAGCATAAAATCCTTGTCTTAGCTAAAAAAAATTTCCTATTGCGGGTCTGCCGTTTGCAACATGCATCTGTAAACATGGAATTGATGGTGTATGCATCCACTAGGCGGCTGCATGTTTAGTGGGTTGCATGTTTGCAATGCATGCGAATAACAGACATTTGAATTGAAGACGACCGTGTTCTTGTCTGCAGGGAAGCAATCTTGTGGCAATCAAATTATTCGAATTGCACAACCTCGCTTTTTTATTACTAAATCACCACTTATAAAGGCCAAAAGCCACTCAAGTATAAAGGTTAATGACATAGATTGATTGTCAGTTAGATGATGAAGAATATTATTGTTGGATAATGGCCCTATAGGAATGGACGTATATGTTGGGAATCGTTGGTTTGACTTGCGCGAATTAACGCGGGTGCAGTCGAGTGCAGAATAGGGCCTGTTCTCACAGTCAGAGCTAACAGATGTGACAAGGTCACCGTGTGACGAAATCCCAGATCAAGGGTCAGTGTGCACTTGCGAGAGGCTCTGTGACGTCACAGGCCCTTGCGTGGGAAACAGAGGGATCCGTGACGTCACTCGTTCTTCGTGAGAAACGAGTTTCGTCAGTCTGGGTTTTTGGAAGAAGCAAACCGATGAGACGTGATTGTTACCATGTAAACTGCAGCAGATAAGGGAAATATTTCCCTAAGAAAATACAGGCGAGAGATATCTCCCCCCCCCCTCTATAAATGGTTAAGAAAATAATTGTTATGTAACTACGTTAAAGTAGTGGTTTGCTCTCTCTCCCCCTCTCTCTCTCTCTCTCTCTCTCTCTCTCTCTCTCTCTCTCTCTCTCTCTCTCGAAGAAGTGAATGGCCCAGACCGATAAATAACAACGCTTGTAATAAAAAGAATTGAAACTTAAAAAGATTGTTGTTTGGTGAGTCGGTCGGGAAGCTTTTGTTGCAGGAATACGGACGGCGTGGTTCACGGCAGGAAGGAAAGAAGAAATAATTCATCCACTAGACGACATGGGACGGCGACCCACTACACGGCGAGGGAGAAATCTAAAGGTATGCAAACAATATATGAACTATGTGATTTATGATTTTTTTTTAAATGACAAGTATTAACGGTGAACTGCCACGGCCCTTTCAGGGACGAGTATACGAAACGAGTACCGCCGCGGCTCAAGCAAGAGTGGGGCTATGCAACATTATGAGAGGATTTGAGATGGTGAATGGAATAAACAAACTTTGATTATTCATGGTTTATGACACATGTTTTTTAAAATGAAAATCAGATATTTAAATTATTAATATCCTAAAATAACCTATATATCTATATTTTTATATTCCCCGTCTTTCTTGATAATAAAACAAAACCTATACTTGTTTAGTGTATTCCCGAGCAACGCCAAGTGTTTTTTACTTCAACCTCATCCTTAATAACATAATGAAACCTATACTTGTTTTAGTGTATTCCCGAGCAACGCCAAGTGTTTTTTACTTCAACCTCATCCTTAATAACATAATGAAACCTATACTTGTTTTAGTGTATTCCCGAGCAACGCCAAGTGTTTTTTACTTCAACCTCATCCTTAATAACATAATGAAACCTATATATGTTTTAAGTACTAACGTGTCATCGCTTATCAAGGCCCAAAGACCACTCGAGGATAACGGTTAATAAGTTTATCATCAGGATTGTAATTTGATTATTTAAGAGGAGGGTTCAACAAAAATGTTTAAACATTGGACTTGAAAACGACCATGTTGTAGTCAGCTGAAAAGCAGCCCTGTGGCATTGTGTTACACAGGCGGGCAGTTCTTTGACAGAAACTTTGCTCATGAAAGTTCCGTTTAGTTTAAGGTACAGAGAGGAAGAAAGGAAAATTATTGTAGCTAGACGAGTTGATACCATATTTTCCTTACCGTTCCCTAACAACTCAACTGTTCTACATCCGTTGACAGAGAACGGCTAAGGAAATGATAGTATAAAATTATAAAAATTGACTTCAACGAAAAGGGATAAATAAAGACCTGGCCAGAGATAGGTTAGCTTGTAAGTTAATTTCTAAAAGACGCCTTACCCTAACCCTCAGCCTAACCCTAACCCTAAACCTTACCCTAACCCTAAACCTAACCGTAACCCTAAACCCTCACCCTAACCATAACCCTAACCCTAAACCCTAACACTAACCCGAACCCTAACACTCACCCTAACCCTAACCCTAACCCTAACACTCACCCTAACCCTAACCCTAACCCTAACCCTAACCATAAACCCTAACCCTAACCCTAAACCTAAACCTAACCCTAACCCTAACCCTAACCCTAACCCTAACTCTAACCCTAACCCCAAACCCTAACCCTAACCATAACCCTAAACCCTAACACTAACCCGAACCCTAACCCTAACCCTAAACCCTAACCCTAACCATAACCATAAACCGTAACCCTAACCCTAACACTCACCCTAACCCTAACCCTAACCCTAACACTCACCCTAACCCTAACCCTAGCCCTAACCCTAACCCTAACCATAAACCCTAACCCTAACCCTAACCCTAACACTCACCCTAACCCTAACCCTAACCTAACCCTAACCCTAACCCTAACCCTAACCCTAACCCTAACATTCCATTGTTTCACAGGCAAGCACTAAATAATCAACATACAACATCTCTAAACCTCAAACCTGTGCACAATTCTTCAAGTAAACTAAAACATCCTCTAAATATTTCTATATTTTAATACTTTCATATTTTCTTCGTGTTTTATGATGGACGACTACGAAGATTCGTCTGCAGAGGGTATCTTCAGCCATACACAACCCCACAGGATATCGAATTGGATCAGCCAAAAAAATAAACCACAAAGGAAACAACATCATAATATATTTCGTTGAATGAAACGCTTATTTTTCACGCGTATGCCGATCGCTAATTCGATTGTGTTCCCTTTAGAATCAATAAAACAACATTATCGATAAACACGGGGCTGTAAAAACGAACAGGAAACATTAGAAAGCGCTCAATCCGGTTCTCGACAATTTCGCCCCTTTTTATCCTGTTATACTTAACTCAAATGTAACCCTTTATTCAAATTCACGCATCCGCGAACATTGTATTATTTATTTTTTTATTTTTTTTACTTTTGTTCACAATGAACTAGGCATATTGCCACCAAAGCGTTAGAAGCAAATTTGATAGGGGTCAGGTTTCTAAGAGGCAACCTGGGTGGGGAGTTCGACAGCAATATGTTTTTTTTTACATTTCATTTGAATTTCTGTATGCTGGGACGGTCGGGGAAACAGGGAGCAGGGAGGAAATTCCAAAAGGTAAATATATATATATATATATATATATATATATATATATATATATATATATATATATATATATATATATATACTATCTTATAATTAGTGAAACATCCGGATAAAAACTGAAGCTCAATATACTGGATAGAGCATTAATATTATAATATAAGATGAACTAATAAAATAAGGTTCGAATCAAATTTTATTAGAATTCAAAGTTCAAGCAAAGTAGCTTAACGTCCTTAAGATACTTTGCTTGAACTTTGAATTCTAATAAAATTTGATTCGCACCTTATTTTATGATTTTATTTTATATATATATATATGTATATGCGATTTTTTGAAGGTCTACCAAACCATTCCGTTCGGGAGATCATTTATCACCACAAAAGAATTTTTCTTTCAAAGATTATTTATTTATCATATATATTCAAATTAAATTATTTTTATTGGCCTAATCCTGGTCTTCACTGAATAAACTATCTTCTAAGTGAAAAAATATATATATATATATATATATTTGTTATTGTTTATTATCTATGTACATATACGTTTCGTCCTTAATAATCAGGACTCATTAGCATAGAGATATGACTATTCACTACCGGTCATGCGATTCGAACCCCCGGATTACGAGTATTTTGCAACTCAAATCCCGACGCCTGAACCACTGGGGACGATGTTGAACAGCGAATAAACGGTTATCATTTTAACACTTATGCGGCGGTTTGACGTCATAGAGCGTCCATAACGAGAATAAACTCTACACGGCTTAGGAAAGCCAAATGTACCAGTAGCTGCAACGCAGCTGGTCATCGTTAAAACAACAACAAATATTAAATCCTACTTATAAAAAACGATAAAAAATAATCACGTATTTCAGACAGGCCTCTGTGATAGAGCACTCGACCACAGTTTTCGCGGTCTGTCAAAGTCGGTTCGATCTGATGAGTCGCGGTACGAAGAAAGACGTGTCAACGAATAACTATATATGGTTTCGATCCTTGTCTAAGTTCGCCATTCTGATGACGGCTGTGAGCCAGAAACACGTGTCCATGGATTACTTTCATGTACGTATAAAATTAATAAATATGTATATATATATTAACGAAAAATACGTCCTATAAAGTTAAGGGCGACTAATAATGCAATTTTCTGCATCTTAATCACGTAGGAAGTGAGACAATCGAAATAGTAGTAGTAAGCAAAAACAACGAACGCTGCAATCACCAATAAAAACAATTACATAAAAATACATTAAATATATATATATATATATATATATATATATATATGTGTGTGTGTGTGTGGGGGGGGTATGAAAAAGACAAACGGTAAACAGTTAATACTTAGGAGAAAAACAAAAACAAGAGATTTGACCGGATTCGTTCGTATCAACGAACGTCTTCAGAAAAAGTTAATACGAACGAAACCGGTCAAATCTCTTGTTTTTGTTTTTCTCCTGCATTTTAACCTGTTTTCCGTTTCTCTTTTTTTTACACATTTTGTCGACCACGGCATTTTATTTTCATGACTTATCGTGTACCTTACCCATATATATATATATATATATATATATATATATATATATATATATATATATATATATATATATATATAATTTTCTGTGTTTAACATTTATTTCTTTTTCACGCAAGAAACAGGTCCATATATAAACAATTTTTAATAATAAACTCTTTCAAGTATAGGACTTGCGAATACAGAAACATAAAGTTAATGTTGTGGTTAGGGTTAGGGTCGATGGTGCACATTTTATTGCAATCAGGTCATCAGTCACCTGACAAAGTGCCAGGCATAATCAGCCGACCTATCTACGGGTACACCGTGGTGTTTTGCCCGGTTTCCTTTCAGCATACACCCCTTATTATAGGCCAAACTTTAATTGAGGAGCTGGCCCGCATACACGCACAGACAAACATATGCAACTTTCCGGCAGAGGAAATGGCGGTTTCTACTTATTAATTGACTAATTAGTATTCTTTTGTAAAGAATAGATTTCTCTCGGTTACTGATAGGATGGGAAACTATATGTAAACAAAAAAATGCGTATTTTATTTTTAGATGAGGATAGATAATTTGTAACGGATCAAATAGGTTTGAAGCACCCCAGAATGAGCAACAATCAAAACGTCCTCACACCGATTTTTTAAAAAACTTTTTCTTACTTTTGATTTCCGATTTCATGATAAATTAAAGATTATCTATGCGAAAAAAAAAATTTTTAATTTAATATTTAAAAACATTTTTTTAAATTTAATATTTAAAAACATTTTTTTAAATTTAATATTTAAAAACATTTTTTTAAATTTAATATTTAAAAATATTTTTTGAATTTAATATTTAAAAACATTTTATTAAATTTAATATTTAAAAACATTTTTTAAAAGTTAATATTTAAAAACATTTTTTTAAATTTAATATTTAAAAACATTTTTTTAAATTCAATATTTAAAAGCATTTGTTTAAATTTAATATTTAAAAAAAAAATTTAATTTAATATTTAAAAAAAATGTTTTTTTAATTAAATCCAATTTTTTTTTTTAAATATTTCAATCATATTTTTGTAAAACATCTTTCATTCCGACCCTGTTCATGACTCAATACTCCGAACTAAACGGATGTTTGGTCCTTGAACACCCTTACCCGTATGACAGAAACCAAAACGTTTTCTTTCTTTCTGTACATAGCGTCACTCGAGCCGACCAATCAGATCTCATTAAAGCGCCAGCAGCAACTGGTAAAATAGTATAAAAAGGGTGCGTCTATTTACTCAGCCACTCATTCGGGGACCTTCTAATGTCCACCGACCGCACCTGCTCCGCGAATCTTTGCGAGACATTACTACTAAAACGACGACGACAAGCAACAGTCTTTTCTGCTCGAATCCCTGCTGGACGGAACGGCATTTTCCACTAGCACGACGACGACAGTGTAGCAGCAGCATCTTCGCCCACTTCTACTATTGCACACCAACATTAACAGCCATCACCATCACTATAATCACATCAATCGCAGTAGCTATCAACCCTATCCCTAACCCTAACCCTACCCATCAGCAACAACATCTGAAACTTGTTGTCCGGCCAGTCGAAGTTCTATAGGAGTTACGTAAAAAACAACAGCTCCCAACGAAAAAACAAAAGGACACTTCAGCCAGGATAACAATCACAACTATCCTACGGTAACGCCCTATCATCTTTCTAGTTGCCTCACTAATACATAAACTTTTCTTAACAGCCACGTATTTATTTATTTGAAACAAACGTCAATTCTGACTAAAGGCGATAATTACTAAGAATAATATTTAAAAAATTAACGTTTCTACCCAATCATAGCTGACCATGGCCAAGATCAAAGTGTAGTATCTGTTCCGATGGATACTGCACCCCATACTGGTGTTGTCTTAGCCTTCGGGTCTTGATTTACGCCGGTCAATGGGTCTGTCCTGTGCAGTTCTGGGAGGTCCACCTTCCCAGTCTTTGCCTCCCCTCTTTGGGGAGGAGTAAGTTTATTGCTTACTGCCTGAGGCGCCCCTACCGGGGAATGCCGACGGGACTGCCCAGGCAATTTTTAAACCCCACTTTCCCGACCCGACCTTGGGTCACATCTTACTTGTGGGAGTAAGATAAAAACTGGCCTTGTGCCTAACTCCTGGAGAGGAGTAAATCAATACCCAATCATAGCCGACGGATTTAGAGCATAGTATTCACGGGGATTAAATTGAAGGGCACTGAATTCGACATAAAGATTCACACGTTCGAAAAGATGCATCCGAAGCAGGTCGGAGATGACATCGGCTGAAACGTTGTGAATATAACAACCAAGATTAACATGCATAAGTTTGGTTATTCAGACTACATTTCTCATCTTGAGTGTTATCATCGCAACGTTTCGGCCGCTGTAACCTCTGGCCTTATTCAGGTGTATCTCTTCGAACTCGGGAATATTTCTGTCGAACTCGGGAATCTGGACGGAATTTCGAACGCATGGACTCGTGACGCAGTGGATATAATACTAGGTTAAAGTAATGTCCAAGTGATGGTCATCTGAAGGTTGAAGGTTCAATCCTCGGTGCGGACGATACGAAGAATTGCGAATTACTGAAGACTTCTCCCGGTCATGGCTGACGGAACGAGAGCATGCTACCCCCGTGGATTAAATAAAGGGTTTCGTTTGAAATTCCGTCCAGATTCCCGAGTTCGACAGAAATATGTCCGAGTTCGAAGAAGGCCGGAGGTTACAGCGGCCGAAATGTTGCGATGATAACACTCAAGATGGAAAATGTAGTCCGAATAACCAAAATTATGCAAATTATCAATCCTCATCTCAAAAATTCAGAAATACAAGATGAACATAATTGTCCGAATAATCCAAATCATAAAAATATTTTTGCTATTAGATTTTTTTATTAATGAATCACCTATATATATATATATATATATATATATATATATATATATATATATATATATATATATATATATATAAATATATATATATATATATATATATATATATATATATATATATATATATATATGAATATATATATCAATATAAATATATAAATATAAATATATATATATATAAATATATAGGGTGTCAGGTTGTATATGAAAAGTAATCAAATAAAATGCTCGATCATATAAGAGAGCTAATATAATTTATTTAGATACTGTATATTAGCAATGTACCGCGGTTTCATCCAAAAGGGCAGATTTAGACATCTTTAGTAAATCTTCGTGCCCAGTGGAATCATCGGCAAGCTGAAATGATTGTAATCTGCCGTTTTGGATGAAACCGCGATACATTGCTGAAATATGTGATATACAGTATCTAAATAAATTATATATAAATATATATGTGTATATATATATATATATATATATATATATATATATATATATATATATATATATATATATTTATATATGTATATATATATAAATATATATATGTATATATATAAATATATATATAAATATATATATATGATATATATATAAATAGATATATATATATATAAATATATAAATATATATATTTAGATATATATATATAAATATATAAATATATATATATATAAATATATATATGAATATATATATATATAAATATATATATATAAATATATATATATATATATATATATATATATATATATATATATATATATATATATATATATATATATATATATATTTCACGGAATTTTTTCTTTTCATTCAATACATTTTTTATCAAAAATTATTTTAATAATTTTTGATAATAATTTTCATATTTTTCAAATATTTGAACTTTGGTTTTTTCGAAAGCTAACTTATCCATCTGTATTTCTCATCTGATGATAAGATTTCGATCTTTGAAAAGCCTTGGCTTAAGGAAAGAATAATAAACACTAGTTTATTACTGAATGCACCTTGCATTGAACAATTGAAATTTGAAATAAATTTGGACAATCGTCGCATATTTATCACTCTTTTTTCTTCTATCTCTCTCTCTCTCTCTCTCTCTCTCTCTCTCTCTCTCTCTCTCTCTATCTATCTATATATATATATATATATATATATATATATATATATATATATATATATATATCAATTCATTAAGGGAATCAGAATTAAGAGCTTAATATTTGTTTATTAATACAGTAATGTAATACAACATATGGACCCATGGTTTCGAGCACAGAAGGCAAAACCTCTGGCTCTCATCATCATAGAAAGTAATTGGTGAAGAAATGATAAAAAATAATATACCCTAACCCTAACCCCAACGGCGTCTCGGTGGGACTTGAACCTAGAGGATGCGGTCTTCACGGAGTCCTTCAAGAGATGTCTGGAAACCAGTTCGATCCTGCGAACCTTGCAGGCGATATAGTTGGTGTATTTTTCAACTACGCTCCACACATAATAGTCCATGGGTTTGCAATCAGGTGAGTCTGGAAGCCAGCTATTTGGACTGGTGAAGTAATGGAAGTTAAGCAGCTAATTCTACGATTCTCGGGTGGGTGACACGTATGACCTTCCTGCAGCCACCCTCTATAACTGACCCTGACAACATTGGACTGCAACCTGATGTAGCCATTTGCATTTAGTCTGAGTCTCTTTGATCCTAGAAATCAGCTCATCTCTAATATTGCAGGAGGTACGATTGGTGTCTTTTTCAACTGCACTCTGCACATAGTAGTCTATGGGGTTGTAATTAAGTGAGTTGAGGGCCAGATGTTGGGACTAGTGAGGTAATAAAAGTTCTTAGATCGCCACTTTTGGGTTTACCCTGAGTTGTGATACCCAGCACTTGACAACTGTGGACAGCAACACGATATAGCTGTCTGAACTGTATATGAGTCTGCTTTCGAAGATGTGATGCGGTATGACGTGGCCTTCACTAGAAAACACCCAGAGACCATCATAAGTTGAGGGAACTTGGTCTTCATGACGTGTGGAACTCTGTGCCAACTGTTTGTTATGCGCGTCGTGCATCTGGTTCTGGCAAAGGTTTTCTCATGTGAGAAGAACCAAATCATCCCCGGCTCGACTTGTTCAAAGAGTTTCTTGGCTTTCGTTAAGCGGTTCTCTTGGACCTTGGCCATTACGAAGCTGATTAACACTAATATTAAAAAACTGATATTGTGTCTAACATCGCTCCCGAGAGGACAAAAAGCAAATAAATAGAGATTTTGTTCAGAAAATAGAAACCCTAACCCTAACCCTAACCCTAACCCTAAACCCTATCCCTCTCTAGAAAACAAATCCAATATCCGTGATATTCACTTACCTTATACAGTACGTTCGAATGATAACAACAAAAACGCAACATTTCTATATAATAAAGCATCTAACATTGCTTTCTTTTACCTTTTCTCGGACGCAATTCAAATGATGTTTGACCGGTGAATTGGGAAACTCTTTGTTCGAGAATCTCTTATCTGGAAAACAATGAAACTCGCTCAGCCTGGAGCGTCACTCTTGAAATCCGTGTTGCAATTCAAGATAGTTGAATGAACGAAGAATCGATTTGACTATCAAGTGCCCCGTGAATGAACCATTGTGGTGTTTCTTGGAGACGACCTCTTCCTTCGCCTTCTTTATCATCTCCTTCTTCTTCTTCTTCTTCTTCTTCTTCTTCTTCTTCTTCTTCATCTTCTTCTTCTTCTTCTTCTTCTCCTCCTCCTCCTTCTTCCTTACCAATCCTCCTCGTTCTCCTCATTTTTCTTCTTCTTCTTCTTCTTCTTCTTCTTCTTTTTCATCTTTTTTCTTCTCCTTCTTCTTTATCTTCTTCTCCTCCTCCTTCTTTACCCATCCTCCTCTTTCTCCTCCTCCTCCTTTTTCTTCTTCTTCTTCTTCCCCTCCTTTCTTCCTCCTCATTCTTCTTCTTCTTTTTCTTCTTTATCTTCTTCTTCTTCCCCTCCTCCTTCTTCCTTACCAATCCTCCTCCTTCTCCTCATTTTTCTTCTTCTACTTCTTTATCTTCTTATTCCCCTCCTCCTTCTTCCTCCTCCTCCTTCTCTTCCTCCTTCTTCTTCGGGTTCTTCTTTTTCTTTATTCTTCTTCTCCTTTTTCTTCTTCTCTGTCTTCCCTTTTTTTCTTCTTCTTCTTCTTTTTCTCCTTCTTCTCCTTCTCCTTCTTCCCTTTCTTCTTCGTCTCTTTCTTTTTCTCCTTCTCCCCCTTCTTCTTCTTCTTCTTCTCCTCCTTCTCTTCCTTCTTCTTTATCTTCTTCTTCTTTTTCTTCCTCTTCTTTTCTTCTCCTTCTCGTCTTTCTTCATATTCTTCTTCGTCTCTTTCTTCTTATTGTTATTTCACCAAAGAACCTAATTATTCTCTGGTTCTGTTTTAGATCAGTTGCACCAAATAACCCCTAAATATTTAGTTTGAGAACCCTAACCCTAACCTTAACCCTAACCCAACGTTTACCCAAAACCTCTCATTTTAAAACCTTCCAAATCACCTCCAAAATTTTACACAACTGCCTTTCATTTTATTCGTGCGAAATTCAAAAGTGACTTTTCGTCAATCGTTGAGTCACGTTTTAAATCATTTTTTCGCTCTGTCACGCATACCTTTGAAATAGCTTTTTCGATTGTCTGTCACGCTAAAGTTTTAAATAACATTGGTCTGTCACAGTGAACTTTGAAAAAAGCATTTTCGTTGGTCTGTCATATTTAATTTTGAAATTTTTGTGGGTCTGTCACGCTCGTATATGAAATAGCATTTTCATTGGTCTGTCATGCTTAACTTTAAATAGCATTTTTGTTTGTCTGTCACGCTTAAGTCTAAATTAGAATGTTCATTAAACTGTCACGCTTAAGTTTGAAATACTATTTTTGTTGGTCTGTCACGCTTCAGTCTGTAATAGAATGTTTATTGGTCTGTCGGACTTAATTTAAAATAGCATTTTCGTTTGTCTGTCACCCTTACCTTTGAAATAATATTTTCATTAGTCTGTCGCGCTTATGTTTCAAATACCAGTTTCATTGGTCTGTCACTGCGTTGTCCGTTCGTTGTTATGCGTATAACTTATCCATCGCGTTATAGTAAGAATAATTTAGATAAGACAGATTCTGGTAATGGAGGTTTATTGAGTGAAAAATATTAAATAATCACAAGTACAATGTACACTTTTTATGAAGGGGAGAGACTGTTATAAAAAGTTAAGTAACTATTAGCTAGACAGATAGACAGATAGACAGATAGGCAGATAGACAGTTAGACGACATTGGTTTACCCAAATATTTTTGTAGTGAGAATTCTTTCTAGAAAGACATCGGGTACTTGCGGGAGGGGCCACTAACTTGCTAACATCCTACGGGGCGGTAAAGTTTAGCTTCGTGTCATCATATCATGACATATATTACTTCCTACGTAATCATCCATCGGCGTATTTTAATAAAATGTTTTAATTCAACTTAATCGCCCAAACTTAAGATACATATGATTTGACCTCCTTATGTTTTCTTCAAAAAAAAAAAAATATATATATATATATATATATATAAAGAGAGAGAGAGAGAGAGAGAGAGAGAGAGAGAGAGAGAGAGAGAGAGAGAGAGAGATCGTAGATCACTCTAAGCTGCCTGGTAGATCTAGCCGTCGACTCGCTATTTACATTTAAATTCCTCTCTATTTACTAACTAATTGGCTATGTCCGATGGGATAAGACTCTCGACTACGAATCAGTGGCGATTTGTGATCGGGGTTCGCGCCCACCGACCGTTGAGAATTAGTTCCTACACTGAAGATTGCGTTAGCATGAAAAATCGATGTCTGTAGGTATTAAAATATATATATATATATATATATATATATATATATATATATATATATATATATATATATATAAGCTCTGTTGGACCTAAAGTCCTTACCATTGAGTCAAATTTTACATTTAAATTTACACATTTGCAGTATTTGATGGTATCTTAGGGATTTGGATTGCTTCACTTTCTATACTTGGATATATTTTCCTGTCTCATTAAGATACAACTAAAGTTATAACATTTGACTTTCTTCAACATAATTCATATATATATATATATATATATATATATATATATATATATATATATATATATATATATATATGTATATGTATATATATATATGTATATATATATATATGTATATATATATATATATATATATATATATATATATATATATATATATATATATATATAAAGGGTGTGTAATATAAAAACTGTAAACTTTCTGAATTGTCATCACTAGTGAGAGAGTTGAGAGTTAGTAAATCATGATTTGTTTTGCTTCGTTCGACGCCAGCGGCCGCCATAATGATTCCCAGGGGTCTACGCATACAGTTCAAAACACCTGGGGTCAGCCACAAAGATTAATGGCTACTGAAAGATCTTCCCAGTTCTAAAAAGTGACAGAAAAAAAATGTACAAAATTATCCCAAACCGTCTTCAACACCAGAGAACACGGAGAGCAAATACCACCGCCATGGCCCGTATATACTTACTCAGACAACTAGATGATGCATTGTCTCGGACAAGAAATTAGTGAAGAAACTGAAGAAACTGTTTGATAGCAAATACGGAGGTCGTAATACGAACGTTGTAAATAGGGAAGGTCGCAAAGATAAAGGTTGTAAATACAAAGATCATAAATGGAATAGTCGCAAACACGAAGATCATAAATATGAAGGTCGTAAATTCGTAGGTTATAAATATGAAGGTCGTAAATTCGTACGTCATAAATATGAAGGTTATAAATATGAAGGTCGTAAATTCGTACGTCATAAATATGAAGGTCGTAAATACAAAGATCGTAAATATGAAGGTCGTAAATTCGTAGGTCATAAATATGAAGGTCATAAATATGAAGGTCGTAAATTCGTAGGTCATAGATATGAAGGTCATAATATGAAGGTCGTAAATTCGTAGGGCATAAATATGAAGGTCATAAATATGAAGGCCGTAAATTCGTAGATCATAAATATGAAGATCATAAATATGAAGTTCGTAAATACAAAGATCGTAAATATGAAGGTCGTAAATTCGCAGGTCATAAATATAAAGGTCGTAAATATGAAGTTCGTAAATACAAAGATCGTAAATATGAAGGTCGTAAATTCGAAGGTCATAAATATGAAGGTCTTAAATACAAAGATCAGAAATATGAAAGCCGTAAATTCGTAGATCATAAATATGAAGATCATAAATATGAAGTTCGTAAATACAAAGATCGTAAATATGAAGGTCGTAAATTCGTAGATCATAAATATGAAGGTCGTAAATATGAAGTTCGTAAATACAAAGATCGTAAATATGAAGGTCGTAAATTCGCAGGTCATAAATATAAAGGTCGTAAATATGAAGTTCGTAAATACAAAGATCGTAAATATGAAGGTCGTAAATTCGAAGGTCATAAATATGAAGGTCTTAAATACAAAGATCAGAAATATGAAAGCCGTAAATTCGTAGGTCATAAATATGAAGGTCTTAAATACAAAGATCAGAAATATGAAAGCCGTAAATTCGTAGATCATAAATATGAAGATCATAAATATGAAGTTCGTAAATACAAAGATCGTAAATATGAAGGTCGTAAATTCGTAGATCATAAATATGAAGGTCGTAAATATGAAGTTCGTAAATACAAAGATCGTAAATATGAAGGTCGTAAATTCGCAGGTCATAAATATAAAGGTCGTAAATATGAAGTTCGTAAATACAAAGATCGTAAATATGAAGGTCGTAAATTCGAAGGTCGTAAATATAAAGTTCGTAAATACACCGATCGTAAGTATGAAAGTCGTAAATACGAAGTTCGTAAATATAAATGTCGTAACATGTAGGTCGTAAATACAAAAGTCGTAACTACGAAAGTAACATAAATGTTCGACTGAGCTCCAATCTCCTGTTATTCCCTGCAAAACATTCGCAGCAAAGAACCCGTCTTCCTACAACCACTGCAAAGTACTTTTCATTTTTCCTCTGTGTACCTGAAACCAAACAAAAACTTCCATGAACAATGTTTCTTTCCAAGAACTTCCCATCTATGGAACGAGATAGCTTCCCTGCTGACTACAATACGGTCGTCTTCAAATCCGATGTCGAGCCGTAAAGTTATAAAATTTTGTTATTTCCATTCATCGTTTTTAATCTTTACAAACTTCCACACAAAAAAATGAGTTGCTATCAACTCTCTTTCCACAAACAGAGCGTTTTTCACTCCGGCCCGCGATCTCCTTCCAAAAGTCTCATCTGGCCCTCACTCTGAAAAGGTTGGCCGCTCCTGTTTTAGAGTGTTAGCCGGACAGGCGCGTATTTTGTTCAAGTGTTTTCCAAAATCGCAGAATGATATGACGCTGATCTGTCATTATATTATTATAAATTTTATTACTTTTCATGTAAATACAGATATCATATAATATTATCAAACAAAATAATACATTACGTATATATACTTTCAGTATTTACTTCAACAGTGCTCAATACGTGAGTAGAGCTTAATAGTAGTATGAAACTATATTTAATGTAAGCAAGCTACCAAGAAATGTTTAGCGGGACGGATCTCCATGTGAAGATAATTCCTAATCTCAAACACCAATTCTAACCGTTTTCTATCGAACTCTAGACTTCCAACCACCTGGCCAACAGTTTGTGGCCAAAGACTACGCCATTCTTTCTTTCTCGCAACACGCAACACTTCAGGACTATACCGTTCGCAAAATAATTCCCTGTCAGATTTTCGACAGCTCTGGTGCCATTATCTCGACATTCGCGTTTCTTAGGTTTTATTTATTTGATGCTATGTCAGTCATGGACGCCATTTTTTTCTCTTTAAACGGGTTTTTGCTTATTCCTTTTGTCCACCTTCAACCGGAAGACATGTTCAAAAAGCGGAAGTACGAACACCACCACCAGCACCACCACTACTACTACTACTACTACTACTAACAATAATAATGATATAATTATGATGATAATAATAAAAATAATGATAATAAAAATAATAATAATCATAATAATAATAATATTAATAATAGTCATAATAATAATAATAATAATGATGATAACGATAATAAAAATAATAATGATAATGATAATAAAATAATAAATAATAATTAGTATTATTATTATCATAAAGATAATAAAAATAATAATAATGATGATAATAATGATAAAATAATAATAAAAATAATAATAATAATAATATTAATAATGATAATAATAAGGATGAGTGATAATAATAATAATAATAATAATAATAATAATAATAATAATAATAATAATGATAATTATAATTATCATTATAATTATAATGATAACGATAATAAAAATAATCATGATATGATAATAAAACTAATAAATTATAATTATTATTATCGTTATTATCATAAAGATAATAAAAATGATTATAATATGATAATAAAACTAATAATTAATAATTATTATTATCATTATTATCATAAAGATAATAAAAATGATTATAATAATGATAATAATAATAGTACTGATAATAATAAGGATAATGATAATAAAAATAAAATAATAATAATAATAATAACGATAACGATGATAAAAATAATAAATAATAATTGTTATTATTATTATCATAAAGATAATAAAAATGGTTATAATGATGATAATAATGATAATGATGATAAAAATAATATATAATAATATTAATAATAATGATAATCGATAATAATAATAATAATAATAATAATGATAATTAAAATAATAATAATAATAATAATAGTAATAATAATAATAATAATAATAATAGTAATAATAATAATAATAATAGTAATAATAGTAATAATAATAATAGTAATAATAATAATAGTAATAGTAATAGTAATAATAATAATAGTAATAATAGTAATAATAATAATAATAATAATAATAATAATAATAATAGTAAAAATAATAATAGTAATAATAATGATAATAATAATGATAGTAATAATAATAGTAATAATAATAGTAATAATAATAGTAATAATAATAATAATAATAATAATAATAATAATAATAATAATAATAATAATAATAATAATCAGCGGGAAATCGGTGGTAGGTGGCTGTTGCGATACCGCAAGGTCATCAGCGGTGATGAACGAAAAGAGGTGGAGCATACTGGAAGTCTGAGGGGACTTGTTGTTACTCAGACTCCAGGGAATACCACTGGTTGTTGGCAGTGGGCGATCACTGACGATGCCCAGTGAGTAAATAATAATAATAATAATATAGAGACCCTACAAAGGACGGCAATGATCAAAACAGCTGCAATCTTAAGGAAAATCCTCGTTGGTCTGTCACACTTAAGTCTGAAATAACATCTTTTGTCTGTCACACTTGCATCATAAAATATCATTTAATTTGTCTTTCACGCTTAGTTCATTGTACTTCAATTGGAAATAAGATTCTCCTTTTCTTTTAAGTTCGAAATAGACTTTTAGTTTGTCTGCCACGATCCAGTTTGACATTTCATATTCGGTGGTCCATAACGCTTAAGTTTGACATTTCATATTCGGTGGTCCGTAACGCTTAAGTTTGACATTTCATATTCGGTGGTCCATAACGCTTAAGTTTGACATTTCATATTCGGTGGTCCGTAACGCTTAAGTTTGACATTTCATATTCGGTGGTCCGTAACGCTTAA
>OY744552.1:54275917-54278417 GCA_963556195.1 Sepiola atlantica
ATTTAATCCCGATTCAGATATCTGTAAATGACAGAATTTGTTTATGTTGGGCCGCCTTCACAAGAAACGTTTAAATGCCTGAAGATCGTTTACAAAATTCATAAATAGAATGTTGTATCCTCGTGCATTGTCCCACAACAAACTTATCTTCATTTCCATTTCTGAAACTTGTAAACCATCTTCTGCACGTTTTTCATTCGAGCATTCTTCTTCGTAAGCTCAATGGCCAATCAAACAAGTTACATAGTTTGTTGACCTTGTGCAGAAGCTGTCTTCATCTAACGACGGGCAAACAGCTGTAAATCACAAGATCGGTTTAGGTTGGGCCGCCTTCACAAGAAACAAAACCTTCTAAACGCATACCATACAACAATGTAACTCTGGCTTTTCGATTGGCGGCCATCTTTTGTCTAATCTGAGCTGTGCGGATGACATAGCTGCAACCAAATAACTCCAGCTCTGACTTGCAGTTATTTATGGATAATCTTGTGAAGTACTTGAAAGAAGTTGGTCTTTCTATTAACACGCCCAAGACTAAATGCGTGACCACTGATGAAAAAAAACTCTTCTCAACACCAATATTAACGGCTAACAAATCGAATGATACAAAGCAAACAAGATAAAGTAGTGTTTTATAACAAATTAGATGGATAGAGATCGTTTGTGAATGGACGAACCTGAACACGAACAAACACTTTGGCCCAATTTCGAAGTCAACCCTTTCTACCAAGATGTAAAGAAACCTCTTTGTAGCCATTGCTACATCATTTCTTGTATATGGAAATAGCATCTGGATTGTCACCACAAGATTGGAGAAGAAAATTGACAAGTTACAGTGTTTGTTGACCTTGGGCACAAACTGTCTTCATCTTAGGATGGGCTAACAGATGTAAATCATAGAATCGGCTTAGGTTGAACCGCCTTCCCAAGAAATAAAACTGTCCTACCTTCTAAACGATAAAAGGAAAGGTTTCAATACCTTCTTTTTTTTGCATTTAATGTCTTATCGAATCTACTTCTAGACAAGTGTAATCTCTGTGTGTGGTCAACCTCTCCAAAGGATTCGGAGTTCCCCACGGAAATACTTTCCGTTGAGTTCGACCTGACAGGCCAGCCAAGACACCAGCATAAAACCACTGGATGGTGTCCAATTGTATATGATATATAAATACCTTGTCAATATTCCACGGATGACGCATGTGATCAATCGCTGTGGCTACTTTCTAGAATAAATCACTTTGATTAACATATATGATATATACTTATCTGTTTTATATGAAACCTCTCACTCTCTTTCTCTTTTTCTCTCTTTTCCTCTCTTCTTCCGCTACCTCTTTCTTTTCCCTCTCTCTTTCTTTCTCTCTCTCTCCCTCTCTTTCTTTCTCTCTCTCTCTTCATCACTCTTTCTCTCGCTTTTTTTCTTTCCACATTCTCCTCTCTCTCCCTGCCCCCCTCTCTCTCTCTCTCCTCTCCTCTTCCTCTAGCACTCTCTTTCGTTCCCCCTCTTTCTTCCTCACCTCTCTCTTTCTTTCTTTCTTGCTGTACCTCCCCCTTATCGTCCTCTCTCTCTTCATTCCCCTCTCACTCCCTTCATCTCTTTCGCTCTCGTTCACTCGTCCTCCCTCGCCCCTTTCTCTCTCTTCCCCTTTCCTCTTTCTCTCTCTCTCTCTCTCTCTCTTCTTTACTTTTACTTCCCCTCTCTCTCTCTCTTTTCCTTCTCCCTCTCTTTATCTATTTATCTATATTTCTCCCTCGTCTCTCTCTCTTTTTTCTTCTCTTCCTCTCTCTCCCTCCATCTCTCCCTCCCTCGCTCTCTTTCTCTCTCTCTCTCTCTCTTCCTTACTTTTACTTCCTCTCTCTCTCTTTATCTATTTATCTATATTCCTCCCTCGTCTCTCTCTCTTTTCTTCTCTCCCTCTCTCTTTTTCTCACTCTTTCTCTTTCCCTCTCCCTCCCTCTCCCCCTCTCTCCCTCTCCCTCTCTCTCTTTCCCTCTCTCCTTCCCTCCATCTCTCTCCTTCTCCCTCTCTCTCTTTCTCTCCCTCTCCCTCTCTCTCTCTCTTTCTATCTCTCCCTCTCCCTCTCTCCTTCCCTCCATCTCTCTCTCCTTCTCCCTTTCTCTCTTTCTCTCTCTCCCTCCCTCTCCTTCTCTCTTTCTTCTCTCTCTCTATCTCTCTCCCCCTCTCTCTTCTCCCTTTCTCTTCTCCCTCTCTCCTCTCTCCCTCCCTCTCCATCTTTCTCTCTCCCTCTCCCTCTCTGGTCCGAATCCTTTGATATATCGCCATGACACTTACGGATGATTACATCGCTGTCTGTTTGATATAAAACCGAATCTTTTTGGTTGAACGGATTTCCAAAGCGAATGATTTACATAAAAAAGAGTTTCTTCGTTCTCAAGGGACACGCGTGCTATAATGTTAGGTACCTCCACGGAATTTGTTTTACGCCGATATAGTCTCAGTTTTCTATCCGCGAAAAGGAACAAGAACAGTTCCTATGAG
>OY744552.1:54283417-54285917 GCA_963556195.1 Sepiola atlantica
GATGTTATCGGTCAACAGTTATTATAAACTGAGATCTCATCAGGCAGAGTTAGAATCCGATCTTAACCTTAGATCATATTTGGAATGTTTATAATAACTGTTGATCGATAACATCGACATGCTAGTGTCGCAGATTTTGTACATGTCTGTGTAAATAAAAAATAAAAAATAATCATATATATATATATATATATATATATATATATATATATATATATATATATATATATATATATATACTTTGATAACTAAGTGTATTCTATTGCTTCATCCATGATAAAACCGCCCCCTTCAGTCGCGTAGACTGAAATATTCGAGCCGGAAATATCCACCGCGAACATTTTTCCCCGCCGAATTCGGAAGGCAACAAGTCAATAGGTGAGATAAACACCTAAGTTGACTTGTTGGTCGAAAGCTTCTCCACTTGACGAATATCTGCATTCTCTTCGGCCTCGTCTGTCACCTGGTGGGAGAATCCAGTCGCCGTGCTCGGGCCGGTTTTGTAACCTCGCCTGACCATCACGATAACGATTACCTACTAAAAATGAACGAGTTCCATCAGGAAGGTCGGCGCTTCAAGTCGTAAAGGAAAATCAATTTGATTCGGACAAGCTTCTCGCGAAGTCTATTGGCCCCACAGGTCATTTCTGAAGTGATCATAGGTCATTTGCAGAGCTGGAGTGGTATTGTCCTGTCACACCTTTAGCCGATGGTGAACACTTTGGTGATGGAAGAACGAGAACGTCTCGGTGTGTGTTAGTGTTAGGGTTAGGGTTAGGGTTGGGGTTAGGGTTAGGGTTAGGGTTAGGGTTAGTGTTAGGGTTAGGGTTAGGGTTAGGGTTAGGGTTAGTGTTAGGGTTAGGGTTAGGGTTAGTGTTAGGGTTAGGGTTAGGGTTAGGGTTAGTGTTAGGGTTAGGGTTAGGGTTAGGGTTAGTGTTAGGGTTAGGGTTAGGGTTAGTGTTAGGGTTAGGGTTAGTGTTAGGGTTAGGGTTAGGGTTAGTGTTAGGGTTAGGGTTAGGGTTAGGGTTGGGGTTAGGGTTGGGGTTGGGGTTGGGGTTGGGGTTAGGGTTGGGGTTAGGGTTAGGGTTGTGTGTATGTGTGTTTAGGGGTTAGGGAATGGGTAAAAGTAAAAATATGTTGCTATATGAGTTACAAGGGAGTGGATTGCAAGATTTGATTAAAGGGGACACAGGTGAAAGGGTCATGTCCCTGCTGAAAGGTATGAAAGACAGAAGAGCGCATTGAAAGAAAATGGACATACGTAATGGGGGAGGGTCTATAAAAGAAAGAAAGAAAGAAAGAAAGAAAGAAAGAAAGAAAGAAAGAAAGGAAGGAAGGAAGGAAGGAAGAAAGGAAGGAAGGAAGGAAGGAAGAAAGGAAGGACGTTATAAGCTGATAAACAGAATTTCCACGAACAGAGTTTGTTTCCAAAAACTTCCGCCTGTGGAACACGCTTCCACGAGACTGTTTTCCTGCATACTACAACACTGTCGTCTTCAAGTCCAATATCAACAAATATCTGTCCAGCCGTTCGTTTAAGTAATCAAATGTTGTCCATTTCACTCATCGTTTTCAATCCTCTCATAATATTTTTCATCATGCAAATGACAATCTAATGGACCCTTATCCTTGAATGGCTTTTGGCCTTAGTAAGCGGTATGACTGATTAGTATAAAACAAATTATTATTTCTTGATGATTAAACATTAAATGCTAAAATAGTCTGAAACAAGGGACAAGGGTTACAGACGTAAGAGAATTGTGGCGTCGGTAGTGACGGGGTTTTGGTTGCAGACAGACAGACACATTTTTCTCATCAACCATAATACTACCCACATTTTGAACGCATAGTTTCCCCCTCCCTGCTCTTTCCCTAGTCTCTCCAAATCCATGCCACACCTCACCCCAACAAAAATCTCAGCCCCCCTTTTCACCTCTCCCATTTCAATTCGATTCTCACCCCTCCCCATTTCATAGCTGTCTCAATCTTGTCCACTTAAAGTTTTTCATATTCATTTGAATCTTTCTCGACCATTGACTCTCACATCCTGGACTCTCGGTTTCATAGAAGCTACGGCTGCTATATCCATTCATCTCACCACCATATCAACCCCAAACTTCTATGTACTTGCATAACATTTTTCGTAAAACTGTCATCCTGGGGAAGTCTTACAACAAAGACGAAACGTTGATGAATACATAAACAACTATCATTTGTTTTTTTTCTTTTTCATTTCCCATTACGTCGGATTACTTTCATCATTCCTTTCTCATATATATATATATATATATATATATATATATATATATATATATATATATGTATATATGTATATATGTATATATATATATATATATATATATATATATATATATATATATATATAAATATATATAAGGAGATAGAGATAGACAGACATGCAGTGAGAGAGAGAGAGTGTTTATTCAACACCTACCCACAATAGGAGTATGTGACACAAGATCGGAAAGTGGGATTTGAA
>OY744552.1:54293417-54295917 GCA_963556195.1 Sepiola atlantica
TACTGCCGTAAACACCGCCGTCCGCTGTGTCTGCAACAAAACCTTCATAACAAAATTCACGAGACAAACAATCTTTTAAACTTTGATTGGTTTATTTACAGGCGGCAGTCTACCGTCGATCTTGGAGATGTGTTACCAACGTTAAGGGAGAGACCAAATTACTACTCTATCGTAGTTAATTCCTAGCTTAAGTCCTTAGCCATTCGATGAGGGGGGGGGGAAGAAGGAATCTCATGCCTGTATTCTCTTAGGGAATTTAATTCCCCTAATCATTTGAAGACTACATAGAAAAATACGTCCGTTCGGCTTGCTTCCAAAAACCAGACTGACAAAACTCCGTTTCGCACACAAAAGCCCGTGACGTCACAGAACCCCTATGCGCAGGTGCACCTTGACCCTTGAGCTGAGGTCCCGTCAATGTGGTGGCCCTGTCAACGCCTGTGAGCTCCGACTGTGAGAACAGCTTTATTTTGCATTCGGTTGTACGGGTTCACCCGCACTAAATCGCGCAAGCCAAACCAAACGATCCCCCACACATACGTCCACTTCAACCGGCCTCACATGGCCATTATCCAACAATAATTCCTGCACTTAATACCAAACTCAAGCCTCTGTCCTATCACGGCAATGTTTCATCCCTGTGCTTGTTCGACGAGTACTTCCACGGAATGTGCTCCTATGAACTTGCTGCACTTGTGCCCCCTCAACGTAAATGCCCTCGACCAACCCGACTAGCAGAAAAATCCCATCCACGGATTATGAAAATCTTTTTACACTAATAATTTTTGTCCTCGGACTGCTTACCTTTTGAATTCCATCCCTCCTTGTTTCGCCAATTGTACCAACGTGAAGTAATTTAAATGTAATGTGAACAAACATCTAGCTACACAACTTCCCACGTAAGATGCCCCCTATAAATATTGTCTCTTATTCACAATAGCCCCTTGCATCTCAGTGACAATATGCCTTTTTGGGGTGAATAAAAGTTTTTAAAAATAAGAATAAAAAATTGTGGACTATATAAGCGTGATTATTATTTAGAAATACCATATATTCTTCACATTTTTATTGCAGACTGTCCTGGGGGCTTATAACACTCCCATCTTGTCTTCGTACTTATATTCATCGTGACAAACGGTCGCCATCTTTTTTTTGCTTTTTGTCGCTTGCTTTGATTTGATTAATTCTTATTAGACGCCATCGGCTACAAGTATGAACATCGCAAATCAATCACGATATTTGTAAATATTTGTGCCATTTCATTTCCATTATTTATTAATTAGAAATTGTGTTTGTAGTGTTGAACTAAATAAGACTTCATATACCATGTTGCGGAGAAAATTCGTCCGCCGTGTTACAATAATTTTGGAAAGAAGATTACGATTTCTGTTTTGTGTCATTTCGAGGGAATCTTTTATTTTGAACTAGTTCCGAATGGTCACGTCATCAACGCTGGACTTTACTGTGAGCAACTTGATCGGGTCTGGTTGAAAAGCAACCGGAGACAGAGTTAGACACAAGGTTGGTTTTTAATATGGGGAAAATCCAGTTCCTACAAAAATAGGGCACTTTGGATTGGGACAAAAATAGAAATTGCCTCAGTCTAGAAAGATCTCCCCTTCGTCGATTGAGTACAGAACAGATAAAGTGTAATATCAGAACAGATACTACACTTTGATCCTTGTTGTTGTAACAAGAGAATTTAAAGACTAACAAAAGGATTTTAAAAATTGTAGAAATTCTGCCGTATCCACCCTATTGTCCGAACATTGCTCCATCTGACTACAGTATATTTTGATCAATGCAGCAGAAGCCTAGTAAGGTTTAATTAGATTCAAAGCCAAATGATTGCTATTTTGTGCCAAATCCGAAACGTAATTTATTGTCAAGAAAGATCTCACAAAACTAAATCGACAATAGAACTAGATTTGTTTGAATAGAGTAATATACTTTTAGAAAAAATTTAGTAATAGATTAAAAAAATTCGTTTTAAAATAATTTGATTTCCGTTTGGTTGAAATTCGACAGAAATTGACATTTTGAACTTGTGACGTCTTTTTCGTCGAAAACGCGTTTCGTTTCAACACGATTGACCAAATCTGAAATTTATTGGCAAAAAAGATTTCACAAAACTAAATCTACAGCAAAATTAGATTTTTTTTTTTTTTTACTACTAGGTTGGGGAAAAGAATTCGTACGCCGAGTTAAAATAATTTGATTTCCGTTTGGTTGAAATTCGACAGCAATATTAGATTTTTTTAAATAGAGTAATATACGTATAGAAGAAAGTAAATAATAAGTTTAAAATACTAGGTTAAAAATACTAGGTTAAACGTACTAGGTTTAGGAAAAGAATTCGTACGCCGTGTTAAAATAATTTGATTTCCGTTTGGTTGAAATTCGACAGCAAAATTATATTTTTTTAATAGAGTAATATACGTATAGGAGAAAGTAAATAATAAGTTTAAAATACTAGGTTAAAAATACTAGGTTAAACGTA
>OY744552.1:54300917-54350917 GCA_963556195.1 Sepiola atlantica
GAATCGTACGACCGGTAGTGAATAGTCATATCTCTATGCTGATGAGTCCCGATTGAAAAGGGACGAAACGTATACGTACATAGATAATAAACAACAACAAATATTTTATATATATATATATATATACATACATACGTAATATTTTTTATTATTTTTTTTTTTTTTATATGTGTATATACATGAAATAGTAAATTTTATATATGTATAAATATATATGTGTGTGTGTGTGTGTGTGTGTGTGTGAGTGAGTGGGTGTGTGTGTGGGGGGGGGGGGTTCCAAACACGAAAAGTCAACAAGTCTTCCAATGCTCCTGCCCGAAATGACGAATGCAAGGGTAAATTAGAAGTCAAGAATTATTTCTCCCCCCCCCCCCGCTTTTCTCATGTCTATTTGTTCTTTTATTGGTCGATTTGAATGAGTTTCTTTGTGCCTGTGGCCCGATTGACCCCCATGACATTTCGAGCCGAAACCTTAGCTAGCTCTCACTAGCTAATCTATTATTAGACACGAACTAAACATTTAGATGTTGTGTAGCCAGTCGATATTCTTTCAAATTCCGACAATGAATGTCAGGAATGCCTATACGTATTCGATGTGTATAATCTGACTTGCGTTTAGAGTGATACTAAAATACACTGTGAGTTTGCAAAGCCAGTTAAATATAAAATATAAAATATAAAAAGACGAAATAGAACATTTGCCTCTTACGGCTCTCTATCTCACACACATACGCTCTCTCTCTCTCTCTCTCTCCCTCTCTTTCTCTCTCTCTTTCTCTCTCTCTCTCACTCTCTCTCTCTCTATATATATATATATATATATATACACACTCTCTCTCTCTCTCTCTCTCTCTATCTATCTATCTATCTATCTATCTCACACACACTCTCTCTATATATATCTCTATCTGACACACACACACACACTCTCTCTCTATATATATATATATATATATATATATATCACTCTCTCTCTCTCTCTCTCTCTATCTTACACACATACACTCTCTCTCTCTATCTCTCTCTCTATATATATCTCACACTCTCTCTCTCTCTCTCTCTCTCTCTCTCCATCTCACACTCTCTCTCTCTCTCTCTTTCTTTCTTTCTAACTTATCGTGCTAATATATCCACATTTTTTATATTATTATATTTTTATACAACACCATAAGATATATTTATTTATTCTATCTTTCTGTTCTGTGTACTGTCTATGACATTAGGTGGGAATCATCGCTGTAAATTAGGCCTTATTTGCTAATGCGCCCCTGTCGTATCAAAGAACCCATATATGGTTCATTTGTGCACCCTATACTAAAAGCATGTTTATTTGTGTAGCGCCCCTATCATATAAAAGAACTCATATTTTGCTTAGCTTCTGCTCCTAAAACAAATAAATTATTTTACTAATGCGCCTCTGTCGTATCAAAGAACCCATATATGGTTTATTTGTGCACCCTATACTAAAAGCATGTTTATTTGTGTAGCGCCCCCATCATATAAAAGAACTCATATTTTGCTTAGCTTCTGCCCCTAAAACAAATAAATTCTTTTACTAATGCGCCCCTGTCGTATCAAAGAACCCATATATGGTTCATTTGTGCACCCTATACTAAAAGCATGTTCATTTATGTAGCGCCCCTATCATATAAAAGAACTCATATTTTGCTTAGCTTCTGCTCCTAAAACAAATAAATTATTTTACTAATGCGCCCCTGTCGTATCAAAGAACCCATATATGGTTCATTTGTGCACCCTATACTAAAAGCATGTTCATTTATGTAGCGCCCCTATCATATAAAAGAACTCATAGTTGGCTTAGCTTCTGCTCCTAAAACAAATAAATTATTTTACTAATGCGCCCCTGTCGTATCAAAGAACCCATATATGGTTCCTTTGTGCACCCTATACCAAAAGCATGTTCATTTATGTCGCGCCCCCATCATATAAAAGAACTCATATTTTGCTTAGCTTCTGCTCCTAAAACAAATAAATTCTTTTACTAATGCGCCTCTGTCGTATCAAAGAACCCATATATGTTTCCATGGTTTCTCAAGACTGAAACGCGACCATGAGTCGGTCATGGCTGACGGAAGTACAGCAAGCTACTCCCCTGGATTAAATAAAAGGTTTTCGTTTGAAGAAGGTCGGAGGTTACATTGGCTGAAACGTTGTAAGAATAACATCCAAGGAATAAAGTGTAGTATCTGTTCTGGTGTTACACTACTACGCTTAGTCTAGTCTGTCCTCAGTCAGTGGAGGAGAAATCCTTCCAGACTGAAGCAGTATTTATATTGTTGTTCCAATCCAGAGTGTCTCTTTGGGGGGGGGGGGCTGGATTCTACCCACACTAAAATACGACCTTGTGTCTAACTCTGCCCTCGTGCAGATGCAAGTTAGTAAAGAACCGACAGACAATCCGCCGAAATCACGCCAACACCCTTATGGTCAGACTGACCAGGACAAAATCAGCTACAAAATAGTATATCTTTTGAGCTTGACGTATGTTTCGGCTGTGACGGGCGAGGGTGTTCAATTACCCGCATCTAAGTGACACATTCGACAGCTTCGGTCGGCGGCGATTGATTGATAACCATTCGCCATGGGACAACGACCACGACGACGCCGACGACGCCGACGACGCCGACGACGACGTCGACCAGTCGTCATTAAGCGAATCCTTAAGTGTCTTATCTCGTGACCGGAACATTCAAGCCACCTCGGCCTTTCTGCTTGGTTTTTGTATAGAAAACATTGGAAAAAAGTCCCGGGTGAATAATTACGACGGCCTCAACGACAAGAGGCGCTACAATTAACAGGACACAACACTTGAGGGATTTTTTTTTTTTAAACACTCACCACAAACAATGAGAACACACACACACCGTATTATAGTGACTCGATCGTATTGAACTATATATCTTGTATTTTCAGTATTTACTATATATATATATTACAGTTTTTCATGGTAAACAACTGATGATCCCTTAAAATAGTGTTAGAAACTAACTAATATAATAACTGTAAAAAATAAATTGACTTACATGAGTGATTTTCCACTGGAAGACTTGAGACTATAAGTTTTTTTTATTATTTTTTTATTTTTATTTTATATAGTTTTAATTGTTGAGAAACTTCCGAGACTATATATATATATATATATATATATATATATATATATATATATATATATATATATATATATATATATATATATATAGTACATGTATTGTATTAGTTTCTGTAAATGTAAATCCGTAGAAACTCAAGTGTTTATAAAAAGTGCTCAATAACAAGTAGGGCTGTTTATAAGTATAAAGTTTTATTTATACAAACATTATTGGTTACATATGTGCATACATGTTTTGGTTGCACTTTTCCCAGAAAGTCAACCTCATCAGACCAATTTTCCTGAAAAATTCTTGGTCTGATGAAGTTGACTTTCTGGGAAAAGTGCAACCGAAACATGTATGCACATATGTAACCAATAATGTTTGTATAAATAAAAATGTATACTTATATATATATATATATATATATATATATATATATATATATATATATATATATATATATATATATATATATATATATATATATATATATAACAGTTTTTTTATTATATTCCAATAACCATGGTTTGTTTTATTACTTTTTTTTATTTTTTATATTTTTATTTTTTTATTTTTTATTTTTTTCACATTTCCAAAAATTCCAAATTTCTGTGAGATATATTTAACGGTCCGTTTCATTTGTTTTGTGCCAAACAACATTTGTATGTCAATATCATCTCTGCAACACTACAAAATCATCAGAAAAAGTTCACAAATAATAAGTGTTCCTAGATTAGAGTGTCTTGAAAAACACCCACATCATACATCAGTTTCATTTTAATGGGAAAATAAACAAAAGAACAAACAAAAACTTTTAGAGCAAACACTCACACGTGTGCGATAAAACTAATCAGCCATTGGTTATTGGAATATAATTTTTAAAAAACTGTTCTATATTTTGCTCTGTTATCAATAATTGACAAACATTGAGCTGAATCTTCAAAGGAGACTACAAAGTAAAAGGATCTGATGATATATGATAGTACATATATTGTCTTTAATAATTAATTATATATATATATATATATATATATATATATATATATATATATATATTACAGACGATTTCATTTTATTTCTATCTATCTATCTATCTTTTTATTCTACCCTTTTTAACTATATCTCTCTCTTTTAACTTTATTTTATTTTATTTTATTTTATTTTTTATATTCATATTTTGATCTTGATTTTGATTTTAACATTTTGATTCTTAACGGTTCCAACCACGTGACTCCCCAAATTTTGAAATTTTAAATTTCTTTTCTTCTTCTTTTTCTCTCCATTTAATTCTTTCCAAATATGATCTAAGGTTAAGATCGGATTCTAACTCTCCCTGATGAGATCTCCGTTTATAATAACTGTTGATCGATAACATCGACATGCCAGTGTCGCAGATTTTGTACATGTCTGTGTAAATAAAAATAATCATATATATATATATATATATATATATATATATATATATATATATATATATATATATATATAAAACTATTAATATTTTTATTTATACAAATACGTACAAAAACGACACTGTCATGGCAATGTTTCGATCGGTAGTCATTAACACTACAGTCTCCTGAGGCAAAGAAAACAGGTTTATCCTTATATATATATATATATATATATATATATATATATATATATATATATATATATATATATATATATATATATATATATATATTGGCCGAACCTGAAGACGGTGGTTTCTGTAGTTTAACTTTGAAAGCTCTCAATTTATTTCTCGTGCCTTCTAACGGCCTACCTACAAACCACTTTCTCCGCTGGACTTTTTGACACCAGATTTTTTTTACAATCGGACACTTGCTTGCATTCGGACAGCTTTTCGCCTTGTCCTTCCCCCCCCCCCCACACACACACACAATCTTTGTTTTACTTTTTCAGATTTTGAATCTTGGCTTTCGCCAACTTATCTATCCCAGCAATTTCCTCTGATGATAAGATTTTGATCTTTGAAAAGCCTGGCTTAAGGAAAAAATTAATTAAATAAATTGATTTTTTGCGGAATATACCTTGCATTGAAAAAAGATCTGGCTCCGTCGCTTTTCTAATTCCTTTTCATCCTTATATATATATATATATATATATATATATATATATATATATATATATATATATATATATATATATATATATATATATATATATATATATATATATATATATATATATATGGGTCGGCTTATACAAGTTCTAAGTCTGCGATATCTTGGATTTAGTTAGTTTCTCTGGGAATTTAAACTGCATTTTCTTTTTTGTTTGTTTAAAATGACTCAAAGCTTCTTTAGACTATATATATATATATATATATATATATATATATATATATATATATATATATATATATATATATATATATATATATTACTTTAGATTGTTTTTTTATTTCAATAAAAAAATAACTGGAGCGTGACAGGTCAACATGAGGACCGAAGAAAAAAACATCTCAGAGATTTTGTGGACGCATCTAATGAATCGCTGTTTACGTTGCCCGTGGGACCAATAAATCTACCTTCGCCGTCTATTTCTCGTCTTAAAAAGAAAAACTCATTTATTACATAGATACCTGCGTCTCCGAGAAATACCGTTTTCTAATAAAAAAAAAAAAAAAAAAAGATTAGAAGTGAGAGATGATAAAATGAAGCAGTATTTAATAAAGAGAAGCCGATCAAATAACAAAATGGCAATTGAAAAACAAAATGGCGAACGCTTTAAAAGATGGCGGAAGTTTAAACCCTGACAGGGAAAAAAATCGATTACGGTATAGCCGATTGAATATTTTTTTTCAAAAATATATACAGCACAGGATATAAAAGAGAAACAATGCAGCTATGGAAGACATCGTTTATATATACAGGGTGCCCCCAAAAAAATCGTTCAGTTTACTGATTTTCACTTGAAAACAAAATTGATAGACGAGTAAGAATACACATTTAATAATACTGAAAATAAAATTAACAAAAAACTTAGAAAAGTAACTTTTAAAAAACGTAAAGGCTACTTGGGGTTAGGGATAGGGCAGGTGTTAGGGTTAGAATTAGGGTAAGAGTTAGGGTTAGGGTTAGAATTAGGGTTAGGGTTAGGGTAAGGGTTAGGGTTAGGGATATAGTTAGGGTTAGGGTTAGAATTAGGGTTAGGGTAAGGGTTATAGTTAGGGTTAGGGTTAGGGTAAGGTTTAGGGTTAGTGTTAGGGTCAGGTGAAGGGTTAGGGTTAGGGTAAGGGTAAGGGTAAGGGTTAGGGTTAGGGTTAGGGTAAGGGTTAGGGTTAGGGTAAGGGTAAGGGTAAGGGTTAGGGTTAGGGTAAGGGTTAGGGTTAGGGTAAGGTTTAGGGTAAGGTTTAGGGTTAGGGTTAGGGTAAGGGTAAGGGTAAGGGTTAGGGTTAGGGTAAGGGTTAGGGTTAGGGTAAGGTTTAGGGTAAGGTTTAGGGTTAGGGTTAGGGTAAGGTGTACGGTTAGAATTAGGGTTAGGGTAAGGTTTACAGTTAGGGTAAGGGTAAGGGTTAGGGTTAAGGTAAGGTTTAAGGTTAGGGTTAGGGTTAGGGTTAGGGTAAGGTTTAGGGTAAGGTTTAGGGTTAGTGTTAGGGTAAGGTGTAGGGTTAGGGTTAGGGAAGGGTAAGGTTTAGAGTTAGGGTAAGGGTTAGGGTTAGGGTAAGAGTAAGGGTTAAGGTTAGGGTTAGGGTTAGGGTTAGAGTTAGGGTTAGGTGTAGGGTTAGAATTAGGGTTAGGGTAAGGTTTACAGTTAGGGTAAGGGTAAGGGTTAGGGTTAGGGTAAGGGTTAGGCTTAGGGTAAGGTTTAAGGTTATGATTATGGTAAGAGTAAGGGTTAGGGTTATGGTTAAGGTAAGGGTTATGGTTAGGGTAAGGGTTATGGTTAGGGTTAGGGTTATGGTTAGGGTAAAGGTGAGGGTTAGGGTTATGGTTAAAAATGTTCATAAAATAGAATCTTTACAGTTCTGCTCAATACACCTTTCATATCATGATACATTGGATCTACAAACGTCTTACAACATTTCCACTATCATGTTCATGAATTAACCCTAACCCTAACCCTAACCCTAACCCGACCCTAACCCTTACTCTGACTCTAACTCTAACCCTAACCTAACTCTAACCCTAACCCTAACCCTACCCTAACCCTAACCCTAACCCTAACTCTAACCCTAACTCTAACCCTAACCTAACTGTAACCCTAACCCTAACCTAACCCTAACCCTAACCCTAATCCTAACCCTAACACTAACTCTAACCCTAATCCTAACCCTAACCCTAACCCTAATCCTAACCCTAACCCTACCCTAACCCTAACCCTAACTCCCTAACCCTAACCCTACCCTAACCCTAACCCTAATCCTAACCCTAACCCTAACCCTACCCTAACCCTAACCCTACCCTAACCCTAACCCTCACCCTAACCCTAACCCCTCTACCTTCTCGCTTATGCCTCGCTAATTTAAACTTTAGGTATTTTAGTCATTTATTAGATTTATTTATTAAATAACTAAACTTAATTACCATTAATATCGACAAAACTAGTCAAAATAAGTTAAAATAAGCCAATACAAATAAATAATACCAAACATTAATTAATTATGGACTTTTTATAAAATAATTATGTAAATTTGGTATCCAAATTGTTCTCTCTCAATCGGTCATCTTTCCTATATATGGAGAATGTGAAAATATGATGTCGTATTTATAAGCTAGAAGCATTTCTAGCTAGAAAATAATGAGACGGACATATTAAAGGGAGATAACTAGTCAGAGTTGCTTCCCTTGCAAAATTGCGAGAGTTATGTCCCTTGGCTTACACAACAAGAGAAAGACATTCTGTGATTAGGTATACGTTTTAGCTCTTACTATAAATGTCAATTAATTAGTAAATCCTTTTCTTTCAATTGTAAAAAGTAAATAAATAATTAATTTTTGACCATTCTAAGTTTTCTCATTCGAATTCATATTTGTGTTTGTTAACTCACATTCACAAATTGAAAGTTACAACCAGTCAAGCATCATTCAGTAACCCGACACGGTCGCTTCAGTATTATTGATTTAAATAATAGTAACAAATTTACCACCCAACCCCACCCCAACAAGTCCCGATGAATCTATAAATCTATAAATAACATCAAATCTCTAAGTATTACCTATAATGCTCAGCCTCAATAGCCTCTCAGTCATGCTACCAATTCTACCAAAATCATCTCCCACATAAACCCATAACTGAGATAGCTATTAACTCAGATATCACTTGGACTAATCTAATCTCATGGTCGAGATCAAAGTGTAGTATCTGTTCCGATGGATACTGCACCCCATAGACTGGTATTGTCTTGGCCTTCGGGGCTTGATTTACGCCGGTCTATGGGATTGTCCTGTGCAGTTCTAGGAGGTCCACCCTCCCAGGCTTTGCCTCCCATCTTTGGGGAGGAGTAAGTTAATTGCTTACTGCTTGAGGCGCCCCTACCGGGGAATGCCGACGGGCCTGCCCAGGCAATTTTTGATGGTCAGAGTGCTCACCTCTCGGGCGCTGGCTTTTCAACCCCCACTTTCCGACCCGAGCTTGGGTCACATCTTACTTGTGGGAGTAGGATAAAAAATGGCCTTGTGCCTAACTCCTGGAGAGGAGTAAATTACACTTAATCCTTCGATTACTATCTTGAACACTTAATTATTGACTGGTACTTAGTCCTTGTCATTGGTAGTAGAACTATAAAAGCCTACCATCACTTGTAAACTTATTTCGCCCAATGACTTCACAAGTAGCAGGATGGTAATGATGGTGATAATTATATTTACTATTGTTGTTATTATTATTATTATTATTATTATTATTATTATTATTATTATTATTATTATTATTATCTTGTTATTTTTATTTTTATTTTTATTAATGCTATTATCACTGCGACTATCGTAGGTATGACAAGCATTGTTATTATTATTGTTATTGTAATCGATTTTATTAATGCTAAAAAATGGATACACCATTAAACTTCTTTTATAAAATGATTCCACTATTGAAAGTTACAACCAGTCAAGCATCATTCAGTAACCCGACACGGTCGCTTCAGTATTATTGATTTAAATAACAGTAACCCGTTTTGATGGTAATATAGAAGTGAAAAATAAAAAAAAACGTTGTGTTCATTCATGTATATATATATATATATATATATATATATATATATATATATATATATATATATATATATATATATATATATATATATATATATATAATGGTAATAATCCAGGTGAAAAATATCCACAGGGTGGTAATCCAGAGAATTTTAACCGGGTTTATAAAAAGTGCTCAATATCAAAATAGAGCTTTATATATGATAATTTTATTTACACAGACATGTACAAAATCTGCGACACTGGCATGTCGATGGTATCGATCAACAGTTACTATGCCTGATGAGATCTCAGTTTATAGTAACTGTTGATCGATAACATCGACATGCCAGTGTCGCAGATTTTGTACATGTCTGTGTAAATAAAATTATCATATATATATATATATATATATATATATATATATATATCGTACATGTATTGTATTAGTTTCTGTAAATGTAAATCCGTAGAAACTCAAGTGTTTATAAAAAGTGCTCAATAACAAGTAGAGCTGTTTATAAGTATAAATTTTTATTTATACAAACATTATTGGTTACATATGTGCATACATGTTTCGGTTGCACTTTTCCCAGAAAGTCAACCTCATCAGACCAAGAATTTTTCAGGAAATGGATGGGTTTGAAGAATTTTCTCTCCTAAATAAATCTTTTTGGGGTTTAGTCATTTTCTATTTCTTATGAATTAGTATCGGATTACCTATTCCACTTGCTGACCTCTTTTGTTAGTGGTTGTCCCTTTTATTACCTTTATAGTGGTTGGAAAAGGTGATGGAGACGCCATAAAAAGTAATAAAAAGGACAACCACTAGCAAAAGAGGTCAGCAAGTAGAATAGGTAATCCGATACTAATTCATAAGAAATAGAAAATGACTAAACCCCAAAAAGATTTATTTAGGAGAGAAAATTCTTCAAATCCATCCATTTCCTGAAAAATTCTTGGTCTGATGAGGTTGACTTTCTGGGAAAAGTGCAACCGAAACATGTATGCACATATGTAACCAATAATGTTTGTATAAACAAAAATTTATACTTATATATATATATATATATATATATATATATTAAAATGCATAGATACATGCTTTCATTAAAATGCATAGATACATGCTTTCATACTCCGAACCCTCTCCTACCAAGTCGTATGCTTTTTCTCCGTCTCTTTCCACTTCTTTATTATGTCCCGTGCAGCTCTTAATATTTCCTTTTCTTCTTTTCCTTTCTCTTTTTCTTTTTCTTCTTACTTGTATTTTGTTTTGGTTTTGTTTGTTTGTTTTTTTTATTTCTATTTCTATTCATATTCAATCTCTATTTAAATTGTCTGTCACCTTTATATAACTTTGTGGAATTGTAAACTTATTCAAACAGGCATAATCCTATTTCGAGACCTGAAGATTGGGAGCTCCTAAAAACTGCTCTCGTGAAACAAAATCAATTTTGTAGTCAAAATGAAATAAATTATCATTTATATTTATATTTCCGCTCTATATTTTTATTGAGCACTCTCATAAACCCGGTTCAATTCCCCTGGATTTATACCCTGTGGATTTATACTATACTCGGATTATATATATATATATATATATATATATATATATATATATATATATATATATATATATATTTATATATATATATATATATAGGGGGGTGTATGTGTTGATAATGAGTATTGACTGTAATTCGAGCTATAATCGCCAAGTTTTTGCATGTTTTTAGAGTTTTTTTGAATTTTTTTTCTACAATTTACACTGGTGATAGCCACATCAAGAAATAAATAAATGCATAGGAGCATTTTGCAAATATCTTGATGTTAGCTGAGACTCTTGTCTGCGAAATAAAAAAATAAGTTGTTCAAAATGACGTCAATCTGTCCTCTTTGATAAAAATACTGAATATAGCATAGCTCTAGCTTTAAACTATTGAGCCATTATAAGTTCTTTCTGTTACAAATTACACACACACATACATATATATATATATATATATATATATATATATATATATATATATAAATATTTGTTATTGTTTATTATCTATGTACGTATACTTTTCGTCCTATTTTAATCCGGACTCATCAGCATAGATATACGACTATTCACTACCGGTCATACGATTCGAAACCCTGGATTACAAATTTTTTCAACTCAAATCCAACGTCGCTAACCGCTCGGCCAATTCTGATAAACAGCTGATAAACAATGATAATTTAACACTTTTTAAAGCGGCTTGACGTCCAGGTATTCTGCTTATATTAGGGAAGGAATGATGCATTATAAAACAAGTGACGTCATGCTGTGTTAGTACTACCATTTACTTACATACACCAATTTGACGTAAACACTAAATGAACCATTTGGAAAATTGAAAAAATTTTTTTTAAATTCTTTTCAAGCCAAAACACTCCATGTTATTTAATAAGGTTTTCCTTAAATGAAAATATGCTGCCTAAATATATATATATATATATATATATATATATATATATATATATATATATATATATATATATATATATATATATATATATATATATATATACTTCTTTGGTACAGAAAAATTAGTACAACATTCGCACCGTCGGTTTCAAGTACAGAAGGACTTAGCCATCGGCTCTCTTCAGCTTCTGTTGTCATCTGTTTTGGAAATGTGAAGTCACGTGTCACTCTCGTTTGGACGCGTTATTTGCTTAGAGTGTTATATATATAGGTTTATAATAATCATATATATATATATATATATATATATATATATATATATATATATATATATATATATATTGCACATTATTATAGAGTGGGAGATGCTGTCAGCAGTGGAGATAGATAGATAGATAGATAGAGAGAGAGAGAGAGAGAGAGAGAGAGCGAGAGATAGATAGATAGGAAGATAGATAGATATGAATAGATAGATAGATAAATAGATAAGTGAACAGATAGATAGATAGATAAAGAGAGAAAGAAAGAAAGAAAGAAAGATAGATAGATAGATAGATAGATAGATAGATAGATAGATAGAGAGAGAGAGAGAGAGATAGATAGATAGATAGATAGATAGATAGATAGATAGATAGATAGATAGATAGATAGATAGATAGATCGAGATAGATAGATAGATAGATAGATAGATAGATAGATAGATAGATAGATAGATAGATAGATAGATAGAGAGCTAGATAGATAGATAGATAGATAGATAGATAGATAGATAGATAGATAGATAGATAGATAGAAAGAGAGAGAGAGGGAGAGAGAGAGATAGATAGATAGATAGATAGATAGATAGATAGATAGATAGATAGATAGAAAGAGAGAAAGAGAGAGAGCGCGAGAGAGAAATAGAGAGAGATAGATAGATAGATAGATAGATAGATAGATAGATAGATAGATAGATAGATAGATAGATAGAATAAAACAAACGACTCTAAAACATGATGGGAATATTTAATGTTGCAACTTATTTTTTGCCACCTTCAATCCAATATCAAACGTCTTCGTTTCGTTCGACGGCATCAAAAGATTTCTTTTTTGTTGAGCCCCACCCACGCGCACACCGCTGCTCCCATCCACCCTGGCCAAACCCAAATTTAAAAACTAACTCAAATGATTAATCGAACAATTGTCGACGCGACAAGCCTTGCACCAATTCACATGAAACAGAGACGAAGGGTCTATTTCTTCTTCGCCTTTTGAAATGTGTCCTTCAATTTCGACAGCCGGTCAAACTACAGATCTGACACGCCCATATCCCTACTTACTTGCCTCACCACGAGGGCAGAGTTAGGCACAGGGTCGTTTTTTTTTTAATTTGTGGGGGTCTAGCTCCCCAGAAAAGGAACACTCTGGATCGGACGAAAAATTAAAATTGCCTTAGTCAAGAAGGATTTTTATTACTCCGACCGCGAAAACAACAGGTACTATACTTTGATCCTAGTACGAAGACCATGGTCGGTCCCTTTTTTTTTAACTTGTCTCCCCAGGTCTCCCCAGGTCTCCCTTCGAAACCAAAATTAGACACAAGGTCGTTCTTTATGTATATATCATGGACGGCGGCACCGGGGGGGGGGCGGGACAGGGGAGGGTCAAGCCCCCCACATTTTTACTTGCCCCCCCCCCCCACTTTACGGTCATCAATAATGAAGTTATATATGCATGTGTTTAACCGGACCCCCCCCCCCACTTTTTAGGAGAGCCCCTCTACTTTTATAACTGTCCCGCCGTTCCTGTATATGTGTGTGGGGGCTCCAGTTTCTCACAACGAGCCACACTGGATGGAACAAACATTAAAATGGACCCAGTCAAGAAGAACCCTTTTCATTCCCCGACCGAGGATAGAACAGATACTACATTTTGATCCTAATTACAAGGAAATGCTAATAATGGTAATACAATTATAATCGCTTAAAACGTGCAACTTAAATGTGAGAATCTTATGTTTATTGCGTCCAACCACCTCATAATAGGATTTGTCCATTTTACGGTCTGTCACACCTAAGGTTGCACCGGCATCTTTTTCAGTCCTGCTCCCTGGTTCCTGGTGCAGCATTTACCCTAGTCGGGTTGGGTCGGTTTCCTCCGAAGCAGAAATTTCCTAGGGATTCACGAGTGGTTCCCGATCACGTATATATCCCGGTCAGAGGAGATTGTATTTTTGTTTTTTGGTTTTTGGTTTTTGGTTTTTGGTTTTTGTTTTGTTTGTTTTTGGGGTTTTGGGGGGTTTTTTTGTTTTGTTTTTTGGTTTTTTGTTGTTTTTTTTTTGTGTTTTTTTTTTGTTTTTTGTTTTTTGTCTTTTGTTGTTGTTTTTTTTTGTTTTTTTTGTTTTTGTTTTTTTTTTTTGTTTTTTTTTTTTGTTTTGTTTTGCTTTTTTTGTTTTGCTTTTTTTGTTGTTGTTTTTTTTTTGTTTTTTTGTTTTTTTTTTTTTTTTTTGCTGGGCGGTGCTGTCGTCTTCCCACATACTGCGCCTGGTACTCCCAAATGGGCATCTTGTACTGATAACTCTGGAGTCCTGGTTTCGAATCTAGCTAGGTTCAGCCACGCTGCCGAATCGTGTAACAGCAAAACACGTACCCTGTGGAGATATATATATATATATATATATATATATATATATATATATATATATATATATATATTTATATATATATATATATATATATATATATATATATATATATATATATATATATAATATATATATATATATATATATATATAATATATATAATATATATATATATATATATATATATATATATTTATATATATAAATAAATGTTTTGAGGTACAAAATGTGTAAATACATTTAAAAAGAATACGCGGAAATCTCTCTAAGGCCCTTTCGACTATCATCTCGTCAGGAGAAAATCGATAGTTTTAAATAATAATAACGTCGAAAGAAAGAGCAAAATGGGGAAATTGAGTGTGCCAAAATTAACGTTAAAGCGATTATATATATATATATATATATATATATATATATATATATATTGACGCAACAAATAAACAGCGGTTGCGGGCGGTCGCATGGGCCCGAACGCTAAGTTAATAAAACTAAAATTCATTGTATAACGTTCTAATTGCTCATTATTATGTCAAATCCACACAAGGACGTCTTATCGATAAACAAAACTAAAAAGTTTGTTTATTTTTATAAAATATAAAAGAGAAAAAAGAATCTCTGAAGATAGAGAATGTCTCCGAAATTAATAAGATAAAAGTAAAAAAAAAAAAAATTGTCTTGCATTGTAAAAGGGCTTTTATTCTCAATTTGTAATATATATTTTTTATGTTTAAGTGTTTTTTTTACCTACAGACGACGTCGTTTCGGGCTCTCTCACCTCATCAGTGTAGGAGTGGCGGTTTGTGTGTTTGTGTGTGTCTATTTGTCCGTCTGTATTTCTTTTTCGCCGAAGTCTATAATTGTCATTTCATAGTCATAGATTAAAAGGGCGCAACTGTCGACTGACAGTTGTTCTTTCAGCGAAATATATATTAACAATTCAATCTTTTTTTTTTCTTTTTCAAATCGTCTCCGATTCAATCCAAAATCCGTGTCCCGAAATACAATTGACATAATGCTCGCTACAATGACATTTGTACGACAAGTTGGGACATGCAATTATCTTGTTGATGATGGCTTTTCCAAAATCGGTACTCTGAATCCTCCACCCACCCCCCACTAAAAAAACAAATAATGAGATTCTACTTTTTATAGGCGATTACGTGTGAACACCCAGAAAAATTAGGCTGCAAGAAAAAAATAAATAAATAAATAAATTAAGGATTTAGAGTGGGGATCAGTTTCGTATATAAATTGAACGTAAAATGATCGCCTATTTCTTGGCCGTTCTAATTATTTGTGAAAACATTTACTTAATCGTAAATGTTTTCACAAATAATTCTAAGTCCGAGTTACGAGGTCATAAACGTAATCGACGTAATCGACTAAAAAATAATAACTCCTCCCTCCCTCCAAAAAAAAAATGCACATAATTTATCTGCTATAGCAAAAATGTTAAAAATGGTTAACTGCCATTAAATGCTAAAATTCCCTGTAAATGGGAGCTAGTTTTACGTTAACTTTGTTTACAAAACTTGTAAAATATAGGCACACTTTATTATAATATTTTATTTTAGGGAAAACCAGGAATAGAATTAGTCGGGGGGGGTCGATATTTAGAGCATTTTTTAATGTTATTATGTAGTAATCCGTCATCGATTTTTTTTTTCCTCCCAATTACCAGAGAAAGCGAGAAACGGGAGCAGAGTGATGGAGTGGTAGAGGGAGAGGAGAAGAGAGAGGAGAAAATAGAGAAGATAGAGGTTGTGAGGGGAGCGAAAGGGGGGGGGGGAATAAGGAGAGGAGATAGAAGAGAGAGAGAAAAGTTGTAAAAGAAAATCTGGTACTGGTACAGTTTGTGACCAATGCTAAAACTGACTTTTCGTCGGCATTTTCCGTATGTTTACGTAAACAACCGGAAAAAAGCTGATTTTGAAAACGACCCGGCGTCAAAATCAAAGTTAGATTCAAATCGTCAACGACTTTTCTGAAACAATGCGAAAAATGTTCTCTGCGTGTTTCTTCGCCGTCTTCGGAAAAAATCCTCTTCTTTCACCAGCTTCTTTGTTCATTTGCTTTTGACACCCGAGGATGATTCAACGAAGAAAAAAAAAGTTGTTTAGCTATGGTTTGTTCGTTCTTTATTGTATATGTATTTTAGTTTGATTTTCTTCGTCGTAATTTATCGGCTGCCAGTCTTCAATTTAGCGTTTAACAGTTTTCGCCTCGTCAACTCTCGGGCACTTCCGTAACCTGCCCGAACGTTAACGACGCGAAGTCACGGAAACATGGTGCTTCAGCTATGAGAGTACCCACATTTTTATTTTTGTTCTACTCATAGAGTGCTCCTTAAAAAAAACGACCTTGTGCCTAACTTTGCACTCGTGGGTCGTTGAGTGTAATTCTGGATAATAAATAATAGACTCCTAAAAAAAAAAATTAAAAAATCGATGTGTTAATGAATGTTCCAACAATGTCGAATTCAATGGAGAGAAAAAAGGCTCAAAGGGTCGGTAACATTGCAATCTACTTGTTGCGATTCAATCGTAAATCTCGCGGAGAGCGAATCTCGAAGCTTGAGACGTGAGATGTCAGTTCTTAACTGTTTGAGCGAACACAGAGTTTAAAGTAGTTCGTTGAAACGACCAATGCGAAATGGCATTCGGCCCAAACGCTCTGAAAGCACGAATACATCACCGCGAAACGTCTCCGTCCTAATCTACGTTTCCGACAGTGATTTGCCGTCTACTGTTTCCGATCTGGCCCGCGGCCAGTTTATCAGATTCCCGCCTGTAAATGGTGTCGCCCAACAGATCGAAACTCCAATTTGGCCAAATCCAAAATGGCGATCGCACCTTTTCCGTTGTTCGTTTAAGAAGCTGATTGAAAAAGCGTAGCCGAATCGAAAGCTAATGATTGACGCGCCTCCCCCAAAATGGGAGCTTCATCAATTTTTTTTAAATGGTCATTTCGAGAAAAAAAAAAGATGACAAGGAAATAACGAATCCTAATTGACGGTTATTAGTTGAACTTCGTAAGTTCGTTGGATGAGAGATCCAAATCTATACAACTGTTAGATAGTGTTGTGAAGTTGTCCAACAGTAAATAATAAATAAAGGAAGTCAAGTCGAGGGTTGGTTTAATAAGTGTATTAACAAAGTCAGAAAGTGACTAGCACTTGGCTAGACAGTTACAAGACTGTGCTTTGTCTTCTCTGTGTCTCTGGTGACTCGCACTATTTATAGTGACAACCGGTGTTGTTTCTCCTGTGTAAGAACGGCCGGTGTAACAGATAGCGAAAAGGGGAGTCGAAGGGAGGGCATCCTAAAAGATAGGGGGGGGTTCTAAAAGCGGAAGTCGAGAAATCACGTCACTTCTGCCAGAGAACGCCTCGGCATCTTTGCTAGCCAACAACCGGATTGAACGGACGGAGAAACGTCGTTGTCCCGGCTAGCCCTGGCGGTGGGTGTAGACAATGTTATATTCCCGTGCGAACGCACGTAGAGATTTCTATCTAATATTATCTAGTCCACTCTTTTGTGAATGCCTTGGTTTTCCAGGCAATCTAACTCATTTTCCACTCCTTCTCTCATGTTATAATCCGTGCAAACGTACATGGAGATTTCTATCTAATGTTATCTCGAATGAAATAAAAGGAGACATTGTTATATCGTCTGCTTACCGGATGCGAGATAAAGGCCTTACTCCATTAATAGTTGTTTCAGGAAATATATAATGAAAAGGAGACAAGACGCACATGGATTGGCAAAACATGAGTGTGTGTCTGCTGTGCTTTTAGTCCGTAGCTTCTTATAGGAATATTAGCACCGGTCGGATATACCGGGTGTCAGGCTGCACGTTCCTATATTATAATAACAAGTGGCATACAGGTAACTGAAAGTAGCGAAGAAGTCTGTCTATATATAGATTATCTCCCTCTCATTTTCCCCTCTCTCTCTCTCTCTCTCTCTTTCTCTCTCTCTCTCCCTCTCTCTCTTCCTTCCTCTCTCTCTCTTTCTTCCTCCCTCTTTAACTTCCTCTCTTACTTTCTCTTTCTCTCTCTTCCCCTCTTTCTCCCCCTCTCTCTCTCTCTCTCTCCCACTCTCTCTCTTCCTCTCTCCTCACTCTCTCTTTCTCTTTTCCTCTCTCTCTTTCTTCCTTCCTCTCTTCCTTTCTCTCTCTCTCTCTTCCTCTCTCTCACACTCTCTCTCTCTTTCTCCCTCTCTCTCTTCCTTTCTCTCTCTCTTCCTCTCTCTCTCTTCTTCTCTAACTCTCTTTCTCTTTCTCTCTCTTCCCCTCTCTCCATCTCTCCCTCTCACTCTCTCTCTTCCTCTTTCTCTCTCTCTCTCTTTCTTCCTCCCTCTTTCACTTCCGCTCTCTCTCTTTCTCTTTCTCTCTATTCCCCTCTCCCCCCCTCTGTCTCATTCCCCTCTCTCTCTCTCTCTCTTTTTCTCTCTCTCTCTTTCTTCTTCTCTCTCTTCCTTTCTCTCTCTCTTCCTTTCTCTTTCTCTCTTCTTCTCTCTTCTTTTCTCTCTCTCTTCCTCTCTAACTCTCTTTCTCTTTCTCTCTCTTCACCCTCTCTCTCTTCCTTTCTTTCTCTCTCTCTCTTTTCCTCTCTGTTTCACTTCCTCTCTCTCTTTCTCTTTCTCTCTCTTCACTTCTCTCTCTCTATTCCTTTTTATTCTCTCTTTCTTCCTCTCTCTTTCCCTTTCTCTTTCTCTTTCTCTCTCTTCCCTTCTCTCTCTCTCTCTCTTCCTTTCTTTCTCTCTTTCTTCTTCTCTTTCTCTCTCTTTCTCTCTCTTTCACTTTCTCTCTCTCTTTTTTTCTCTTTCTCTCTCTCTCTCTTCTTTTCTTTCTCTCTTTCTTCTCCTCTCTCTCTTTCTTTCTCTCTCTTTCCCTTTCTTTCTCTTCCCCCTTTCTCTCTGTCTTTAAACCGAATGGACTCCTCTACTTGTAAAAGGTCTTTGTCAAAGTATAGCGGCCCAATTCTGAAAAGATTTCAATTCAACCCAAAACACAAATCGGCCATTGATAAGAATATGTAAGGATAGAACTTGCACTTTTCAAAGTACCTACGTAGCATGCCTTCATTTTCAGTAGAAGCTGTTAAAACGATCAATATGCGCTTGATAATATATATATATATATATATATATATATATATATATATATATATATATATATATATATATATATATATATATATATATATATATATACAATAATCCAGGTAAAACATCCACAGGGTCGTAATCCAAAGAATTTCAACCGGGTTTATAAAAAGTGCTCAATATCAAATAGAGCTTTTCTATATATAATTATTTTTATTTACACAGACATATACAAAATCTGCGACACTGGCATGTCGATGTTATCGATCAACAGCTATTATAAACTGAGATCTCATCAGGCAGAGTTAGAATCCGATTTTAACCTTAGATTATGTTTGGTTCTTTCCAAATATGTTCATCGATAACATCGACATGCCAGTGTCGCAGATTTTGTGCATGCCTGTGTAAATAAAAATAATTATATATATATATATATATATATATATATATATATATATATATATATATATATATTTATAGGGAGAGAGAGAGAGAAAGAGAGAGATAGAGAGAAAGAAAATGTGTATAAAACAGACAGATGTCGCAAAAGAATGCCTCCAAGCAGAGAACAAACACAATATTCAATTAACATATTTAAAACAACTTATTTATCAAGAATGTCTGTCAAAACAAAGAAATCGCAATCGATTGATTAATATTGACTTTCCTATTTTTCAATCCTTGGCTGACTTTCAAATTACAACCATTAATACCAACATATCGTCTCTTTAATAAACAATAAAACAATAAAAATCGCAAATAACTATCCACAGTATGAACTAACGAGAGCGCCATGTGCCTGTTAGCAACATGGGATGTTTGGGGGAAAATTAGTTTAGAAGCGAAGCGGAACGGATGTAGTATTATGTAGTCCGTAAAGTAAATAAATAAATATCGCGAATAAGCATCCGCAATATGAACTAACAAAAGCACGATAGGTCTGCTAGCAAACTGCGATATTTGGGAAGAATGCCTTTAGAAGCGAAGCAGGATGGATGTGCGATTATGTAGTCTGTAAAGTAAATATATCAATATCGCGAATAAGCATCCACAGTATGAACTAGTTCGAACGACTGGTAGTCCAACTGGTATTATATAAACCGAATACGGGTTCGGATCCAGTCAGACCCCTCACGTTTATTTGTGCCATACTTTTGTTAAAGTGGTGTCTTGGCGAGTTACCGGATAAGATAATTGCTACGTGACACATGGCCATGAGAAGCGACGTCTTGCATACTATTTGAATTATATTTTGATGTTAATATTGTTAGGATGGATAGAAAAAACTTTCGCATTTATTCAGATATATATGTACACGGTAATCTCTTAAACTAATGAACGGATCATTATGAATTTTGGAAAATCTATTCTAGGTAACACAGTGAGTGTCATGTGCATATTATATATTTTTGTAAATGTTAACATTTATTGAGTGCATATGTGTAATGTTTTTTTTAATGAAGCGATCATTATGAATTTTTGAATATATATTATCGGCAACCCGGTGAATACCATGAGTACAATATTTCTTTGTAACATTTGCTTTTTAGGGGATGCGTGCATCAAAACGTGCAGAGGATCCAAAAAACTTATGAAATAAGTTAGATACCAAATGATTAAATAGAGAAAAAAATTGCTCTACATTTAATTTTTAGTTGTATTACGTAATACCTGTTTAAAGGATCGTTTTTGGCGCGTGCGTCAATAATATGTTTGTATATAAAATGTTGGGTTTTATTAAGTAGTACATTTTTAAAATGACTGGTGCGTCAATAATATGTATGTATATAAAATGTTGGGTTTTATTAAGTAATAAATTTTTAAAAAGGACTGGTGCGTCAATAATATGTATGTATATAAAATATTGAGTTTTATTAGGTAATACATTTTTAAAAGGACTGGTGCGTCAATAATATATATATATATATATATATATATATATATAAAATGTTGGGTTTTATTAAGTAATACATTTTTTAAATGACTGGTGCGTCAATAATATGTATGTATATAAAATGTTGGGTTTTATTAAGTAGTACATTTTTAAAGGGACTGGTGCGTCAATAATATGTATGTATATAAAATGTTGGGTTTTATTAAGTAATACATTTTAAAGGGACTGGTGCGTCAATAATATGTATGTATATAAAATGTTGGGTTTTATTAAGTAATACATTTTTAAAGGGACTGGTGCGTCAATAATATGTATATATATAAAATATTGGGTTTTATTAAGTAATACATTTTTAAATGGACTGGTGCGTCAATAATACGTATATAAAATGTTGGGTTTTATTAAGTAATACATTGTTAAAAGGACTGGTGCGTCAATAATATGTATATATATAAAATGTTGGGTTTTATTAAGTAAACCATTTTTAAAGGACTGGTGCGTCAATAATATGTATATAAAATGTTGGGTTTTATTAAGTAATACATTTTTAAATGGACTGATGCGTCAATAATATGTATATATAAAAATGTTGGGTTTTATTAAGTAATACATTTTTAAAGGGGCTGGTGCGTCAATAACATGTATATAAAATGTTGGGTTTTATTAAGTAATACATTATTTAAATGACTGGTGCGTCAATAATATGTATGTATATAAAATGTTGGGTTTTATTAGGTAATACATTTTTAAAGGGACTGGTGCGTCAATAATATGTATGTATATAAAATGTTGAGTTTTATTAGGTAATACATTTTTAAAAAGAATGGTGCGTCAATAATATATATATATATATAAAATGTTGGGTTTTATTAAGTAGTACATTTTTAAAGGTGCGTCAATAACATGTATATAAAATGTTGGGTTTTATTAAGTAATACATTATTTAAATGACTGGTGTGTCAATAATATGTATGTATATAAAATGTTGGGTTTTATTAAGTAGTACATTTTTAAAGGGACTGGTGCGTCAATAATATGTATATAAAATGTTGGGTTTTATTAAGTAGTACATTTTCAAAGGGACTGGTGCGTCAATAATATATATATATATATAGAAAATTTTGGGTTTTATTAAGTAATACATTTTTAAAAGGACTGGTGCGTCAATAATATGTATATATATTAAATGTTGAGTTTTATTAAGTAATGCATTTTTAAAAGGACTGGTGCGTCAATAATATGTATATATATTAAATGTTGAGTTTTATTAAGTAATACATTTTTAAAGGGACTGGTGCGTCAATAATATGTATGTATATAAAATATTGGGTTTTATTAGGTAATACATTTTTAAAGGGACTGGTGCGTCAATAATATGTATATAAAATGTTGGGTTTTATTAAGTAGTACATTTTTAAAGGGACTGGTGCGTTAATAATATATATATATATATATATAGAAAATGTTGGGTTTTATTAAGTAATACATTTTTAAAAGGACTGGTGCGTCAATAATATGTATATATATTAAATGTTGAGTTTTATTAAGTAATACATTTTTAAAAGGACTGGTGCGTCAATAATATATATGCGCTTGGTAATAAACCTTAATCCTAACCCTAACCTAACCCTTGCCCTCACTTTGACCCTGACCCTAACCCTGACGACGGGGGGGGGGGGTAAACGTGGGTCCTAATCTTTAAAAGCACCAAAATAGACTGAACTGCATCAAACATTGCATTCGATTATTCGTTGCAGCTGAATGTAAATGTGTCCCAAGTTACACTCCGAGAACATTGCTATATTATAGCTGCGTTATAGTTTAAAAACAATAGCGCCTAGGGCTCTTTTTGCTAAAACTGGTATGACGTAGGTTGAATTAAGTTACAGAAAATACTGTCCATTGAACGCAGCTTCCGGGTATAAATTTTGAAAGAGGCAAACGTTTTTTTTTTATCAGAAAACTGTACCGAGCGGTTTTTGTTCGTATAGAGTTTGGTGGAAGAACAAAATTTCTTCGGGAATAGTCTGTCTTGGATACGTTTGTAATGAACAGTTACGAATAACTTTCCCTGTTTTGAATTATCTCCCCTTTGGAGAACTCTCCTGCTTTTACTAAACAATATAAATAGCAGAACTAATGTTGTCTCGACATTGTTTTTTTCGGCTTTTTTGACCGGGATCAAAGTGTAGTATCTGTTCCGATGGATACTACACCCCATAAACTGGTATTGTCTTGGCCTTCGGGGCTTGATTTACGCCGGTCTATGGGTCTGTCCTGTGCAGTTCTAGGAGGTCCACCCTCCCAGGCTTTGCCTCTTCTCTTTGGGGAGGAGTAAGTTTATTGCTTACTGTCTGAGTCGCCCCTACCAGGGAATGCCGACGGGGCTGCCCAGACAATTTTTAATGGCCAGAGTGCGCAACTTCTCGAGCGCTGGTTTATCAAATCCCACTTTCCCGACCTTGTGTCACATCTTACCGCTGTGGGAGGTAGATAAATAACTTGTATGCCGAATAAAGCTTTCTCAAGTTACGTCTGTTCTCGTTTGTTATAACGTTATTACTACGATGTTTGATTAATTTTATTTTATTTCTTTTTATAAAAAAATCTATTCGACTATTTAAAAAAATAAAGTATTTAAAAATGTTTTCAATAAAAACTATTTAAAAAGTATTTTCAAACAAACAAAAAACTTTGATTATAAACTAAAAAAACAAAATTAAATGATAGAAAATTCGATCAATTATGTCCAGTGCGGTTTAGCTTATGGGAGAAAAGCCAAATAAAAGATGGCGGGCAAACCGACTCTATAAGCCAGGGTTTACCTTTATACATGTTTTTTTTTTATATATGGAAGTCGATCCAGACAAGGCATGAAGCCACTTGATTGTAAGGAGCTAAAAAATACTACTTCAAGGTCAAAAACTAGCCAGCGATAAGTGTTAGATGAATAGATTCCGACCCAGAAAACAGCAATTATTCCCCCTTTGTCAGAAACATCGCTCATGGAATGCGACGACTAAAGGACAACATTGGAGAAGCGAGAGTTACGAGGCTGCCGAAAGTAAACCTAAGTTAGTCACTTTCTACTCTAGGGAGAGATAGGTGCAAATATACGAAGCTGGGGGAAAAGTTGCTGCGCGATGTTCAAATCAGTTTTGAAAAGATCATTATTTTTTTTAATGGAAATCGCTCCAGACAAGGCATGAAGCCACTTGATGTAAGGACCTTAAAAGAACGAAAGATGGTGGGATGCAAAGAGATGGGATGCATATTGACTTTAGTCTTGAAAAACCGAGGTTATAGGTAGGGGGAAAACAGTCAGCAGGAAGAGAGTTCCACAAGTCCGCGGTTCTTAGAATAGGAATCTGTATTATAACGAGGTATCAAAACAGCGAATTGGTGAAGACCACTTCACTAGACCAACGAGTCAAACAAGCTGGAACAAAAGAAGCAGAAAATAGATCAGGCAATTCTGAAGAACCCATGCCATAATAGTATTTATAGAAAAGACTGAAACTAGCAACATCACGTCTGTGAGAGAGATGGTGTAGAGAAGAAGAAAGAGTAGGGCCAATCAAATTACAGATAGGTTTCTGCACCTTATCAAGAACCCTCAAATGGGACAGGGATTCACCAGCCCAAACATGACAACAGTACTCCATACATGGTCTGATTGTGGATTTGTAGAGATAGAGAATAGCCTCAGGTATGAGAAAGTGTTTGGAGTGATAGAGAGAACTGACTTTACGAGAAGCAGAAAGAGCAGTGGATCTAATGTATGAACTTCAAGAAAGATTTGATGAGAAAAAAAGACCAATAAGTCTCAGAGTCGATTTCTCCTCAAGAGCAGAGCCATCCATGAGACTCTCAGGAAAGAAAAGGAGCACGCCTACGATTGAAAGACACGAGCCGAGTCTTAACTGGAGTAAATGAAAACAGTCAGCAGGAAGAGAGTTCCACAAGCCTGCGGTTCTTGGAAAAAAAGCTCCTGGAATAGGAAGATGTATTACAATGAAGTATCAAAATATGATCGGAGGTAAAGATCGGATTTTAACTCTTCCTGATTAGATCTCAGTTTCTAACAACTGTTGATCAATAACATCGACATGTCAGTGTCGCAGGGTTTGTTTGTACATGTCTGTATAAATAAAAATAACAATATATGTAAAAGCTCTATTTGATATTGAGCACTTTTTATAAGCCCGGTTGAAATTCTTTGGATTCCTATCCTGTGGATGTTTACCTTGCCTGGATTATTATTATCCTTTCAATACTCCGAATCAGGATCTTAGTTTCGGAGGCGAATTGGCTGATGAATTTGCCATATTTTAGATTTGTGTCCCAGGTACTTTCAGACCCATCCGGGTCCATCTTCAGAGGAATGAGGTTAATCAGGTACAGACTATGTGTTAGTATTATTGATGGTTTGGGCGGGAATTATGTAATAAGTACGAAACTATAGTTAGAATTATAGACATCCCCCCCCCCCGAAACTAAGATTCTGATACGGAGTATTGAAAGGATCTACCAAAGGATATACAGACATAAGGTGTTTGTTATATTAAACAATACTTGCCTGCAAGAGAAGATGCTGCCTAGATATACACACACACACACATATATATATATATATATATATATATATATATATATATATATATATATATATATATATATATATATATATATATATATAGAATTATAAAAAGAAAAACTATACACACATTTGTGCCAAACAACATTTGTATGTCAATATCGTCTCTGCAACAGTCAGTGGGTGCAAATACACAATTCTCTCCAAATGTCTTGGCCACTTCATGGCCATTGGAAATCACAGAGTACAACTCGAGAACCTTGCTGCATCAATCTTTCCACAACAGCTCGGCCAAGTCCAGAGGCTCCACCGGTTACCAAACCAACCAAACCCTTCAATGATATTGCAGTTGCCATCTCCAATGGTTCTCGGGTTGTACTCTGCTGGGCACAAAACAAATGAAACGGACCGTTAAATATATCTCACAGAAATTTGGAATTTTTGGAAATGTGAAAAAATAAAAATAAAAGTAATAAAACAAACCATGGTTATTGGAATATAATTAAAAAAAAACTGTTCTATATTTTGCTCTGTTATCAATAATTGACAAACATTGAGCTGAATCTTCAAAGGAGACTACAAAGTAAAAGGATCTGATGATATATTATAATACATATATTGTCTTTAATAATTAATTAATTAATTATATATATATATATATATATATATATATATATATATATATATATATATATATATTAGAGAGAGAGAGAGAAATATATATATATATATATATAGAGAGAGAGAGAGAGAGAGAGAGAGAGAGATATATATATAGAGAGAGAGAGAGAAATGTTGTTTGGCACAAAACAAATGAAACGGACCGTTAAATATATCTCACAGAAATTTGGAATTTTTGGAAATGTGAAAAAAATAAAAATAAAAATAAAAGTAATAAAACAAACCATGGTTATTGCAATATAATAAAAAAAACTGTTCTATATTTTGCTCTGTTATCAATAATTGACAAACATTGAGCTGAATCTTCAAAGGAGACTACAAAGTAAAAGGATCTGATGATATATTATAATACATATATTGTCTTTAATAATTAATTTATATATATATATATATATATATATATATATATATATATATATATATATATATATATATATATATATATATATATATATGTAATTAACTTGTAACAAATATCCAGGGGGTATGAATCCGAAGGAAGTTGAAACCGGGTTTATGAGAGTGCTCAATGAAAATTCAGAGCAAAATATATATTTTTTTGATTTTATTCCATTAGTTGCGACAAAACAAGTTTTGTTTCATTGGTGCGAATAGCGACCAACTCATCGGGCCGGCGAAAGGAATTCAAATGGCATAAAATTTTAACTTCACTTTAACGGGAGATTGAAAATTGAAAATACATTGGAGGGGGAGGGGGACAGAGTTGGGGCTTTGTCTATAAAGGGACCCTCGCACCAATGAAACAAAACTTGTTTTGTCGCAACTAATGGAATAAAATCAAAAAATATATATATATATATATATATATATATATATTAACTCTGTCCGTTTCTATGGCTTGTGAATATCTTAGCTTGCTGTGTAAAACGAGCAGTTTACAATTCCAACTTTTCTGCTTAAAAAAAAAAAATCTTTCGGTGTCACATGACTGATCTATTTCCCGCCATTTCGAAATGCCATTAACATGACGACGAGTTCGTACACGTACGTGAACGGCATACGAACAGAGAGAAAGGCCGCCATTACGATAACTGATCGCGATTAATTCAATCTCCCTTAAAATTTTGAACACCGTCTCTGTCTCCCTCGCCCCCTTCTCTCTCTCTCTCTCTCTCTCTCTCCCTCGTCCTCTCTCTGTCTCGTCCTCTCTCTCCCTTGCCCCTCTCACTCTCTCTCTCTCTCTTCCTTTCTCTCTCCCTTCCTCTCTAACTCTCTTTCTCTTTCTATCTCTTCCCCCCCCTCTCTCTCTCTCCCTCTCACTCTCTCTCTCTTCCTATCTCTCTTCCCCTCTCTCTCTCTCTCTTCCTCTCTCTCTCTCCCTCGTCCTATCTCTGTCTCGTCCTCTCTCTCGTCCTCTCTCTCTCGTCCTCTCTCTCTCTCGTCCTCTCTCTCTCTCTCACTCGTCCTCTCTCTCTCTCTCTCTCTCTTCCTCTCTCTTCCCCTCTCTCTCTCTCTCTCTCTCTCTCTCTCTCTTACACACGCGTCTTTACTTCTCTTTAAGACACTTTGTTGATCGGTCTGTCAGTCTTGAATCTGAAACAGCATTTGCATCGTTAATCGCGCAGACTGAATTCGCGCCTTTAATGTTTGTCTCCGTTTTATTTTTTTACTTCAGTTGCTTCGAAGAGACCAACGGGCTGCATCTTGGGATTAGGGTTAGGGTTACGGTTAGGGTTGTGGTTAGGGTTAGGGTAAGGGTTAAGGTTAGGGTCACGGTTAGGGTTGTTGTTAGGGTTAGGGTTAGGGTTAGGGTCAAGGTTAGGGTTGTGGTTAGGGTTTGGGTTAGGGTTTGGGTTAGGGTTAGAGGTAGGGTCACGGGTAGGGTCGTGGTTAGGGTTAGGGTAAGGGTTAAGGTTAGGGTCACGGTTAGGGTTGTTGTTAGGGTTAGGGTTAGGGTTAAGGTTAGGGTTTTGGTTAGGGTTAGTGTTAGGGTTAGGGTCATGGTTAGGGTCAAGGTTAGGGTTTTGGTTAGGGTTTGGGTTAGGGTTAGAGGTAGGGTCACGGGTAGGGTCGTGGTTAGGGTTAGGGTAAGGGTTAAGGTTAGGGTCACGGTTAGGGTTGTTGTTAGGGTTAGGGTTAGGGTTAAGGTTAGGGTTTTGGTTAGGGTTAGTGTTAGGGTTAGGGTCATGGTTAGGGTCAAGGTTAGGGTTCTGGTTAGGGTTTGGGTTAGGGTTAGAGGTAGGGTCAAAAGTCATGGTTAGGGTTGTGGTTAGGGTTAGGGTAAGGGTTAAGGTTAGGGTCACGCTTAGGGTTGTTGTTAGGGTTAGGGTTTGGGTTAGGGTTATGGTTAGGGTTAGGGTCATGGTTAAGGTTAGGGTCACGGTTAGGGTTGTTGTTAGGGTTAGGGTTAGGGTCAATGTTAGGGTTGTGGTTAGGGTTTGGGTTAGGGTTTGGGTTAGGGTTAGAGGTAGGGTCAAGGGTAGGGTCGTGGTTAGGGTTATGGTAAGGGTTAAGGTTAGGGTTGTGGTTAGGGTTAGGGTCATGGTTAAGGTTAGGGTCACGGTTAGGGTTGTTGTTAGGGTTAGGGTTTGGGTTAGGGTTATGGTTAGGGTTAGGGTCATGGTTAAGGTTAGGGTCATGGTTAGGGTTAGGGTCAAGGTTAGGGTTGTGGTTAGGGTTAAGGTTGATTTCGGTAGGATTTAAATCTGTATCCGAGGGCTCTTTTAAGGATAGACGTTGTCCCTTTAGGGTGTCTATCTGCATTTCGCTACAGCTTGGTCTTCCGGCTACAATATATTGAAATATTGAAAAGATAAAAACAGGTATAATCAAAGAGCCGAATTCTGTTATTTTATCAATGTTTGCAGAAATATATATATATATATATATATATATATATATATATATATATATATATATATATATATATATATATATATATATATATAGTAAGTTATGAAAATATATTTATGGCAATTAAGCCATACAGAAGGTTCGTCAAACTAAAATTACTACTGGGGTGAAATGCAGAAGCCTCTGTGTAGCTAATTGTCATAAATGTATTTTCATAACTTACTACCTAGCTCTACTCACGTATTGAGCACTTTTGAAGTAAATACTGAAAATCGATACATAAAATATATCTCCTGATAACATTTTATGTGGATACATGAAATAATAAGGTCGAAGGTCGAATACGTTTTAGACAGACCTCGTGCACATATATATATATATATATATATATATATATATATATATATATATATAACAAATACATTGCAGAAAATATGATAGGTATATTGAATAAAATTCGCTTAAATATTTAATCAGATAAACTTCAACTACTTTGTGACCCTCTCATCGATGAATGATCTATCGATTGTATCTGATTTCGTAGATCGGATATGTCATGAATTTCTTATAAATTATTGTCAATATCAAAAGGAACTTTTGAAATATGATTATTATTTGTTTATCATAATAATAGGTGTTATAAATATTTCATTCTTATTATTATCTTGTGTCAACACTCTTTCTCTCTCTCTTTTCTTTTTATGATATTAGCATTCGGTACTCACTAGGAATTCTCACGTGACTCATTAACACTGATAACAACTTGAGTCTAAGTGACAACAAGGCTCCCAGATTTCCAGTACTTTTCTTTTCTTTCGATCAAATCAGTTTGCATTCTCGCAACAGTTGCTTCCCTTTAAGTTCGTAGTTGGATAATCCAGATTACTGTTCTCATCTTGCGTGTTATTCTCACAACGTTTCGGCCGCTGTAACTTCCGACCTTCTTCAGGTGTAATCTTTATGTTGAACACGGAATTATCAAACGGAACCCTTTATTTAATCCCTGGAGTAGCTTACTCTCGATTTTTCAGCCATGACCGGGTAGAAGTCTTAAGTAATTCGTAATTGTATTCTTAATATCGCCCGCACTGAGGATTGAACCTTCAACTTCCAGAAGAGTCTCAATTAGAACTGTTATGCCACCGGTCGTTGCATGACCCATAGCGTAACGGATAAAGTACTAATTAATAATCAGTTCTAAGTGACAGTCTTCTGGAGGTTGAAGGTTCAATCCTCAGTGCGGGCGATACTACGAATATAATTACGAATTTTTTAAGACTTTTACCCGGCCATGGCTGACGGAACGAAAGCAAGCTACACCCCGTGGATTAAATAAAGGGTTCCGTTCGAAATTCCGTTCAGATTCCCGAGTTCGACAAGATACACCTGAATAAGGTCGGAGGCTACATCTGCCAAAAGATAACATCCAAGGTGAGAACAGTAGTTCAAATAATACAAATGGCACTCAAATCTTTCTTCCGGGTTCCACAGCTTTTATTTTTTGTTTGATTTCATTTTTTATCATAATTTGGTTGGTGTATATGGCAAGTGATATGGTCATAAGGATAGTGTTTATTTATACGTAGAAATGCGAGTGCACTATCACCATAACAAGGAGGGACAGCACGAGCAAATAAAAACAAAGACGACAAACATAGAAACAGGATAATCGAATTTGGATTATTTGGATTATTCGAACTACAGTTCTCACAACGTTTTGGCCGATGTAACCTCCGACCTTCTTCAGGTGTATCTTGTCAGACTCGGGAATCTGAACAGAATTTCGAACAAACCGCTTTATTTAATACACGGAGGTAGCATGCTCTCATTAACGTCAGCGAATTACTGAATACATCCATCCGATGATGGCTGACGGAACGAGAACAATCAATTTTATTAGAATTCAAAGTTCAAGCAAAGTATCTTAACGTCCTTAACTCATGAGTTTTCAAAGATAATTCTTCTCCTCAGAGGACCATTACCGCAGTGACATTACTGCTTGTAATAAAATTACACTTTGAAAATATATAAAAATATATACAAAAATACATAAAAGTATATAACATCAAATATATCAACCCAAAAACATATTTTTTTGTTAAATCTATACAATCCATCTAAGTCATACAATTTTAAAATATATTGAGGAAAGATATCCAGGAGGTTGACTGAAGATTAATCCAGGTAATGAGTGACAGTCCAAAAATGAAAAATTGAAAAAATTGAAAAAATTGAAAAAATTGAAAAAATTGAAAAAATTGAAAAAGTTATCCAGTCGTGAGATGCGTCTGCAATCGATGCAGTGAAAACTGCATCCAATGTTTATGTTAATTATTACAACGATAAATAAACCAAATCAAATAAAAAGTTCAGTAAACTCACTATGTGTAGAAATCATACTGTTCAAAATTTAGGGTTCCAATGATTTGATCGGAGCAGTACAAATCAAAATTTGCTGGTTAAATGGAAAATTCGCATACAGACTGTTTCGCTGTATCACAGCTCTTCAGTGCGGCTAGACCAGCTAGTGCCTCAACCGTCGAGCTGACAGTCGGCGCCTCTACCCCTGCGCTATCATACGACACTGACTGAATGTAAGTGATATCTCAATGTCAAAATTGCCAAGTGCCGGGAGCTCGAATGGCAGTTGGCGATATCCTTACAAATAAGCTCTACCCAAGAAAGGGAGCTTCCTATAGTCATCCACATACAGACTGTTTCGCTGTATAACAGCTCCTCAGTGTGGCTAGACCAGCTAGTGCCTCAAGTTGGGATTGAAACTCAACCGTCGAGCTGACAGTCGGCGTCTCTCTATATATAGTAGTATTAACACAGCTGCCATCGTGGCTTCAATGCAATGTTCCTGTCAATAGTAGAACACTTTACGGCAGCTGCCTTTAAATAGGATTAATATCTCGCTGATTTACCGAGTTGTTGACAACGGCCGTGTCGGCTGGGACGTTTAAGTTTGAGTTTGAAATATAACTCGTGTTCTGTGGTTCGGGTCCGGCGACCGGTGTGAAAAAAATTTTCTCTACACTGACGAGTCCCGTAAAGATGAAACGTATACAAATATTTATAATTAATTCATTCCTTATATATATATATATATATATATATATATATATATATATATATATATATATATATATATATATATATATATATATATATATATACATATATATATATATATATATATATATATATATACATATATATATATATATATATATATGTATATATGTATATATATATATATATATATATATATATATATATATATATATATATATATATATATATAAATATATATATATATATATATATATATATATACATATATATATATATATATATATGTATATATATATATATATATATATATGTATATATATATATATATATATATATATAAATATATATATATATATATATATATATATATATATATATATGTATATATATATATATATATATATATATATGTTTTTATATATATATATATATATATATATATATATATATATATATATATATATATATATATGAAATAAATAACAAAACCAAGTAAATTACAGATCACTGCAACTCAACGTTTTGTTTATTAAATTCTTCCGTTTTAATTTGGACGTTTTTTTAGATGGATGGAATATATATTGTAAAAATCTTTGTTTCAAGTCAAATCAACCCGGAGGGATTTAATAAACAAAACGATGAGTTGCAGTGATCTGTAATTAATTTTTTTTTTCTACAATAACATCTCGCAACAAGTGTTGGGACGATTAATCGTAATTTATAGAGTATCGGAATCGGAAAAATTTAGGCTCAATGTTCGATTCTAAAAACGATTTTTTTTTTTTTAATAAATATAAATAGCACACTACCCGAGAGTCCATCATTCAAATACTTCGGCCTAACATTCACAGGTAACACGAATTGGAACAAATACATAAAAGACACTGCCAAGACTGCCGAAAGGAAGGTGGGATCCCTTTACTGTGTTAGAAAACTTCTCACACCTATCTCTACAAAGCCACCATCCGCCCATGCATGGAGTATTTTTGCCACATCTGGACTGGTTCCTCTTAGACAAGGTCCAAAAAAAAGAGTTGCTAATCTAATAAGTCCGTCACTATCAACCAAGCTCTAGCCCCTGTCCAATTGCCGCAATATTGCATCCTTGTGCTTGTTTTACAAGTACTTCAATCGAATGTGTTCCGATGAACTTGCTGCTCTGGTGCCCCCTAGACGTAAATACACTCAACCAACCCAACAATCAGCTAAATCTCATCCATTTACTGTAGAGGTCCCCAGATTCCGGAGAGCTTTCTATTCCAATCGCTTCTTTCCTCGTGCTGCCGGCCTTTGCGAATACTTCCTTGCTCCCTGTACCGACATGCAGAAATTTAAAACAAATGTGCACAAGCGTCTCGCTGCACAGCTTTCAATTTAGGATGACCCCCTAAACTTTCACCCTAATTTTTAGTAGCCTCTTACGTCTACAGTGGCAACTTGCCTTGTTTGGGGTGAACGAAGTTTTTAAAAAAAAGAAGAAAAAACATTCATAGATAATAATGACAAATTTAGGTAAAAATGGCACAGGTAAAAATGACACACGAAAAAATGACACAGGTAAAAATGGCACATGTAAAAATGGCACCGGTTAAATGGCACACATAAAAATGGCACGGATAAAAATGACACATGTAAAAATAGCACAGATAAAAATGGCACGTGTAAAATGGCACGTGTAAAAATGGCACACGTAAAAATGGCACGAGTGGATAAATAAGGAAAAACCGGGTACTTTGTTACTTTTGAACCCGCGCTAAAAGTCCGATTGTTAGTAAAATCGTAAACAAGGATTTATCGCACGACTCGGAAGATAAGTTATTTGTATTTGTTTTTAGGGGTCAAAAAAATAATAGTTTCTCTCATTTTTACTGGCATGTGTTCAAAAAACAACACCGAAACTAGGTCAGACAGTCGCTGATCACTTTCAGTTTTCTTTACTTTTTATTATATATAAGCAGTTGCAAAGGTTTGCGCATGAATTAGAGAAAGAAGTCGAAGGGAACGGCGGGTTTAAAAAGTAACATGACAGAGCGAAAGAGAATCAGGGGGGGGGGGGTGAAAAGATATTGTGCACACTTTTTTCTAGGGGCATCGAATGTGTCGAGTTGGTACAGTCGGCGAAACATGGAGCAGGAAGTGAATTCCAAAAGCAAGCAGTTCAAAGAAAGGGGGTATAAGAGTAGGAAACCTTTCGGCATCTGGGAAACTCTATAGTGAAGGGGTGGGATTTTGCTGATTGTCGGGTTGTTCGGGGGTATTTACATCGAAACGGGGGGGGTCACAAGTGCAAAAGGTTCGTCGGAGCACATTCCGTTGAAGTACTTGTTTAAACAACATTGCGACGATGGGACAGGGACTGGAACTTGGTAGACAGTGTGGGACCTATTAGAGTAGAAAGTCTTCTACAGTGAAGGGGTGGGATTTTTCTGCGAGTCGATGACTGTTAGGATATCTGCAGTAGAACTTTTAAAAACTATTTTATTTTATTTTCGAGGACCCCGGGCAACGCCGCGTAGTTTTGCTAGTATATCATGAATGACATCTGATACAAATGGTCAACGAGATTTGTTTGTTCTGCATTGACTTGACTGAAATTGATCTTAATCGAACGTAATTATCGGTGATTACTCTTTGATTGGACAGATTTGATTGATGAAACGACACGAAGTCGATGACCGATATTTCTCACCAAACATATGTGCAACGGAAACACGAATGTACTAAGTGATAGGTGTTATATATATATATATATATATATATATATATATATATATATATATATATATATATATATATATAATCATTATTATTATCGGTTTATCTTTATATTTTTATGTTATATTTGTAACTTATTCCTTTTTCTAATATTTGTCCCTGCGCCCCCTCCTGTCAATAGATGTTCCTCTAAGACGAACTTGTTATTTTCTTCCTTGAATGTTCTGTAAGATGTGCTGCTAAAGGTTCTGGAGTGGCTTTGTAAAAAAAAAAATCTTTAATTTTAAATTGAAAAATTTTAAAAATCAAAATTAAAGTATTTCCAGAATGTTTTGGAAACGACCGTACGCCATACTAGACTTGTTCTTCTAATTCTTCGAACAATTGGAATGTTCTGATTCATTAAATCATCTAATATATATATATATATATATATATATATATATATATATATATATATATATATATATATATATATATATATATATATATATATATATTATGATAATAATAATAATAATCCAGGTAAAACATCCACAGGGTAGTAATCCAAAGAATTTCAACCGAGCTTATAAAAAGTGCTCAATATCAAATAGAGCTTTTATATATTATTATTTTTATTTACACAGACATGTACGAAATCTGCGACACTGGCATGTAGATGTTATCAATCAACAGTTATTATAAACTGAGATCTCATCAGACAGAGTTAGAATCCGATCTTAACCTTAGATCATATTTGGAAAGAATGAAATGGGGAGAAAAAGAAGAAGAAAAGAAATTTAAAATTTCAAAATTTGGGAAGTCACGTGGTTGAGACCGTTAAGAATCAAAATGTTAAAATCAAAATCAAATCAAATAAAATAAAATAAAACAAAATAAAATAAAACAAAATAAAACAAAATAAGATAAAATTATATATATATATATATATATATATATATATATATATATACATATATATATAGCATGACGTCACTTGCTTATAATGCATCATTCCTTCCCTTAATAGAAGTAGAATGCCTCGACGTCAAAGCCGCCGTTAAAGTGTTAAAATTATCATAGTTTATTCGCTGTTTACAATTGGCCCAGCGATTAGCGACGTCGGACTGGAGTTGAAAAATACTTGAGGTCCGGTGTTTCGAATCGCATGACCGGTAGTGAATGGGCATATCTCTATGCTGATGAGTCCCGATTGAAAAAGGACGAAACGTATACGTACATAGATAATAAACAATAACAAATATTTATTATTTATTATATATATATATATATATTTATTATATATATATATATATATATATATATATTTGTGTTATAATGGAATAATTCCAGGAGGAAATCTGGGTATGAGAGCTCAATGTATGCTTAGTTATGGTAATGTGTCAGTGAGGTTACGTGTGTGCGTGCTCATAGGATGTGTACGTATTTAGGTTTGTGTATGCGCGTGAGTAAAGTTGTCTATATGTATGATATCGTCAAGTCGTAAGTGTCATAATTCTGACACGGCAGTTATTATTTGATTAACTTAAAGATCCCTCCCCTTCGACCGCCATAGTTAAATATAAGTTTTAAATCCCCCCTCTATCTAAAAGATGTATCAAATTGGTTGCTACCAAAACTCTCTCTGGTTGTGTTTGAATTGTCGTAGGGAAATTCAATTTTCTATCAGTCTCAAAAATGTAATTGTCTGAGTGATGCTTGAAAAAAATGCACGGTTGAAATAAATTATTGCATCGACAATTATGTGATTTCGTGTTATTATATTTTATGTTATATATATATATATATATATATATATATATAGAGAGAGAGAGAGAGAGAGAGAGAGAGAGAGAGAGAGGAGAGAGAGATAATAAACAATAACAAATATTATATATATATATATATATATATATATATATATATATATATATATATATATATATATATATATATACGCGCAGGTTTGCTGGACGTACAAAAAAAACTATTTCGATTGGTCCCTAATGTTTATGTGTTCACTGTCTGTTATTCCGTCATTCTGTTATTCCTATATTCCGCTATTCCTGTTATTTATATGTATCATTATTCTCTTTATCCGTTATTCCGTTATTCAGTTTTCCGTTGTTCTATTTTTCAGTTATTATCTCATCAGGTTATTATGGTGACCGTTATTCTGTTAATCCATTATTTCATTATCCTATTATTCTGTTATTCCGTTATTCCTATATCTCGTGATTCTGCTATTCCGTTATCCTGTTAATCCGTTAGTCTGATATTATGTTATTCTATTATTCTGTTATCCCATTATTATTTTATTCTGTTCTTGGACTGACATTCTCAAAGAACTAGCAGATGTTGCCAAGTCTGCTGCAAATACGGTAGTCTCCCTCTATCAGACTAGAAAAAGTCTTACATCTTCCAGTATCCTATAAAGCCACCAACCCCAAGGCTTGACCTGAAGAAAATAGTCCGACTTTTAAGGTATCCGAGATTACTTACGATTTCAGAAAAACATGTCAGGCTTAAGTCTGAAATAGTATTTTCATTGGTCTGTCACGCTTAAATTTGAAATAGAATTTTCGTTAGTCTACTAAGCTGAAGGTTGAAATAGAATTTTAGTTGGTCTGTCAGGATTAAATGTGAAATAGAATTTAAGTTGGTCTGTCAGGATTAAGTCATCAATAGAATGTTCGTTGGTCCGTCACGCTTAAGTTATAAATAGCATGTTCGTTGGTCCGTCACGTTTAAGTTATAAATAGCATGTTCGTTGGTCCGTCACGCTTAAGTTATAAATAGCATGTTCGTTGGTCCGTCACGCTTAAGTTATAAATAGCATGTTCGTTGGTCCGTCACGCTTAAGTTATAAATAGCATGTTCGTTGGTCTGTCACGCTTAAGTTATAAATAGCATGTTCGTTGGTCTGTCACGCTTAAGTCATAAATAGAATGTTCGTTGGTCCGTCACGCTTAAGTTATAAATAGAATGTTCGTTGGTCCGTCACGCTTAAGTTATAAAATAGCATGTTCGTTGGTCCGTCACGCTTAAGTTATAAATAGCATGTTCGTTGGTCCGTCACGCTTAAGTTATAAATAGAATGTTCGTTGGTCCGTCACGCTTAAGTTATAAAATAGCATGTTCGTTGGTCCGTCACGCTTAAGTTATAAATAGCATGTTCGTTGGTCTGTCACGCTTAAGTCATAAATAGAATGTTCGTTGGTCCGTCACGCTTAAGTTATAAAATAGCATGTTCGTTGGTCCGTCACGCTTAAGTTATAAATAGCATGTTCGTTGGTCCGTCACGCTTAAGTTATAAATAGCATGTTCGTTGGTCTGTCACGCTTAAGTTTAAAATAGCATGTTCGTTGGTCCGTCACGCTTAAGTTTAAAATAGCATGTTCGTTGGTCCGTAACGTTTAAGTTATAAATAGCATGTTCATTGGTCTGTCACGCTTAAGTTATTAATAGCATCTTCGTTGATCCGTCACGTTTAAGTTATAAATAGCATGGACGTTGGTCCGTCACGCTTAAGTTATAAATAGCATGGTCGTTGGTCCGTCACGCTTAAGTTATAAATAGCGTGTTCGTTGGTCCGTCACGCTTAAGTTATAAATAGCGTGTTCGTTGGTCCGTCACGCTTAAGTTATAAATAGCATGTCGTTGGTCCGTCACGCTTAAGTTATAAATAGCATGGTCATTGGTCCGTCACGCTTAAGTTATAAATAGCGTGTCGTTGGTCCGTCACGCTTAAGTTATAAATAGTGTGTTCGTTGGTCCGTCACGCTTAAGTTATAAATAGCATGTCGTTGGTCCGTCACGCTTAAGTTATAAATAGCGTGTTCGTTGGTCCGTCACGCTTAAGTTATAAATAGCGTGTCGTTGGTCCGTCACGCTTAAGTTGTAAATAGTGTGTTCGTTGGTCCGTCACGCTTAAGTTATAAATAGCGTGTTCGTTGGTCCGTCACGCTTAAGTTATAAATAGTGTGTTCGTTGGTCCGTCACGCTTAAGTTATAAATAGCATGTCGTTGGTCCGTCACGCTTAAGTTATAAATAGCGTGTTCGTTGGTCCGTCACGCTTAAGTTATAAATAGCGTGTCGTTGGTCCGTCACGCTTAAGTTATAAATAGTGTGTTCGTTGGTCCGTCACGCTTAAGTTATAAATAGCGTGTCGTTGGTCCGTCACGCTTAAGTTATAAATAGCGTGTCGTTGGTCCGTCACGCTTAAGTTATAAGTAGCGTGTTCGTTGGTCCGTCACGCTTAAGTTATAAATAGCATGTCGTTGGTCCGTCACGCTTAAGTTATAAATAGCGTGTTCGTTGGTCCGTCACGCTTAAGTTATAAATAGCATGGTCGTTGGTCCGTCACGTTTAAGTTATAAATAGCATGTTCGCTGGTCCATCACGCTTAAGTTATAAATAGCATGTTCATTGGTCTGTCACGCTTAAGTTATGAATAGCATGTTCGTTGGTCTGTCACGCTTAGGTTATAAATAGCATGTATGTTGGTCTGTCACGTTTAAGTTATAAATAGAATATTCGTTGGTCCGTCACGCTTAAGTTATAAATAGCATGTGCGTTGGTCTGTCACGCTTAAGTTATAAATAGCATGTTTGTTGGTCCGTCACGCTTAAGTTTAAAATAGCATGTTCGTTGGTCCGTCACGTTTAAGTTATAAATAGCATGTTCGTTGGTCTGTCACGCTTAAGTTATAAATAGCATATTCGTTGGTCCGTCACTCTTAAGTTATAAATAGCATGTTCGTTGGTCCGTCACGCTTAAGTTATAAATAGCATGTTCGTTGGTCCGTCACGCTTAAGTTATAAATATCATGTTCGTTGGTCTGTCACGTTTCAGTTTAAAATAGCATGTTCGTTGGTCCGTCACGCTTAAGTTATAAATAGCATGTTCGTTGGTATGTCACACTTAAGTTTAAAGTAGCATGTTCGTTGGTCCGTCACGCTTAAGTTTAAAATAGAATTCTCATTGGTCTGACTCATGCCACAAAAGATTTTAATTCTCACAAAACTCAAAGTCATAAAACTTTGAACTGTCATTGTATTTATTTACAGCTCTATTGTAAATGTTAGAATATTGAGCTTTATTTTGCTTTGAAAGTTGATTCTCATATTATCAAACACATATACACATATAGTTTGTCTGTCATGCTAAAGTTTGAAATAGCATTTTTCGTTGGTCCGTCAGGCTTAAGTTTAAAATAGCATTGCTATCGCTAAACGCGAAGATTAAATGCGCGCACCTGTTCTTGTTCAGTCATCGATTAGTCATATTTGTATCCACGTGTTTTGCAACGTTTCGAGGTAGTTGCGATCAATATTATCGTCAGGTTCATCCTTCGAAATCAGAGTCCAAAAACATTAATAATGTATTTCATTATTTATTCATTCAAATCGTGTCCACTTATCTTTTGACGAAAGTCCGTAGCCAAATTATAAGCAATTGTTTTTTTATTGTTTTAGCTTATATAAAGTAAAGTGGTGCTTACGAACCGGGATAAAAGGACGATTGTTTCGGCCAACCCCCCTATCTTTTCTTTATCCCCGGATTGTGAGTTGCGGTGGTGGACGGTTCATCTTATCGTCTCCATGAACCTGACGTAAGGATTTATCCGGGGACTAACCAATTAACTCCCCCTGTTTTATCCATCCCTTTCCCCGGTTTGCGTTCATCGAACTCGTTTCAATATGTGCCCAGCTGTTGGCCGGGCCTAACTGACCAATCAGCGATGTTTGTCTATTTTGCGCGGTTGTCGTTGGTTAACTGCATGTCCTAACAAGAGGCCGGCTGGCTGGAATATTCCGAGACGTGCACTTTCGTCTTAATTTGTATATGCAGACGCTGGGGGTAGGATAGTTTTACGATATAGGACGTGGGGGGGGGGTGAAGGTGATAGCTATTTGTGTCAGAGACAAGCTTGTTCGTTGCTTACGGTGTTTTTTTTTTTTGTTTTGTTTTTTGCTACGGTTACCAGGGGTGGAGCGGTAATGCCAGGGGATGTTTGAAAAAAAAAAAGAAGATTGGTACAATTACAACAACATCGTTCGTTTCTTGTTTTTTTGTTTGTTTTTTGAGTGTTTTATATTTAGGTAAAGGATTTTGTTTGAGTGAATACCTTGATTTAATTACATTATTTGCCTGACGGGTTTTAGTTAATGAAGCCACGCAGAATATTTTCTTATAAAATTAAATCGGCCGATTCGTTATAGGGCGAAAAAATCAATTGGATTCTTCGAAATCACACATAACATTGATAGAGTGGGAGGTGAGTCACGATGTTGGGTTTATCCGTACAAACGGTGTTTATATATGATTTAAGACAAATTCTAGTTAATAACACTAATATTATACATTCCGAAACCAATTACAAAAAATTTTAAAAATACTCGAAGCTATCTACATAAAAACACAACAACAAAATCACGTATGAAACCAGTGGTAACATTTTAAAATGCTTAACGTAATGCGATTTTGTTCTGTGATGCCATCCAGCGTTGCTGAATTTAAAATCGTCAACGACTTCCTGGAACAATGCGAAAAACGTTCTCTGTCCGTTTCTCCACCGTCTTTTTAAAATTCTCTTCTTTCTCCAGCTTTTTTTTTTTTGTTCATTTGCTTTTGACACCTGAGGATGATTCGACGAAGAATCGAAAACGTTCGTGAAACCTGTGAAACCTATGGAACATTTATTAATTTTTTTTTATTTAAATAGAAAAAAGACCATCAGAAAAATTAAAAAGGTATAATTAAACAGACGAATTCTGTTATTTTAACAATATATATATATATATATATATATATATATATATATATATATATATATATATATATATATATATATATAAGGATAAATAAAAGAAGAGAGATAAATATGTACGAATATGTACGAATCTATTTCAACTTCGATTGTTCAATGCAAGGTGTACTCGATAAAAACATGTTTATTTTTCCTTCCTTAAGCCAAGGCTTTTCAAAGATTAAAATCTTATCATCAGAGGAATTACATAAATGGATAAGTTAGCAGTGGAAAAGCCAAAATTCAAAATTTGAAAAAATATTAAGTAATGGAGAGTGAGAAAGTGCGTGCAAAAAGATATGGGGTCTGTCCAGTTGGTAAATGTCCGTTGATGAGGTGTCCAGTGAAAGGAGATTTACAGATGGAAAAGAAAGGGTTTCGTGAATGCAGCATAGAAAAAATTCAAGAATGAAGTAAATCCAATAGAGAGATGTTTAGTTCAATTGTAGGTGGAACGCACTTATTCAGAAGTAATTTTGAGAATTCGGGCCATTTTAAAATACTTCCGTGGACCGAGAATGGAGTTGAAGTTGAACTGTGTACATTAAACGCAGGCAGTGGGAAATTCTAAGAACAGCGAAATCTTTTAGTTGAAAACGAGGCCAAATGAGGAAGAGGGGTGGAAGGGATAAAGATGAGATATAAAGGAAAGTGGGGGATAGGGTTAATTGAATGAGCTATGGCTGATGCTGGGAAAGGAGAGGGGGAAGGGATAGTTTAGTTACCGCTTATTGCTAGTAAGCAATATAACCGGATCGAGTTAGATTCGAACTTGGAACACCCAGGTTTTCAGTCCATGTCGATATCCACTTAACCACCGTCACCTCCGATTCCCTACACTGATGAGAGCAAAAGCTTGAAACGCTGGCGTATGTAGTTAAAAAATAATTAATATTATTTACTTAAAATTAATATTGTTATAAGCCCCTTTAATAAAATTAAAGTTGGGGGGGGTTAAAAGTAGACTGACACGTAGCTATAAGGCATATTCCGACAACGTTCGTAGAATCTCTAGTCAGTCTTTCTAGATATGCCGCCCTTCGCATAAATAGAACTTAAAGTCCCTTCTTGACGTGGCCTAATTGTTGATACTGTGACAGGGGTTCGAACCGTGCGACCGTCTGAAATTATCATTCCCTACACTGATGAGAGCGAAAGATTGAAACGCTGACTTATGTAGGTCAAAATAATTTAATATTATTTACTTAAAATTCATATATATATATATATATATATATATATATATATATATATATATATATATATATATATATATATTTGTCGCTCCTCGTAAAATAAGTAGAGCACTCTTAATGGTAGTACAAACACAGCATGACGTCACTTGCTTTATAATGCATCATTCCTTCTTTAATAGTAGTAGAATGCCTGGATATCGTGCCGCTTTAAATGTGTTAAATTATCATTGTTTATCGGCTATTCAAATATTGGGCGCGCGGTTAACGACGTTGGATGCAAGTTGAAAAATACTTGTTATCCAGGGTTTCGAATCGTACGACCAGTAGTGAATAGTCATATCTCTATGCTGATGAGTCCTGATTGAAAAGGGACGAAACGTATACGTACATAGATAATAAACAACAACAAATATTTTATATATATATATATATATATATATATATATATAAAGTTAATATATATATTAAAAGTTATCTATATAATTCCTAAAGACTTTATCGAAACATAAACAGCATGGGACTATTATTTTATTAATGTAGTTCGTTATTTTTCTTGATGTGTTGATGTTATCAAACGTTTCAAAAGTTCAGCTAAAATGAAAAAAACTATTCGAAACATGTAACAGATGGTTGCAATCAGTTTTCATAAATAAGTTCTTTTCTTTCTTTTTTTTACATTTATTTGTACAATTTGTGTGGAATTATGGGATACTAGCATGGTTGGTCGTGTACTATATATATGTTTGTAAAATCTATGTTTGTAAAATATGTGTTTGTAAAATATATGTTTGTAAAATATATGTTTGTAAAATATATGTTTGTAAAATATATGTTTGTAATATAAACATGGCGTTTGTAAAATCGATGGCGTGACCACGATGTTGCAAAAAGGGTTAGAGTTAGGGTTTAGGTTAGGGTTAGGATTAGGGTAAGTGTTAGGGTTAGGGTTAGAATTAGGGTTAGGGTTAGAGTTAGGGTTAGAGTTAGAGTTAGGGTTAGAGTTAGAGTTAGAGTTAGGGTTATGGTTAAGGTAAGGATTAGGGTTAGGGTTAGAGTTAGGGTTAGAGTTAGGGTTAGGGTTAGGGTTAGGGTTAGGGTTAGAGTTAGGGTTAGAGTTAGGGTTAGGGTTAGGGTTAGAGTTAGCGTTAGGATTAGAGTTAGGGTTAGGGTTAGGGTTAGGATTAGAGTTAGGGTTAGGGTTAGGGTTAGAGTTAGAGTTAGGGTTAGAGTTAGAGTTATGGTTAAGGTAAGGATTAGAGTTAGGGTTAGAGTTAGAGTTAGGGTTAGAGTTAGCGTTAGGATTAGAGTTAGGGTTAGGGCTAGAGTTAGAGTTAGGGTTAGAGTTTGGGTTAGAGTTAGCGTTAGGATTAGAGTTAGGGTTAGGGTTAGGGTTAGGATTAGAGTTAGGGTTAGAGTTAGGGTTACGGTTAGGATTAGAGTTTGGATTAGGGTTAGAAACACGTCGTAAGAAGTAGACATTAAATGAAAAAAAAGAAAGAAAAAAAGACATTCACCTTTAAAAAACGTACAAACGCATTTAGTCAAAGAAAGGTTTTCTTCTTTCTCCGGGGAAATATGAAATGTGTAGAATTGTAGGATACTAACATAGTCGGCCGTGTACTATATATACTGTAAATACAGGGTGTTTGTAAAATTAATGGCATGACTAAGATGTTTGTAAAATTAATGGCATGACTAAGATGTTTGTAAAATTAATGGCATGACTAAGATGTTTGTAAAATTAATGGCATGACTAAGATGTTTGTAAAATTAATGGAATGACTAAGATGTTTGTAAAATTAATGGAATGACTAAGATGTTTGTAAAATTAATGGCATGACTAAGATGTTTGTAAAACTAATGGCATGACTAAGATGTTTGTAAAATTAATGGAATGACTAAGATGTTTGTAAAATTAATAGAATGACTAATATGTTTGTAAAATTAATGGAATGACTAAGATGTTTGTAAAATTAATGGCATGACTAAGATGTTTGTAAAATTAATGGAATGACTAAGATGTTTGTAAAATTAATGGAATGACTAAGATGTTTGTAAAATTAATGGCATGACTAAGATGTTTGTAAAATTAATGGCATGACTAAGATGTTTGTAAAATTAATGGAATGACTAAGATGTTTGTAAAATTAATGGAATGACTAAGATGTTTGTAAAATTAATGGAATGACTAAGATGTTTGTAAAATTAATGGAATGACTAAGATGTTTGTAAAATTAATGGAATGACTAAGATGTTTGTAAAATTAATGGAATGACTAAGATGTTTGTAAAATTAATGGCATGACTAAGATGTTTGTAAAACTAATGGCATGACTAAGATGTTGCCAAATCTGCTGAGAAGAAGATAGACTCCCTCTACCAAACACGTCGTAATAAAAAAAAAGAAAATAACACCGCCAGCCTGTGCATACCAAACAGCGATTGATAGGAAGTCTTAGACTTGAGTTTCGCTGTTTCAGTAGGACACATTCGTCGGGAATTTTTTAGGACAATTGGAAGCACGTCTAAATGTGTTGTTTTTTTTTTCCTTTGGGTTATTCATATATTCCAAACAATCTTTGTCCTTTTGTGGTTACTAACTATTTTCAAATACAAACGTTTTAAACCAACAGAAGAATTTCAACCTTATTTCGCATTTCGTAAAAAAAAAAATTTTTAAACATTTGTTCCTAAAAATGATGGATGGAACTTAAAAATGTAAAAATTAAAAAAAAATTTTTTTTTTAAACATTTGTTCCCAAAAATGCTGGATGGAACTTAAAAATGTAAAAATGTAAAAAAAAAAAAAATTTTAAACATTTGTTCCCAAAAATGCTGGATGGAACTTAAAAATGTAAAAATTAAAAAAAAAAATTTTTTTTTAAACATTTGTTCCCAAAAATGCTGGATGGAACTTAAAAATGTAAAAATGTAAAAAAAAAAAAATTTTTTAAACATTTGTTCCCAAAAATGCTGGATGGAACTTAAAAATGTAAAAATGTAAAAAAAAAAAAAATTTTTAAACATTTGTTCCCAAAAATGCTGGATGGAACTAAAACATGTAAAAATGTAAAAAAAAAAAAAAATTTTTAACATTTGTTCCCAAAAATGCTGGATGGAACTTAAAAATGTAAAAATGTAAAAAAAAAAAAAATTTTTAACATTTGTTCCCAAAAATGCTAGATGGAACTTAAAAATGTAAAAATGTAAAAAAAAAAAAAAAAATTTTAAACATTTGTTCCCAAAAATGCTGGATGGAACTTAAAAATGTAAAAATGTAAAAAAAAAAAATAATAAATAAATAAAAAGCAGTGAGTTGCAGTTTTCTCTGATTAATTTGTTTTTATTTTTGTTTCTCTCTAAAAACACGAGTGCATTTTAGGTCAGGAAGCCACTATCTTCAGACAGCCTTATCTGGTAGCACAGGAATCGTGTAGATTTCTTCATCACCTAATTGTTTTATTGTTCAATTTTTGGAAACAGTTATGTTAGATTTCTACGTCTCTTGAGGACCAAAAGATTAAGATTATTAAAAACTAAAAATCGATACTCCCCGCTGAATGCTCGAAGATACATTTGTAATGGCGGGGCGAAAACTCGAATGTGATACGATCATGATAATTGCTTAAAAGAAAGCAAACATTCCTTTTGACATGCTGCTTTATTGTTACAGTCAACTCCACAGGATCATATAAATTGCATTTGCCTACACGCCAACACCTTTCTGCTTCAAGCGGTAATTAAAACTATGTTAGTCTATTGCGTCTTTTGTTTGATCGTCCACAATAAAATTCGAGTACCCACTGACCCTAACCCTAACCCTAACCCTAACCTTAGCCCTAGCCCTAACTCTAGCCTTTAACCCTAAACCCTAAACATTAACCCTAACCCTAACCCTAACCTTTAACCCTAAACCTTAAACCTTAACCCTAACCATAACCCTAAATCCTAACCCTAAACCCTAAACATTAACTCTAACCCCTAACCCTAACTCTAACTCTAACTCTAACTCTAACCCTATCCCTAGTCCTAGCCCTAGCCCTAGCCCTAGCCCTAACCCTAACCCTAACCCTAACCATTAAGCCTAACCCTAAACCCTAACCCTAAACCCTAACCCTAAACCCTAACCCTAACTCAAACTCTATCTCTAGTCCTAATTCTTACTCTAACCCTAAATCTAACCCTAAACCTTAACCTAAACCCTAACCATTACCCATACACTAACCTACTGACCCTAACCCTAACCTTTACCCTCAACGTAAGTTAAATATTGCTTTAAAAAAAGAAAGAAGCGTACACATAGAAAAATGTTAACGTCTGAAACCGGAAAGCTTTTAAAAAAAAATTTTAAATAAAAAAACGTATAAATCGGTATAGAAAACAAAATTAAAGAGTCTAATAATAAATACATAAATAAAAATACTCAACAACCCACACACCATATCCAACACCTAACACCCAACACCGCACACCTGACATCCAATAAAAACTCCAAACAACCCATACCCAACACCCCACAACACACATCCCACACACCACGAACCACAGTTATTATAATTCCCAAGAAAATGTCATTTTCGTCGATGTAATTTGTCACTTAAATTTTTGTCCTACGTCCGATAAATTTACACTCTCCTATTTTCCTTACGTAATTTTTCAAGTATACTTTGACCCCTACATCCGTATTGCGATAGAGACATACATAAGTCTGTAGTGGAATAGGGTCATAAATGGATGGTAACATTTAATGCTGCTAAGACAAAGCTCCTTCCCTTTAACAACTATGAGAAATCTTTTCATTCACCGATTATCATAGCTAATACCACCCAACCTTATTTAAACTCCTCGGTCAAAAATTCGCAGGTAACATGAACTGGAACAAATACATAGAAGACATTGCCAAGGCTGCTGCAAAGAATGTGGGTTCCCTCTACCGTGCTAAAAAAAACTTCTCACACATGCCAGTATCCTATATTTCTGATGAAAAAAAGCCATTATTCGCCCATGCATGGAATATTGTTGTCACATCTGGACAGGTGCACCAACCACTAGCCTCTCCATCTTAGACAGGGTCCACAGAAGAGTCTTTAATCTAATAGGTCCCGCACTGTCTACCAAGCTCCAGCCCCTGTCCCATCGCCGCAATGTTGAATCACTGTGCTTTTTTTACAAGTTATGTGGCGTGACAAACTTGTTGCACTCGACGTAAATACTACCGACCGATCTCACAATCAGCAAAATCCCACCCCTTCACAGTAGAGGTCTTATTTCTCGTACTGATCGCCTTTGGAATTCATCCTAACCTCCCCTGCTCACAGTTTCCCAGACTGTACCGACATGCAGAAATTTAAATGTAATAGAAACAAACACCTCGCTGCACAACTCCCCCTTTCGGATGCTCCCTTTAAACCTGGCCCCTTAAAATCTGCCCCCTTTAAATTTGGCCCCTAATTCAAAGTAGCCCCTTACGTCTCAGTGGCAAACTGGAGTAAATGACATAATCACCACCATATGAACGGGCTAAGTGGTTAACGACACCGACTGACAACCTGGGTGTGTTGGGTTCGAATCCAGTTCGTTCCACAGAAACACTTTCACTTGGGATGCTGGCAACCTTCACGTGATCCCTTCTGTAAGTATCAGATGTCTTTCTAGAAAGAATTCTAACTAAAAAGATATCGTAGAAACCAATGCCAACAGTAGAATCGTCTGGTTCTTACGAACGGCAGACCATAGATGGGCAGGTCACCTTTCGAGATGTACAGACAACAGGTGGACATTTAGAGCGACTGAGTGGATGCCGAGGCAATGGAAAAGACCTAGGGGGAGGCCAAAAAAGTCCTACTTGGACACGACACGCTTAGCCAGGGATAAAACAAGGTGGGGGAAAAAACAAGGAAAGGGTTCCTCTTCCAGAAGTTATAAACAAACCCTAATGATAATGATGATTATTTACAACTTCTATTTTGACCCCCAGCAAAATTTACACCGTGATTTTTCCATAGATTTTTTTTACACTGACATTTTGTCCTCCAGATAATCCTTAACGGTGATTTTTACTCCACGGGTAATTTTCCGCTGCCATTTTGACCCCTCAGCTAATTTTTCACTGTCATTTTTGACGACTCAACTCTGCAATCCATCAAGTAAAGATCGTGTTAGTTTAAACCTGGTTAGTAATAGCAGAATCGATTTAAATCCCGGTTCAATTTTCAAAAGTGCTTGACTTTATTGTTTACACCTGAAAAAATCTATAATGTCTCGGGTATAAACAACCTGACGTACGTGCTGACCAGTGCATGCGCACGTAAGCAATGGACGCCATTCCTCTTCCCCCATATGTTGAAAGGCGAAGGAGGATGAGGAGGAAGGGGGAGGGGGCAGTGATCTTTGCGTATTATCCAATCAAAACGGTCTCTCGTCTCAGATGACAAAGCTCGATTCTGTTCGAGCTGTCGTCAGACGACGAGCGTAGTCCAGTCCAGGTGAAGTTTGCAAACAGGTACGTGACAACCCTAACACTCCCACAAAACCAAACAGCACACACACTTTTTTCTTTTTTTTTACGACTGATTCTTTTTGAAAAACTTCTTTTCAGTAAGTTGTAATGTTTTTTTGTTTTTTTTTTTAAATACGCGCATTATAATCTGCGTTCCATTTTAATTTCCTGGTCATGTTTTCATTCATTTACTGATTCATTTAAAAACTGTTATGTAAGTAAAATCATCATATTTGTGAGCATTAAAACTTGGACTTATTAATAGTATGGGCACACGAGCTGTATCAATAT